>JAEIGM010000036.1:0-550969 GCA_018903735.1 Drosophila cardini
TATTAAGAAAAATTTTCCTTGATTTTTTTCGAAAACTTACGATGCTAGCATATCCGATTTTAGCATATGAACTGCGTGAACTGCACACCTGTACCATGTTTCATCAAGACAGCTCTAAAACCGAGAAGTAATCGCATAGAAACAGACGAATCTGGCTATATCGACTCGGCTTTTGCTGCTGATTAAGAATACATTGAAAGCTCTACTAGCGGTAGGCTACCCCAGGCGGACAGCTCTCTAGTCGGGCCAATTTACCGTACCATAATTTGCATACAAAATCCTTTCCCCCCGGCGGATATCTTAGGCGGACAAAAATACTGGAACAGTGGCTGTCTGGCCAAGGAGCTTACACTATATATATATTTTATGGGGTCGGCCACACATCCTTCAATGCATTACAAACTTCGTGACAGAACATAATACCCCCTCAAGGGTAGAAAAAAGGCAACCTACAAAGATCGGAAATATATAGAAAGGATGTCATCCGATAAACACTAGAAACCACAACAAATCAAGCAAAACTTTAATTGAACTTGTAACATAATATATTACAAATAATACTATAAATAGTTAATAAAGCTGCACCTATTACACATCAGCTTCAAAATAGATGAAGTTTGTCTAGACACTTTATGGAGTATGAATATTCAAAAGATTAAATTACCAATTTGTACAATTGTCGAAAAGTTAATTAAAATATAATTATATTTCCCGTATATTTCGCCCTCCCCATCCCTCCAAGAAAAAAACGTTAACTTTATTGTATTTTGCAAAGTTTTGCAGATTTTTCTTTCATTTTTTTTTTTTTTTCTTTATTTTTGTGTTTTTATTAAAAAATTATTGCGAGTCTCAAATTGAATGTTATTCTCATTAATTGTAATAATTAATTAATTGTAAATGTAGGTTATATATGTAATAATTAAAAACTTGCTTTTAAATGACTACAATTCATGTTGTCGTTAATTAGTGGTTGGTATTTCTTTCTGTATTCGTATATTCTCTTTTTTTTATTTATTATCATTAGTTTTCCTTGATTTTTGTTTAAACATTAACGTAGGCGAATCAAAATGAAATTAAATTATAGATATATGTATATTTTTACTAAATACATAACGAAAGGCGTGTGTGCGACGCGTTATCCTTCACAAAAGCATCGTCAAAATATGCGGAAGATCAATGAAAAGCTTATTAACAAACCAAAGCCGATATATATACAGATATATATATATATATATATATATCTGAGTCCAATGTTTGTGAAAGATACTATGATATCAGTTGAATAAATAATGTTTTCCTTTATATATATATATATATTTATATACATCAGAAAATGAGTCTGTGTTTCTTGTTCTTTGAATTTAATGTGTATGATAACACAGACGGAAAAAGGCAAAAGGAAGCAATATATATATTGGATTATTGAGGGTTATGCACAAGTACATATAATGTATGTATATATGCACACATACATACACATATATGCAATTGTTTGTGTGGTATATAAGAGATAAAAGGAGAGAAATTGAAATTCACCTCGTATCTCATTTCACATGCGTGTTTGGTTTGGTAGATACAGTGATCCCGTCACCGTTACTCGTCGTGACTCGTTAAATGTTACTCGCTACTCGTTGGCATCGTCTGTCAATCGTCTGTCTTGAAGAAACATTACAGGGTGTGTTGTGGTCATAGAAGTTACCTGCAGAAATTCATCTTCTTCTTCTTCTTCATTTTGATCAGCTTCGCAGCAAAGCTCACAACAGACAGGCAGAGAGCAGGAGAGTGAGAGGGAGAGAGACAACTAATGTGTTCAGTTCGCTCTCTCGGGCCGCGCATGTGCATCCTGAAATGTTTGGAGAGCAGAGCATGAGTATACAAAATGGCGGGAAAAGCATTAAAAATTTATCGATAACAATGCCCAAGTGTAAGCTACATAAACCCAACCAGCTGTGGGAAATTTCAACTCAAGTGAATTTTTCTTTTGTTTTTGTTTTTCTTTTGATTTCATTATTTATGTTTTTATGGGTTTCTGTTTATTTTTGTTCTAGGGAAAACGTTGAGAAATCGTAGTAATTATGTATGAGATAATACGAGTAGGATTGTTACGAATATCTCGAATGTCGGTAAGTAAATTGTTTACACAAAAATGTTAAAAACTTCTCAAATCGTGAGTACAAAAAATCAATGGAATTGATACCACCGATAAAAAGCATATTTGTTGCATTAGTGAAGGGAATTTTATTTTTGGGGTCTTAAGAAGCTAAAAATAGGCAATAAATAACTAAAGCTAAAGTGTATTTCAATAATTTATTTTGTGTGTATTTGTGTTTATTTTTTAATGTATTTGACAAACAAAAAATTTACCTGTTTAGGCGTTGAAGTGGGTAAAAATGGGGGGCGTGGTTCAACGTGGTAGACAACAGTGAACAGAGGTTTAACAAATAGTACGTTCTTTTTTTTATGGTCTTGCCTTGTGTTCTTATCAAATTTGCACATTTTATTCAGTTAAGTAGTAGTTAAGTACTGCTCTCTTCCTATCTAACTTCGATTAAAGAAAGTTAACAAAAAAAAAAAATTTGTTTGATTTCGATTTGAATTGAATTTGCAATTACCTCGTCTTTCATCATTTATTTTATTCATCATCATCATCTTCAATCGATTGCACATGACGTTTCGTTATCGAATTCGAATTCGATCCAATAAAATTATCGATCAGTTTTTCGTTAATATTTTTTTTTTTGTTTGTTATTAATTATGTACATGGGAAAAGTACAACAGCGATAAAACATGAAACTTTATTCGGAAATAGCCGAATCTTTTATGCACTTTCCACAGCATTTTAAAATTATAATAAATCGATAACAAAAAAAAATTTTAAATAAATTTTTTTTGCAAACCAAAACTTTGGGTTCTTGAAATTTGACGCTTAATTTGGAAAGAGCATAAATATTATTTTTTTTTTTTAAGAATAATGTACCTGAAAGCCGTTATTTCTTGATACTGTACGTGTGTGGTTGATTCGTATTCGTGTCTGGGAAGCCTATTTGAGTATTATTTGACTACAGGAGAGATTCATCGATAGACAAATATGTATATAAATATAGAAAGAGAGATAGAGCGAGAGAGTGATAGAAATTAAAAGAGAGCTTGAGGATTACATACCTCTGATTTGGGGGCGTTAGGGGGACGATCGCTTAGGTCGGAAGAATAAATTAAGCATGTATTTAAATCCTTCTCGATTTTTGGGAGATATGGGCATGACAATGGAGATATTTAACGATGATCCCTGATCAAAATTCCTGTCTTTCAACGAAAAAAAAAAACACCAGAAAGCACATGCCATTCGCCATTCCCATGCAATAACGCGATGTTCGAGGGTATTTTTTCTGCTTTTTCATTTAACTATTATCATAATGTGATCTGATATTTATATGGGCATACGGGCCTCTCCACAGAATCTTAAGAAAGTTATTTTAATAAAAAAAAAAAAAAAAAAAAAAAAAACTAGTATTAAGTATTTATTTATCACTCTTTAGTCAGATTTCAGGATTTCGATACGAAAAATTGAACAAGTTTTTGTAACTTTCTGTGGAGATGCCCATATATAGTATATCCTTTAAAATTGTTTCATTTTGTTGGGTTTTGTTAGTTTTGCATTTGATTTGATTTACTTTGAGTCGAGTTGAGTTTGAGTTTAAGTTTTAAATACCTGGTACAATCAATTGAACGTATTTCTCCAATACAAGTATGAGTACAACAAGGATACCTTCATTCCCATCGGATCAATAATAGTGGTTCAGTATTATTTCTCAGTATGTTGTTTACACATAAGTGTACGAGTAATGGTAATTGTAACTGTGTTGTTATAAGTGTGTATATGTGTGTGTGTTGTGTGGACACTACCTTAATGTTCCCGCACAGAAAAGAAGGCAGACACGGTGCCGAGTTTTAATAACCTTTAACCATCCATCATCAGTCGAATGCTCAAAAATGCAACTAACCTGATTCCATTTAGCATCGATTGCGCTTTTTTATACTCTCCTCATTCAGTTGGAAATGGTGCCTATACCCCGGGTACGTATGCCGTTTACAAGGCTTGTCAGAGTTTCAGTCTCAGTTTCAGTTTCAGTCTCGGTTTATAATCATTAAGGTTTAAAGTGCAAAACAAGACATTTTTTGGGGCCTGTTTCGTTATATTTTAATCAATTGAACAAGATTCGTTAGAAAAATGAATTCTATGATTTTTCATTTCAGTTATTCCGTCGTGGAATACGAAATGGAACGTTTTTTATAACAAACTTTTGAAGTCGTTTCATTCCAGCGGTTCTTTGTTAGGGCACATTGTAATCGGAGCAGTAATTTAGATAAAGTAAGCTAAAAAAAATTCCGTAATTGTCTTAAGTTTGAGTATTTTTATACCAAACGGAATAAAGAGTTGATTTATTACTAGTGACGAAAGTCCTATATCAATTATAGACGTAGGAATATGAAGTTTAAGTTTTGAATATTCCATTTTATTTTTTATATAATTTTTAAATCGTTTTTTTTTCATACATTTTTAGAGATATTACTTGTTCTTACTTTAGTTCTTTTGCCTTTTCTCCTTACTCGAAACAGACCCCAGTCTATGATCTCCTGCTACTCTCCATATGCTATATCATTATCATTAGATCGTACAGATGAAAATAGTAAAGTGTGTGCGATTTAATGCGTGTATGAGTGTAAATGTAAAGTGATTTTTTGAGGGAAAAGTTTTGGTTTTTGTTTCAGTTTCTGTTCTATTTGGAGATTTTTCAAGTTTTTTTGATTTTGGTTTAGCAAGCGATAGAATATCTTTTTTTTTTTGGTGCCTGTCTGAGATAACATAATGTCTGTAAATATCTGTATATATATTTTTTTGTTTTTCTACTACGAGTACGGTTGTACGAGTAGTGCAAAGTAGGAGGAGTACGAGAGTACGTGTACCGGGACTTAATTGTGTTCAACTCACCTCCAATCGCGACTTTTGGTAAGCACTCACACACAAGTGCTGCTCACTTGTGTCTTTTTGGCTTTTTTAGGCTGTCTGAATTGAGTTTTTTTTTTTTTTTTTTTTGACATATTATTTAAATGTGTTATTATTATTGTTTTGGAGTACCTCGATGCTGCATGGAGACAGAGGGGCGTTGTTGTTGGCGTGGCATTGTAGGAGACAGAGCGAGATAGCAAGTGGTTGTTGTTGTTGTTGCTGCTGCTGCTATTGTTGTTTGTAGTTTCTTTATAACTTTTGTTGGGATTTCAATGAAATCTTTCACTTTCCTCTTATATTATTTTAATCATTTTGTTTTTTCTTCGTTTTTCTTCATTCCTGCGCTCTTTTCCGCCGTAATCTTGTTGTTTTTGGTATCCCTTTTTAGTGTTGTTTTTGTTTTGATTTCAGTATTTCAGTGTTTAAGTTTGTTTGTTTGTTTTTTAGTAGCGACTGCGACTCCGACTGCGACAATGCCGATCACGACTATCGTGACGATAGTGATTGTGACGACTGCGACTACTGCTGCCGCTACTGTGACTGCCACTACGTGAATACGAGTGACTGTGATGTGATTTGTGGTGATCTGTGAAAAAGGATTTAAATCACGATCAATGATCACAATTTTGTTTGAAATCTGGAGACGTGTGCAAACTTACGATGTCGCCTATCCGATGATTGTCGATTGGAGGTGTACTCACGACTGCGTTCCCGATAGTCACGCTGATCTCTGCACGCATATGAAAGAGATAGACAGATTGTTAGTGAAAAGTGCTTTGAAATGAAACAGAACAGAGCAGTAAATTGGATATGTTAAAACTTATAAGTGCAAAACTACTCAGTAAAAATGCTGTCATTAGTAAAGATTAATTAAAATATAAATGTGTTGCTATATGCATATATGCATATGCATATAACCAGATGATTTCAGATTTAAACTAAATTCCTTTTTTGGTGGCATTTGTTCAAAACTTTGATTTGTTTCCAATCTATGCATCCTTTATCTGATTCTTCGTATTAACTTCAAACAAAAAACTAAAAAATTATTTTATAGTTTTGTTTTTTAATTTGTTTAAGCATTTTAAAACATTTTACCGAAAAGAGCTAGGTGAGCCAAAAAGTGCTCGTACAAAACCTTTTCTATGATTTCCTGTATTCTTTTGAGCCTAGAAACACTTTTTGATTGCTTTAACTCACCGTCTGTTGTCGTAACTGCTGTGAAAACGCTGGACACGATCATCGCGTCGCCTTCTATCCTCGTCCTCGCGCTCCTTCTGACGCCGTTCATTGATTTCGGCGACTGCATTTCGCAGTTTGGAATAACCCAAATGCTGTTTTCCCATTAAATGATCCTCGATGCGTTGCTGGGCATCGCCAACAATGAGAAAAGCGCCACAGATCTCACAGACTTTCATCTGTTTCTCGGGCAGAGTTTCGTGTTGCCAATTCCCTGGTGATTTGCCATCTGTTTTAGCGTCCAGTTTGTTCCCATCGGACGTTGCAGCATCGCTGGCAGATGGAGTGGTGCCACCGCCACCGCCACCTCCTTCCCCACCAGGAGACTGTTCTGCTGCTGTGGTTGTTGCTGTTGGTTCAGTAGGTTCAGGGGATTTATTGATGTCAGCGGGAATAGCGTTACTATTATTATTGTTGTTGTTGGCGCTGATGCTAATTGTGGGACTGGCAAGCGCTTCATCACTACTTGGCGGATCTGCAGGATTCGTTGATAACGTGGGTATCGTTGTGGTCAAAGATGAAGTGGTTGTTGTGGCTGCTCCACCACCTCCTCCTCCTCCCAATGCTCTTAATTTGTTAAATTGTTTAACATTTGCCTCATACTGTTGCTGTAACGTTTCTCTTTCCTCCTTTAGCTTGTCACAGATGGTCATTAGATCCTGAGCTTGATCGACATCTCCACGAATTCCCGCCTCTTCGGCCTCGGCAAGCAATTTATTAATGCGTGCACTTAAATTACTCAATTGCTCCTCATGTTTAGTGGCCTGGTTCACAGCCTGAGCTGGCGGATGATCCCGTTGCATCAGTTGCAAACGCTGTTTTCCCTTCTGTATCTTCCGATCGACATCGTGCAACATAACATTGCAGAAACGCAGAAATTCATCCTCCGTATGCCTTTTCCGCTGCGATGGCCGTGCCTCCTCGTACAAATGTTTGGCCTCCTCGTCATGAATCCGCACACAGGGTCCCAGATCAGCGCGTGTGTTGATAAACAAGTCGTGTGGACAGAACTTTACATTGTAGAACTGACAGAACTAGACAAGGAGAGTGATTTATTAATATAATGTCATTTAATAATTATGGATATTTCAAATTAATGTCCCATTATCATTTCATAGGGTTATATTAAAGATCGGAAAGGATAACTCCAAAAATAAAGTGTTCTCAACCTAAAAAAAACTCTCATCTAAATTTTTGTTTTCTAATTTTTGATATTTTTCTATTTCTGGTTACATTTTTCATTACATTTTTGCTTATTCCCTTTGCCACATAATATATGCATGTGTAAACTTTTATAGCCCAGTGTAACACATTGCCTTTAATGCGCTGCAGAAAACTACAATGTTTGCCGCTAGTGTAAAATTATAGTCAGTGTATTAAAAAAGTCGACCATGACAATTAATTGACAACTCTATAATGTAAACAAAACATTTATACTGCTAGTTTGTTTATAAACCTCGTGGTTCGCTGTGGGCTAAACGTGAATTTTTAGTGCTCACTATTTTATGACCGGCAAAAAGAAAAACAATAAAAATAAGATGAATGTCACATTATAAACATTGGGCAGCCATGCCAAGAATTTTCGATTATATCACAAGGAATAGAATAGAAATGATCTAATGTAACCGATTTGATGCCTTCTTACCTCTGGATCTTCCCAGTTGACCGCCTGTCCGGCCTCTGAAGGATGCAAATTTCGATTTCGTCCCATTAACTCATCGAGCATTTGTCTGGCAGCGTCCACCATTTTGCTAGTGTGTGTGTGTGTCTGTCTGTGTGTGTGTTTTTATACGTGAAGGTGTATGCGTGGGTTCCTGGGTGAAATAATTTGCCAAATCCCGTTGACAGTTGTTGGTATTGTTTAAGCGTTATTGTCGTTACTTTTCTCTGCTAACACACACAGCAAAAACGATAGCCAGTAAACACAACTTATAAATAATCCACCAAAGGAATCTGTCGGGAATCAATAATTCCCACTTCTCAGCTCGCACGCTCTAGCGATAACAATTAGCGCTAAGAACATTAATCGATAGGCGGTAGAAGTGTTGGAAGACGTACAACTATCGATGTAATTTATTTGCGCAAAGAACATTAATCGATAAGGCATTGCGATAGGATGTAAGCAGTATAGTTTGGCGCCTTAACTATCGATGTGTGCAAGCACAAATTTTGTTCATAGAATATAAAGACATTTAAGACTTTTAATTGTGAAATGTTAGCAGATTTTTTAGTTAACGAAAATATAGTTTTAAATTTTATATATAAACAGAAATAAATAATAAATCGATAGAAAATTAGCGCCACGATCAATTTTTCCAGCGATGTTTTTGCAGCCCTTGTCGTTTATCTGTCAGAAAAGGCGCGAAAAATTGGCAAAACACGCAGCTGCAGCTAAATAAATAGCATCAGTGATCGAGACAACATAAACTTATTTTGTATATTTTTGTGCGCCTTGGCATTTACACTAAATACAACAATCAAACGAAATGGATGTTGCGGATGCTCAGATCGGCCAGCTGCGTGTTAAAGATGAAGTGGGAATACGCACCCAGAAATTGTTTCAAGATTTCCTCGAGGAATTCAAAGAGGATGGCGAAATTAAATATACGCGTCCCGCGGAAAATCTCGAGTCACCCGATCGCTGTACGCTCGAGGTGAGCTTCGAGGATGTGGAGAAATACGATCAGAATCTGGCGACGGCTATTATCGAGGAATACTATCATGTGTATCCATTTCTGTGCCAATCTGTGTCCAACTATGTAAAAGATCGCATTGGTCTCAAGACCAACAAGGACTGTTATGTGGCCTTCACGGAGGTGCCGACGCGGCACAAAGTACGTGACTTAACCACCTCAAAGATTGGAACACTTATACGCATCTCGGGTCAAGTGGTGCGCACACATCCAGTGCATCCGGAGCTTGTGTCGGGCACGTTCATGTGCCTTGACTGCCAGACCGAGATACGCAATGTGGAGCAACAGTTCAAGTTTACCAATCCAACCATTTGCCGTAATCCCGTCTGCTCCAATAGACGACGTTTCATGCTCGACGTGGAGAAGTCACTCTTTCTGGATTTCCAGAAGATACGCATACAAGAGACTCAAGCAGAGCTGCCACGCGGTTGTATACCCCGTGCCGTGGAGATTATACTGCGTTCCGAGCTGGTGGAAACTGTACAGGCTGGTGATCGCTATGATTTCACCGGCACACTGATCGTTGTACCCGATGTGAGTGTCTTGGCCATGCCGGGCACCAAGGCAGAGATGGGTTCCCGTCATAAGCCCGGCGAGGGATCCGAGGGCGTGACAGGACTCAAAGCACTCGGCGTGCGGGAGCTCAACTATCGCATGGCATTCCTGGCGTGCAGTGTCCAGGCGACAACCGCACGCTTTGGCGGCACCGATCTGCCCATGTCGGAGGTAACCGCCGAGGATATGAAGAAACAAATGACGGACGCGGAATGGCAAAAGATCTATGAAATGTCTAAGGATCGTAGTCTATACCAGAATCTTATAACCAGTCTCTTTCCATCGATCTATGGAAATGATGAGGTAAAACGTGGCATACTGCTGCAACTGTTTGGTGGCGTTGCCAAGACCACCACCGAGAAGACATCATTGCGTGGCGATGTCAATGTATGCATTGTCGGTGATCCCAGCACAGCCAAGTCGCAGTTCCTTAAACAAGTCTCGGATTTCTCGCCACGTGCCATCTACACCTCGGGCAAGGCATCCTCGGCAGCTGGTCTCACTGCAGCCGTTGTGCGGGATGAGGAAAGCTTTGACTTTGTCATTGAAGCTGGCGCTCTTATGTTGGCTGACAATGGCATCTGTTGCATCGATGAGTTCGACAAGATGGACCAGCGGGATCAGGTGGCCATACACGAGGCGATGGAGCAACAGACCATATCCATAGCTCGTGCTGGTGTCCGGGCAACGCTAAATGCCCGTACCTCCATTCTAGCCGCTGCCAATCCCATCAATGGACGCTACGATCGCTCCAAGAGTCTCCAGCAGAATATACAACTGTCTGCTCCGATTATGTCACGTTTTGATTTGTTCTTTATCCTTGTGGATGAATGCAATGAGGTGGTAGACTATGCCATTGCCCGTAAAATTGTGGATTTGCATTCGAACATTGAGGAGTCGGTGGAGCGTGCCTATACCCGGGAGGAGGTGCTACGTTATGTCACCTTTGCCCGCCAATTTAAGCCCATCATTGGCACTGAGGCGGGCAAAATGCTTGTGGAGAACTATGGCCATTTGAGGCAACGCGACACAGGCTCCGCGGGACGCAGTACTTGGCGCATTACAGTACGTCAGCTGGAGTCCATGATACGTCTGAGCGAGGCCATGGCCAAATTGGAGTGCTCCAATCGTGTGCTGGAACGTCATGTGAAGGAAGCCTTCCGTTTGTTGAACAAATCGATTATACGCGTCGAGCAACCTGATATCCATTTGGATGATGATGAGCCCTTGGATGTGGACGATGGCATCGAGCATGACATTGATATGGAGAACAATGGTGCAGCGGCCAATATGGATGCGGAGAACTCCATGGATACTTCTGGTACCGCAGTGCAGAAAAAGAAGTTCACTTTGTCCTTTGAGGATTACAAGAACCTGTCGACAATGCTGGTGCTGCACATGCGCGCAGAGGAGGCCCGTTGCGAGGTGGAGGGCACCGACACGGGCATGAAACGCAGTGATGTTGTCACCTGGTATCTGGAACAAGTTGCTGAACAAATTGAGTCCGAGGATGAGCTTATTTCCCGCAAAAATCTCATCGAGAAACTAATCGATCGTTTGATCTATCATGATCAGGTCATTATACCGCTCAAAACATCCAATCTTCGGCCGCCAGCTAAGAGTCCCCAACGTGGTAAAACTGCCGGTGGTGCCGCCGACGAGGATGAACTGGAAAACGATCCAGTCCTGGTCGTCCATCCCAATTATATTGTGGAATAAGCATTTTTTCATCTTTGTCATCATCTCATTTTCACACTCGATTTAAGTTTTGTACCTTCTTTTTTTTTCATTACCCATTTGTTCAGGTTATTGACTTAGGAATCAGTTAAGCATTTAAGTAGTCTATAAGTTAATTTAAGCATTACTTTGTATTCAATTGTAACCCCCATTAAAATAGATTTTTCATTTGGAATAAATACGCATTTTCCAGCAGATTTCTGGTTTTTTTCTTACCCCGCTTATATATAGCTTTCCTCACTATACTCTAAGTCGAGATCTTGTAAAAAAAATGCTAACTACTTTAGTCCTTTAAAAGACATATATATAGAACAAATCTACACGTTTCGTGAGGAATGGGGAAATCCCCGAAAACTTCTTCCAGCATTTGTAGGTTAGGTTTCTGAAAAGTGACGAATTGTTTTCCAAAAGATATTTACAATAATTGTTTTCCATTTTTTTAATGATACGTTGGTAAATTTCCTATGTAACAATAAGAAGGCGGAGCAAAATGACATTTAAAAAAAAAACACTATGAAGCATACATTCGTTCTCAATTTTGGATCATCCAATTTTGTCCACCAGCCCTGTCAAACTTCTTAACGCTCGAAAGTGTAGTGCTTGACACCGTCAGAGGGGTATTGCTTGGCAGCGACGGGGCGATACATTTTCTTGTCCTCCAGCCAATAGTAGGCCGCCAGGCAGCCGGACATGACGCCCAGGAAACACAGAAAATAGTAGGAATTACTGTAGCGTGGTTTTTCGGCCTGAGAGTAACGATCCTCGCTGTACAAATCGTGATCTGCTGAAACCTAGATTCAAACAAAATAATTCCATTTTAAAAGGGTTCAATAATTCTCAGGGCTGCACAACGCTAAGGAAAACGATGTTGGTGCGTGTTGCCAACCGTTTCGGAGTTAGAGGTAACCGAACCGGTTACGAAGGCTTCGTTTTCGTTTGTGTTTTGCAGCCCTCGTTTAGCTACTTACGGGCTCATTGAAGTTGCGCTTGTGCTCTGGGTAATCGTAGGGATAGTACGAGTCCTTGGCCTCAACGCCAAGACCGCCGCCAATTTTGGGATAGTCACCGTAGCCCATACCGTTGTCAGCGTATGGCTTGTATTCCTCTGGCAGCAGATAATATTTCTTGGCAGCAGCCTCACGTTCCTTATCCGTTTTCGGATATTTACCTGCCGTGTAATCCTTATTCCAGCCGGCCACTGTATCGAAAAAATGCATTGCCAATTGTCAGTTACGTAAACAAAACAGAACGAAATTTACTTACTATTGCGGGCAATCTGAAGCGAGAGGCGTGAATTGACTGCACTCAGTTGCTTGGCCAAGCACACAGATTTCATTAACGCTGACATTGTGTTGGCAATGGCTTTGCTAGCTTAACAATTTTCAATTTATTTGTAGCAATTGTGCTCTCTCGCCTAACAGGGATTTCGGCTGACAGCTACAACAGCTGATGCTTAGAGGTGGCCGAAATGCCTATCGATTTCCTTTTAATAAATACGTGCTGGCGCTCGATAGTTATTGGTGATACTAGTTTCGATAGTCCAATATGTAGCGGTTGACTTATGCAAAAAGGAAACTATTGATTTCATTAAATAAATAAATACATTAAAAATATTACAAAATAATTATAGATTATCTTATCATATATCAAATAAAACTAAATAGCGCTCGCCTATCGATAGCACATATTGTGTGCAACATATCGCCTATCGAACTTTTTGTTTTTGTTGTTACTGCCTGCCTGGTCCGCCACTTTGGGACGAGTGAAACATTCGCGGCGTTATTTAGTTTTTGGCAATTGCTGTATTTAATTACTAATATTATATAAAGATGGTGCTACCTATGTTGCAACGTTCGTCGCTACGCGGCGTACAACAGCTGACCAAGCCATGGGCTAGCGCTTCGTGCAGTCTTCGCATGGTAAGGGAAGATTTATCATAGAATTTTTGTGTGTGCGCTTATGTAATTACTGCATTTTTGTTATTGCCCTGCATTTCTGCTTTTGGCCAAATTTGATTGCAACCAACAGCCCAAACTCCTGATGACGAACCATTTGAAAGCACACTGAGGAAGACATTCCAATTGATTTATTGCAAAACCAAAAGCCGGCATTTTTTTATATGACTTACGTATGTGCAAATTTGCAAACTGAAGCCATAAACGCTTGTTGAAGGCGGTTCAAACAAATGCCACACCCACCTTCGCTAGTTTTCGCAATCTAAAACAATTGATTCAACAAGTTGTGTAATATTCCAACTAATTGTGGAACGTATTCCCATGCTTTCCAGTTAGACCAAGACTAGTTGCATATGTCCAATTGGGACGTGGAACCCAGCTTCTCCATTTCGTCCAAGTTTATCGTTGCTTTGGATTGGAAACTGGTCAACCCAAAATAAATGCATTTTATCCATTGGTGGATTTATTATATATCAAATCACTTAAAAACAATCTGTTTTCATCACAGTAAAAAAATATACACAGTTATTCTGTTTGAAAGCAAGGCTGCATACATATGCACATTGTTGATATTCCTGAAATTCACTTTGATTGATATTGTAACTTTGTGGAACACACCTGAGCTTATTGAGTTTTCGTTGTTGTGATTTCGTTGTTCTCAATTGTTGTTAAACTGGCAGACAATTAAACAGATTTCTCTCCAACACACGCAATAAATCGGCACAAATTCTGGTTTTGTTAAGTGAAACCGGTTAATTATTAATGTATGTGTAGTAAAAATATTCTTATTGAAAGGATTGACTCACATACACATACACCCGTATACATGTTCTTGAATATAAACAGCTGTCTGTCTGACAGCCCGCGTATGGGTGTGTTTGTATGTGTGCTTAATGAGGTGCGAGACGTTTAGCCTAACATCCACACTGATTAGCATCCACCAACTACCGTTGCTTAGTAAAGTAGAGAGAGCATCGCAGTTGTTGTCGCCGCTGCGCTGCTGCTGTCCTCTGCTTTGGTTAATCGCAACTACTTAACCTGATAAGTTCTGATTTTAGCACTTGTTTGTGGATTGTGTACTTTTGTATGTATGTATTAAACATATGTGAATTTTAATTACGTACACATGTAAAACAAAAAAACTTTAGACACACACATACAGACAGCGGCATTGCTAAGCAGCGCAAAAAGCGCCCCCGTTGGCCGTTTAGGATTAAGTCCTGGCATCAACGCACTTATTATACCCTGTAATACAAATTCAACTGAAATTTACAAAAAAAACAAATAAAAAAAACTTTTTATTTAGATTTTTAATACCTTTTGAAATAAGCAATATTTCCGCTATGCAGCCAAGTTAATTGCATAATTTTAGTTTAACTAACCAAAAAAAAACGGGGTTCATAAAAAAGTCATGATAATGTATTATTCATTAGCAGAAATTGCTCATTTAAGCTAATTACCTAATTTTGCTGGTCATTTTTCACATTATTCAAATATACTCTTATTTGTTCGTATTAAAATTTTGATATCCCTACTTAATTTTCTGTGAAGTAACTTTTCAAGGGAAACTTAAATATATTTGATATGAAGAAATCTTATAAAATAGTTTTATAGGGCATTCAGTAGTCGTACGGCCGCAAACATGGAACTGGCTTTACTTGTTGAGCTTGCTCTTTAGGGCAGTTTTGTATGACTTGTAGCCAGGGTATTACAGGTTTGTTAAAAGCAGAATAGTCATAATAAATTCTAGTTAGGCTTTCACTTAGATACTTTCAGAACTAAAATTTTAAAAATAATTTTAAAACTTAATCAACTAAATGATCAGAGCGATCGCCTTTCAGCAAAGTAACGAATACTGCAATTTTCTATGTATACTAATTTTGATACGATATCTCTTAAAATTACTTAAACTTAAACAAAAACTCTTTTATATATTAACTTTTAATTTTTATTTATTAAACATTTATTTACATTTAAAAATCCATTTATTTGCGACTGCTTTAAGTTGGCTTTAAATTAAAAATACTCGACACCGACACAGGGTATTTAACAGTCGTGTTGTCTCGCCTGTACTTGCCATTCTTGTTCTTGTTTTTTTTTTCTTGTCGATTTAGCTGTGCGATTTCTATATGTTCTGGTCGCGAGTTGCGACCGCGATTCGACGTCGTCCGATAACGCGATTCACATTTTTCGTCTCATTCTCAATTTGATTCTCACTCGGGCAAAACTGAAATCATTTGATTAAGAAAAGCTCAAGTGAAATGGTCAGCAATTTTTACAAATTTTCCCGAGTAAAACTAAAGTTTTCATATTTTCCTTTTCCTCCTGCAGGCGTCCCAAGAGTTCCGTCTGGAGAGCGATACTTTCGGAGAGCTGAAGGTGCCCGCAGATAAGTATTATGGCGCCCAAACGATGCGTTCCCAGATCAATTTCCCTATTGGTGGCGCCACGGAGCGCATGCCAGTAAGTCGTTTAAGTTTTCTTGTAATCCTGTAATGAAACTATAGTGTACTCCGTTAGAAACCCGTTGTCCAAGCCATGGGCATACTGAAGAAAGCCGCCGCCGAGGTCAATAAGGACTTCGGCCTTGATCCCAAGGTCAGCGAGGCCATCTCCAAGGCCGCCGATGATGTCATCTCGGGTAAACTGTATGATGATCATTTTCCCTTGGTTATCTGGCAGACCGGCTCGGGTACCCAGAGCAACATGAACGTCAATGAGGTAAGTCACTAAATCCTCTCCTGAAATCTCAGAGTAAATCAGGGTTTTGACCTTTCTTTAGGTGATTAGCAATCGCGCCATTGAGCTGCTGGGTGGCAAACTGGGCTCCAAGACGCCGGTGCATCCCAACGATCATGTGAATAAGTCACAGAGCTCCAACGATACCTTCCCAACGGCCATTCACATATCGGTTGCCCTCGAGCTGAACAACAATCTGAAGCCGGCCATTAAGATCCTCCATGATGCACTCGCTGCCAAGTCCAATGAGTTCAAGGACATCATCAAGATCGGACGTACCCACACCATGGACGCAGTGCCTCTTACGTTGGGCCAGGAATTCAGTGGTTATGCCCAGCAATTGGCCTATGCCCTGGAACGCATCGATGCCTGCCTGCCACGTGTCTATGAGCTTGCCTTGGGCGGCACAGCCGTGGGCACCGGTTTGAACACCCGCAAGGGATTCGCCGAGAAGTGCGCTGCCAAGATCGCTGATCTCACCAAGCTACCCTTTGTCACAGCGCCCAACAAGTTCGAGGCACTGGCTGCCCGTGATGCCATGGTCGAAGTCCATGGTGTACTCAATACCATTGCCGTGAGTCTGATGAAGATTGCCAACGACATACGCTTTCTGGGATCGGGACCACGTTGCGGTCTGGGTGAACTCTCGCTGCCCGAGAACGAGCCTGGTAGTTCCATTATGCCCGGCAAGGTGAATCCCACGCAGTGTGAATCCCTGACCATGTTGGCTGCTCAGGTGATGGGCAACCAAGTGGCTGTCACCATTGGTGGCTCTAATGGACACTTCGAACTGAACGTCTTCAAGCCACTGATTGTGTCCAACGTGCTGCGTTCGATTCGTCTGCTCTGTAGGTTGATTCTATTCCTTAATCCTAAACAGAAGTAATCCTAAAACGTTGTATTTCTTCCTTGTAGCCGATGGCAGTCGCACCTTCACTGCCAACTGTGTTAATGGCATTCAGGCCAACAAGGATCGCATTGCCAAGATCATGAATGAGTCTCTGATGTTGGTGACTGCACTGAATCCCCACATTGGCTACGACAAGGCGGCAAAGATTGCCAAGACGGCGCACAAGAATGGAACTACGCTCAAGGAGGAGGCCATTAATCTGGGTTACCTCACCGAGGAGCAGTTCAACGATTGGGTTAGACCCGAACAGATGCTGGGACCCAAGTAGACACCACCATCTCCACCCACACCGCCTTCCCCATCAACTTAACTAAGCTAAGCGAAAAGTCAACATTTGTTCAAGTGTCAAGATTGAAATGTCAAATGGTTTCAGTCGGACACAAGTACTCCAAAAAATAAATAAAAAACAGCTTGAGAAAAAATCAAACCCAAAAAAAAAAGTAATCCTTTGTTGGTGTTTGCTTTCGTTACCGTTTTCGCTTTTCCTTTTCTTGTTTTTGGGCCAAAATGATGCGCAATTCTTGCCACAAGTATCGCATAAAAGACGCTCGCCTCTTGGCCAGTTCCTATAGAATCCATCGACACAAATCGGTAAGTCCTACCGTGGGTAATCCACTCCTGCTGTCAATAATCTGCGTGTTCCACACAGTGCTCCTCTAAGTCTGGCCGCGATCAGGACAAAGGCAAATACCGCTTGGAGCGGGATACCTTTGGTGAGCTCAAGGTGCCCGCGGACAGGCTATATGGCGCTCAGACCATGCGCTCCAAGCTCAATTTTCCCATTGGCGACATTGCCGAACGCATGCCGGTAAATTTGAGTAGAATTCTTTAGCTGATTCGCTGCTCCTACGTCTAACCCTTCCACAGATGCCTCTAATACAGGCCATGGGCATACTGAAGAAGGCCTGCGCGGAGGTTAACAAGAACTTTGGACTAGATGCTAAGCTGGCGGATGCAGTGTCTGCTGCCTGTGACGATGTCATCTCGGGGGAGCACTACAAGAATGGACACTTCCCGCTGGTCATCTGGCAAACGGGTTCGGGCACACAGTCTAACATGAATGCCAATGAGGTGGGTGGTAATCCTGTTTTCTAATCCTAAGCTAACTAGCGACTCCTCTTAGGTCATCAGCAACGCAGCTATTAAGGCCATGGGTGGGGAACTGGGCTCTAAGAAGCCCGTCCACCCCAACGATCATGTGAACATGTCTCAGAGCTCCAACGACACCTTTCCCACCGCCATACACATCTGTGTAGGCGTGGAGCTTAATAAAAGTCTCATACCAGCCATCACATATCTCCGAGATTCCATCGAATGCAAGTCCATTGAATTTAAGGACATCATCAAGATCGGACGCACTCATGCTATGGACGCAGTGCCTCTGACCCTTGGCCAAGAGTTCAGTGGTTATGCCCAGCAACTGAGCTACGCTCTCGATCGCATCGATGGCTGCCTGCCACGTGTCTATGAGCTTGCCTTGGGCGGCACAGCCGTGGGCACGGGTCTCAATGCACCCAAGGGATTCGCGGAGCAGGTGTCGGCACGCATCGCGGAGCTCACGTCTCTGCCTTTTGTGTCGGCGCCCAACAAGTTCGAGGCTCTGGCTGCCCGAGATGCCATGGTCGAGGTCCATGGTGTACTCAATACCATTGCCGTGAGTCTGATGAAGATTGCTAACGACATACGCTTTCTGGGATCGGGACCACGTTGTGGTCTCGGTGAGCTTATGCTACCCGAGAATGAGCCTGGTAGCTCTATTATGCCCGGAAAGGTGAATCCCACACAGTGTGAATCAATGACCATGTTGGCTGCTCAGGTGATGGGCAACCAAGTGGCTGTCACCATTGGTGGCTCCAATGGACACTTCGAACTGAACGTCTTCAAGCCCCTGATTGTGTCCAACGTGTTGCGCTCGATTCGTTTGTTGGGTAAGTGACCATGTGCATCATCCTCCATCGCAGGCAGTGATAAAAGAGATTATTTCAGCGGATGGCTGCGTCAATTTCAGCAAGAACTGTGTGGAGGGCATTCAACCGAATAGGGATCGCATTGCCAAGATCATGAACGAGTCACTGATGCTTGTGACAGCACTGAATCCTCACATTGGATATGACAAGGCAGCAAAGATTGCCAAGACTGCGCACAAGAACGGCACTACTCTCAAGGAGGAAGCTTTGAAAGAGGGCATTACTGAGGAGCAATTTAAGGAATGGGTTGATCCAACGAAAATGCTGGGTCCAAATGAAAAAATTTAATGTTAAACAAAAGCCTGTACGTACAAATTGAATTAAAGCGCCATTAACGAAACGACAATCGATAAATAACGTTTTTCTATCGATTTCTTCTGCAAACGAATTTCACGCACGCATATGTATCGATAAATGTTAATAGTGCAGCACTGCGCAGTAAAGTGACAGCTGTTTGTGTTTTGTGAGTTTTTCCTTTGTTTTTATTGTTAAATTTTGATATCAAAATCGAACAGAGGTGCTACAAAATATTTATTCTTTAAATTTGTTATTCTGGCTGTATTGTTATTGAAAAATTGCCGTTTCGTAAGCAACATTTTAAATATTTTATTAAAAACAACATATGACATTTGGGTAATTGTGATTATCTAATTTTTCTGCATCAAGGAAACCATTAATATCGATGTATAGCAAACTGTGTTAGCAACGAAAAATGAAATAGAAAAACTAAGCTCATACATACATATATACACACACTTGTTAGTTTAACGACTAGTAGCTGCCGGAAAATCAATCAACAAGGCGAGTTTAGGTGTAAAAAATTAGCAGTACATATTCATAGAACAAAATCGAATTTCTCATACACGTTGAAAAAAAATATAGTATCGAAAATAACATTCATTACAATTTGGAATCAATATTCGCTATTCGACAATATATATAGTTATGTGCATACGTAGTATATATTTATAACTATAATTACTGCAGTGACGGACGAAAATTCTACGACGCAATTAACAAAAAAATTAATCGACATTTAAAACAGCTATCGAATATCGATAGCCGGCGATCACAGCTGAAACGCATGACAAAAGGTGGCGCCCCGCAGTCATAAACAGCGAGACAAACACAAGGACCGCAAAACAGAAATAAAAAATCAAACGCCCAATACATAAAAGGTAAGACTACATATAAAAACATATGTATATGCTATGTAAAGTTTAATTTTGGCACAATATGATGTATGTATTTATATATATTTATTTGTAGGCGTTTCGGCCAACCGCAACTGAGGCCGAATTGCAGCTGGGTAAGAAGAAAATATGTCTGTGAGACTGTTAACAGTGCGACTTGTCAAACATGGTCGCTACGTTCTACGAAGCTATTGGAATCGTGAAATACACTCCAACATTTTGGAACAAAGCCATTTAAAGACACGAAGCAAGCGAGGCTTTCCCCTTTCATCCGTAAATGTTCTACGGGTAAGTTCAAGTTCGTGTATGTTCACGCTCTGATGACATTTGTCAGTAGTGGCAGAGGAAGTGTCATCGCAGCATAAAAACACAGACCAGGGACACAGTGGCGCACACTGCCAAACTTGGCACTGTAGCACTGCAGTAAACAATCGATTAATCGCATGTTGTCTATTTTAGAGCACAGCCGTTCCACAGCCAACGGCAAATGTGTTGCCGCGTTGCAGTCCCACCAGCGCTGCCACCACCGCAGCCTCTTCTGCGCCGGCTAGTGGTGGACTCTTTCGATTTGGCCAGCATGCACGCAAGCTTTTCATCGATAACATATTAAGCCGTGTCACAACTGGATATTCCGAGGAGTTGCGCAAGCGTGCAACACGTAAATTGTTTTACGGCGATTCAGCGCCATTTTTTGCTCTAGTCGGTGTCAGTTTGGCTACCGGATCTGGTGTGCTAAGCAAGGAGGATGAACTCGAGGGCGTTTGCTGGGAAATACGCGAGGCGGCAAGTCGCCTTCAGACAGCTTGGAATCACGACGAGATATCGGAAACATTAAATAGTAATTTTAATATTGATCAACTGGATGTGGGTCCACCGATAGCCAAAGGTTGTGCCGCTGTTGTCTATGCTGCAAATTTCAAACAGAATCCCGATAAGGAGACCCAGCACAGCAGTGGAGACAACTTGAGCCCGACAGCAGCTAACAACTTGGACGGCAGTAACTTTCTGAGCACCACTGGCAGCAGGAACAGCAGCAGCTCGAATTGGAATCATGAGTTGATGTCACCACTGCAGAACATGTCTAGATTTGTGCACAATTTTGGTGGTTCTGTGGACAATTTATACAACTATAGTTTGCCAACGGCAGCTGTGGCCTTTGTGGAGGCAGCACAACAGCAGGATCAGCAGTCACGACAGGATCAGTCGTCTCAGCAGGATCAGCAGTCACGGCAGGATCAGCAGTCAACGCTGCCCGGAACCTACAGCTATGAGCATGAACTGGCAGCCCACACGGACTCCATTGAGCGTTATCCTTTGGCACTCAAAATGATGTTCAACTATGACATCCAGAGCAATGCGCTGTCCATACTCCGTGCCATGTACAAGGAGACGGTGCCGGCACGTCAGCGTCGGATGAATGCCAGTGCCGATGAGTGGGAACGTTTGTTGCAACATCAGACATTGGCATTGCCACCGCATCCCAATGTTGTCTGCATGTTTGGTTTCTTTTGCGATGAAGTGCGTAATTTTACGGACGGACATCTGTTGTATCCCATTGCACAGCCTCAGCGGATCAATCCGCAGGGATATGGACGGAATATGTCATTGTATTTGCTTATGAAACGCTATGATCATAGTCTACGTGGTCTGCTGGACAACAGTGAGTTGAGCACACGCTCCAAAATCCTGTTGCTCGCCCAGATGCTGGAAGCAGTGACGCATCTAAGTCGTCATGGTGTCGCCCATCGGGATCTGAAGTCGGATAATGTTTTAATTGAACTGCAGCCAAATGATGAGTCCCCACTTTTGGTGCTGTCCGATTTCGGTTGCTGCCTGGCGGATAAGGTCCATGGACTCCGTTTGCCCTATGCCGCCAATGACATCGATAAGGGAGGCAATGCAGCATTGATGGCACCAGAGATCTTCAATACACAGCCGGGACCCTTCGCTGTACTTAACTATAGCAAAGCGGATTTGTGGGCTTGCGGTGCCTTGGCCTATGAGATCTTTGGTCAACCCAATCCCTTCTACTCCTCCAGCGGTGGTCTGGCCCGTGCCCAGGGTGAGCTCACGTATTCGCTGAGAAACTGCGATTACAGACACGAGCAATTGCCTCCGCTTGGTAACGCCTGCCCTCCTCTCCTGCAGCAGCTTATCTACAACATACTTAATCCCAATCCCTCGAAGCGTGTTAGCCCAGACATTGCGGCAAATGTACTCCAGCTCTTCCTCTGGGCACCATCCAAGTGGCTTAAAGCTGGGGGCATGCCCAACAGTCCCGAGGTGAGAATAGGAATACTCTTTTTATAAAACCGCATCCGTCTGTTAGGAATCTGTCGTCTTTAAACTACTTGTATACTGTTTATATGCTTAATATCAGTTAACTAATCCAAAAATTGTTCCTCCCTCAGATACTGCAGTGGCTGCTCTCACTGACCACCAAGATAATGTGCGAAGGACGACCACAGCCAGGAAATGACCACAAGCAAAGTGGTCGTCGGGCCTATGTGGAATATCTACTTATATGCAGTTTTCTGGTGCGTGCACGTCTACGTAGGATTCGTGGTGCTCTCAACTGGATACAGAATGTGGTAACTCCGTAGATCCACAAACTGACGGAGAATTGGAAAGAGTAGTCAAATGTCGAGAAATGAATTTTGGACAGCTGGACACTGGAGAGTTGATGAATGGGATTTGAAAGATCTGTGAAGCTTGTTAAACTGAGAAGTGAAAATGCAAATAGAAACAATGATAAAGCGTGTGATACCTAAAATATATAGTATATATAGCATATATACAAGGATTGCCTTTTATATTTTGCGAATAATAACGAAATAATAATAATTTATTATTGAAAAAGATGAATGGCTTACAAAACTGTTTTGCTTTTAGGGAATATGCTATTTTAATCAGTACTAGTTCTTTAATAATTACAATTAACAAACATATACATATGTATATTCGTGTTACATATAAAGGTTAAATCAACTTATTTGGTATCAAGTGCGGTGGCAGCAAAACTTGTGAGCAAGCCATTCAAATCCTGCGATTCGCTGAAAAATTGTTTGATTCGGGAAAAATTGGGATTATCTGGAGACATTTGCACAAGCGACAGTTGGCCATATTCCACTCGGATTGTAATATAGTGACTGGGTCCATAGTCGAATCTATAGAGCGTCATGTTGTCCTTATCACGACTTAGAATTAGATTATAGTTCAGTTTATTGAATTTATGCACCAACATTTGCAGCAGCATCTCATCATTGTTGTCTACATAAAGTTGAATATATTAAATGCCATATTATAAATAGTTGTTTAATTATTGTACACACCAAACGCCTGCATGTTCTTTTGTATGGTTTGTTGCTCGACTTCGATTTGCAGCAACTGTTCGTTTAATTCCTGTAGACACTGTGTGGCCGACGACGCTGACGCCTTGTGGCCTTTGGATTCCTCAATGGCTGAGCCCACTTGCTGCACATAATTGTTGGCCTTAGAAAGCGCTGCTAGCATATCGGCCAATTCATTATTTATCACTTTAACATTCTTTTCTTGCGACATTTTCACAACAAACGAACAACAAAAAGAAAACAATTACAAATGGCAACTTTTGGAAACGCGCTCCTAACGATAAGTATTATCGATTACTGTGTGCTGGCAAAATACTGCATACTATCGCTATTAAGTATTTTTTTTTTTTGATGTACGATAAATTTTCTATTCGTCACAGTGAACAACTGATCGAAGCAGACCAACATGGCGCCAAATATAAAATTTGATAACGCAATAAAAAAAACTACGCTTAAAATACACTTTTTGGCATTTTCATTTTAATAACTAATTGCTGATGATTATGAATCAATTATTTTTTAAGGTCTCCACACTGCTAACGCATAGCTTGTGATCATAGAAGGAACAGGTTGCCATGTGGAGCATTGAGGTGCCATCTGCCGATACATCGATATGTGGCGACCAATCGGCACCGTAACAAATGCTGGAATGCTCCTCGTACGTCTCCAGCAACGCGAGTTCTGCATTCTTCGATTCATTGGAGGAAATGGCCAGGTCAACAATGCTGAAATTGGTGTACATGCAAGCAGCCAATATAAGGTTGCTACATTTGGGATGAGGCTTGAGTCGCCAAATGCCACCATTGAGATTTAGTTCAGCCAATGGGCGTTTCATGGCGCGTGTATCGAATAAACGCAATTGCTCATCATAGCTGCCCGTAAGCAGCTGATGTTCATGCTGCGGATGACTGAGCAGACAGGTGACACCTGCGCCATGGGCTCGATTGGTCCATACGCGTTGTGATTCTTGCGTTCCACTGCGCAAGTCATATGCATGCAGAAGACAATCATCACCGCCGGTGTACACACGTTGCGGTGCCCAACGATCAAAGGCACATGTCCATGCCTCAAAGCCATGGGCATGCCACATATCCAGTTCCTGTAGCTCACCTAGTGATGAAAATTCAAATTTAAACTGTCAACCAATGGATCGTTGTTATGCACATTACTAAGCTAACCAAGTGCCGTATATTGCAGCTGATGTATGTTGCCCAATGAGTCCGACACGAGCAGCTGCAGTGCATCGCAACCACTGTCTCCGTCTCCTTCGCTCTTTTTGGAGTCTTTCCAGTCGATCGCCAGTGCAAGGGCTGGCACACCATTGTCCGTTTTGGTTCCCAGTTCGAAACTCATGCGTTTCTGTAGCTGACGCTGCGCATGCAGCAATTCATAGATTTCGACCTGACCCAAAGCATTAACCGTGGCCAACAATGGGCCACTGTCAGAGCTCCAGGCTGGCAGCCATTTCATGTCCAATATAGCTGCCGTTTCCAGCGTTTGCAGCCTTGTCAGGCCGCTCGTCTGTCTATCAAATTCATACAAGTAAACGCGCCCCTTTCTCGGCCGATTCTCTGTCTCTGTCTTGTCCTCGGATTCCTTGGGCTCTACCAGCTGATAGGTACCGCAGGCAAAGTAGTCATCGCTCGTGCCATCTTGTGTACACCATTCAACCGAATCGGCAGAATATTCCGTATCTTCTGTGTGCAATGTTGTCAACTTCATCATATCGACTAATAAAAAACAATAGTGATGTGCAAAACAATCGTTTTTTTCGATTTTCATTCAATGACTATCAAAGCTCAACGATAAATAATATCGATACACAAAAATTCTTATTGCTCATTAGATTTATTTGTATGTTTTGCTACTTTAAAAAATTAATACGTACTTTCTACTTAGTGCTCGGTTTATGGGCTACAAATTATTATGAATTTACGCTTAGTTGTTCACGACTTTTTTTTTCATTCTTTCTGTTTTTAGCTTATTACATTACATAAAAGATTATCGGTAGTCCAACAATTACCGTTACACTTCCAAAATGGTTTTTTTCTTTAAGATTACAATTTCTATAGCTAATTTATATATATGCAATACATTGAGGGTATTCAGCAGACAATCATAAAACATGATTACTACACTTTAAAAATTAACAATTTTTTTTATTTAATTTTTTTAAATAAACCATATAGTAGTCAGATTATTATCAAATATTATTTTTGTCAGTTTTTGATAACTGATCCATCACAAGGAAAAGTACCAATTACTGATTAAAAGACCTGCTGAATGCCCCCATTCATTTTTGTTATCTTCCGTTATTTCGTTTAGCTGCATAGTTAATGTATACGTATAGTGCATGTGTCTCTCTGTCTGCGTGCATGTGTGTGTGTGTCTTGTTACGTTTCGTTTTTCACTGTCCAGGATTTGGGAGACCGCCATTATATTGACACACACACACACGCACAAGTATATGGGGTATGTAACAGACATACGATGATGGCATTTTCTGGTTGCTTATATTCAATTCTTTTTACATGTTTGTTGTTTTTGCTTTTTTTGCAGTATTGCACTCTCCTATTACTATTGCACTAATGTATCCTTAAAGTACTCGTTAAAGTTAAACAGTTAAGTCGATTTTAGTTGCATTTTAGACGTTTCTAATTTAAAAAAAAGTATACAAATCGCACAATATATATATAAGTATATATATATTTACATACAGCACACACATACATACATATGTTTATCTAGGTGTGTACGCACGCATGTATGCATATATGTATATGTGTAATTCAGAATTATAATTGCCAAAAGGCCAAAATAGAACGCGAGCCTTAAGGATATATTTTTGCAAGTTATCTTTGTACAAACACTTCGATACCCAATAATGATGGATAGATTGGATGATATTCTACAATAATTATATAAAAAAAAACGTTCCAAATCGCCGCTCACGGCTAGATTAACAAGAGAGCGTAAGCGTGAGCGAGAGCGACGCCAAAAGGAGGATGACAATGGTGACTTGTAGGCGTGCATTGTGGGAGTGGGAAGAGAGAAGGTGGTGGTATGTGTGGAAGAGCAGAGACATTGATTGTCAATGTCATCGATAACAACAGCAAACGAAGCGCCAACAATAGCCAAAAAATACCAAAACACACACACACACATACGTGTATTATACTTGATTATGTGTGTGTGCTTTCTGTTAAATTACAGCTTTTAGCAACTTATTGGCTAATTGTGACGCTTTCGCGATACTCATTTGGTTTTCATAACAATTATCGGTTCGAGTATCTTAAGCATATCATTATTTTCGGCCGTTCCACTGGATGAGCCACCTCCACCACCACCGCTGCCGCCCGTGCCCGCTGACGACGCTTGGAGTTTACTGTAGCCCTGCTGATGTTGACTGAGTGTGACCAGGCGTTGCTGCTGATTGATAACAATTGTCTCATGATGCTGTTGCTGTAGACTGTTTGTCATTTGCTGCAGCTCATGCTGCTCCAGCTGCAGGGCTGCCAATTGTTGATCATTGGAGGCATCACCATCCAAATGCGAATCACTTTTCACAACAAAACTATCGCCGTTATCGGTATCATTATCGTTATCATACAACTGCTGCGATGTATCATCCTCGGTCTTAGTATGAAACTCAGCACTGGCACTGCTACTAATCCTTGGCGTATGACTGCGCATGCGTCGCAGTCGCGCATATTCCGCCTGCTTCGACAAACGCTCTTTGCGCTCCTCAATGTTCTCGGTGGCACGGATCTGGGCACGCTTGAGACGCGCTCGTTCGCTGAGCTTTTGCAGGCGGATGGTACGCTGTTCGGGCGATTCATTGGCACGCACCGCCCGTTGATGGGCGGCCATTTTGTCCAGACGCAGACGCTTCTCTTCCTCCGTTTCGTATTTGTTGGCACCACTGCGACGTGGCGTTGACGGCACACCGCCACCAACAACAACAACGCCATCGCCATCAGCCGTGGAATGTGCATGTATGTGATGGCCACGTCTCGAACCAGTTGTTGTTGTGGTCAAATGCGGTGTGGCGAGCATTTGATTTAGCTCCTGCTCCAGCAATGTATTCGCTTTCAGATCATCATGGACCGTTAAAAGACTAGTCTTTCTAGGCCGACCGCGACCCATTTTTGGAAACTCCTGAACCAGTTGTTGTTGCTGCTGTTGCAGTTGCTGTTGTTGCTGCTGTTGTTGCTGCTGCTGTTGTTGCTGCTGTTGCTGATCCTGTTGTCCCACTATTAGCGTTGCATTCGTTCCAGTCGGTGTTAATATATTATATTGTCCCGTTGCCGTTGGACTACTACCACCGCTAGCATTGGCAAAGTGCACTGGAGTAAATGGCGGTGGTACCGCATTTGGTCCAATTCCTAACTGGAAGCCATTGTGATACATGGGATAGTAGGCAGTTGTTGCCGTTCCAGTACCCCCAGCACCAGTCGTTCCAGTTCCACCCGTAACTGTTACCGTTCCCGCACTTGTCGTTCCACTGCTATTCGCTGGAAATGTGGCCAAATATGGAAACTGATTGTACAGTTGTGTTGTTGTCGCTGCCGCCGTCGTCGCTGTTGTTGCCACCGTTTGTCCTCCTTTGAGTGTCTTCTGCTGCTGCTGTTGTTGCTCGGCGGCGGCAACAATCACCTTCGCCTCGTTCTGCGCCAGACTAACAGACCCGCTGTTATCGTTTGCATCGTTGCCAGACTGTTCAAAGCAAGGCAAAAAAAAATGTAGGGAAAATATAACCATTATTTCAAGTGAAGTGAGGTTAGGTTTGCAATTCAAAATAATTTTTGATTACAGTGATTAATACGAAATTCTTTTAACAGGAAACTTCATTCATACAACCTGTCTGAAATTGGGATGAACATTTAGTAAAAAAAACATTATGGGAAATTAAAATATCAAGAAGTTTAAAATATTTTTAAAAATGACAAAAGTTTTCATGTTAACCTTTATACTATATCTATAACTATATGAAAGAATAAACTATTTTTACTAAACTAATATTAATTTTCTCCCAAAGTTGGGGACTTTTAAGCTTACTAAGCAGTTACTGAATTTGTAACATTTTCACTAACTTTTCACTTATTTTTCATTCATGAAATCAAAGTTTACCAATACTCTCTTAACACACTGTGTGCAGTACTTAAAATATACCGTTCCCTGTTCTGCAGACTATTAAGTTGGCTGCGCTTGCCACTCAGGCTTGCATTTGACTTAAAACACTCGCTCTCTCTCTCTCTTTCCTCCTTATACTCAACTATTTCTCGTTGTCTCTCTCAAACTCGCGTTGACAAGCAAAATTAGTGCAAAATAAATGAAAATTACTCAAACAAAATTTGGAAAAACTACAATTTGTGCAAAAAACTGAAAAATAAATTGAAATTAAAACTAAAAAATGCGTAAAAATAATGTCTTTCATGTGCTCAAGTGTACAGTTATTTACACTTTGAGGTTAGGTCTTAAAAACAAGTAAGTTGAAACTTTAAAGTAACGGTATAAAAATTAAAATAAATGCTTAGTCACTAGAGAGACAGAAAATTAATTGAAGAACACATTTTTGAAGTTTTTTTTTTTTTTGTTTTGGTCATTTTACAAAATCGACTTTAATATGAATTTTTTTGTAAGTTTTTAGTCAAATTCTTTGGGTTTTTGTATAAACAAATATTTGTTTTTAGTTTAAGTGAGTTTTTGGTCCATTTTTAATGTAATTTAGTTTTAGTTTAAACATTTAAAACGCTTAACAGTCTAGGTTTTAGAATAGTTTTTGAAAATTAGTGAACTTCATTTAAGCTTTCTCTCTCTCTCTCTCTCCCTTTCTTTTAACAATTTTAAACGTTTTTGAAACAAAACAAACAAGAAAAACAATGAAACTATTATATACATTTTAGTCAAATAATTGTGGTTTTAAAAACAAACAAAAAAGAAGTTTAAACAAAAATGATTTTGCCTAAAATAGTTTTGAAAACTTCAACTTCTTTTTGTTTCCCTCTCTTTCTTGGTCCCTGGTGCTATATTTTTTTGCTGATTTTTGATAACTTCTAGTCCTGAATACGCACCTGAAGTTCCTGCTTCTTAGCGTATTTGTGCTGATAGAACTCGATCTGATTGGCAATGCTAAAGTGAGGCACATGTGCCTGTAGCAATTTACCAGGTTTTCCCGGCTCCTCGCCATAGATTTGCTGCACAAATATGCTTCCAGCCTCAGCAGCATTGCTGCCACCTGCCACACCATCGATCAGCTGTTGTGCACCCAACGAGTAGCGTGGCTGCTGCTGCTGTAGTTGCTGCTGCTGTTGTTGTTGCTGCTGCTGTTGTGGCTCCTGCTTCAGTTGCATTGTGGGACGTAATCCTCCTGGAGTTAGAAACATATTTTGTCCCATATATTCGATGGCCTGATGTTGTTGATACGCTGCTGCTGCTGATACCAAATGTTGTTGCTCATCGTTTGTTGCTGCTGCAGAGGCTGTTGCGGCAGAGACTGTTGTGCTGCTATTACTGCTACCGGTTGCAGGCGCTGACGATGATACATTTGCCTGATTTAAATTAATATTATGCTCATTATTACAATTGGCAGCAGCGGATGCAGCGGCAGCGGCGGCAGCAGCAGCTGCTGCTGATGCCACAGCAAGGACTTGCTGCTGTTGCTGCTGCTGCTGTTGTGTGGTGGTGAGTGAATTGGAATTTGTCGAATTTGTCGATGATAACGACGACGACGAATTCGGTTGTACGCCATGCACCTGCACCTGCACTTGCACCTGCTTGTATATCTTTTTCTTTTCTCTGACCTTTTTCGCATAATCGTTGAGCTTTCTCAGTCTTTCCTTTCGCTCCTCCGTTGTTTCGCTGGCAATACGTTGTCTCGCTCTCGCTGCCATTTCGGCCAAACGAATTTTACGCTGATCTGGTGTCTCGCTAGCGCGATACATGCGCATGCGTTCAGCCAATTTAGCCAAACGTTTTGCACGCTGATCAGGTGATTCCATAGCGCGTCGTAGACGCTGTCTAGCTGCATTACGTACCAAACGCATGGCTTTCTCAATATCGGATTCGTTCTGTCGTCGCTGTCGATTCGCTTCGGCATTACGCAATAAACGCTTACGGTATTCGTCTTCGCTTTCACGCTGTCTTCGTTCGCGCATCCTTTCAGCATTGCGGGCCAAACGCCGTTGACGTGCCTCGGGACTCTCGTTCCAACGCTGCTGATGATGGTGTTGTTGTTGTTGCTGCTGCTGTTGTTGTTGTTGCTGCTGTTGTTGTTGTTGCTGCTGCTGTTGCTGCTGCTGTGTGCTTATCGACACCGAACTGACACTGGAGGCGGGGCCGAGGGGAGTTGGCGGCGGTTGTTGTTTCAATGATAGTGGCTGTGAATAAGCGGGTAATGTTATTTGCAATTGTTGTTGATGAAATTGTTGTTGTTGCTGTTGCTGCTGTTGTTGCTGTTGTAGATGATGATGTTGCTGCTGTTGAAACTGTTGTTGCTGCTGCTGTTGTGCTTGTTGCTGCTGCTGCTGCTGCAATTGCAATTGTTGCTGCTGATGGGTCGACAGTGGTACCAACAGCGCTGATTGATGATCGATAAGTAAGCGAGCATTTGGACCGTTTATTGCCAGCACATGCGTCGCGTACTGTTGTTGTTGTTGCTGCTGATGATGTTCAAGTGTCGGCTCTATCTTTATCCCATTGGGATCTGGTTCCATTATTTGGCAAAAACCTAAACAACAATCGAAATTGTCGTCGTCTTCTTCGTCGTCAACTCGCTGCTTTTGGTTTAATTAATATTCTTCTTGTTGGTGTTGTTGGTATTGTGATTGTTGTTGTTGTTGCTTGCTGCGGTTGTCGTCTTTTCCGCCAGTCAACAACAATAATCGATAAACGTATCCCTGTCCTCGTGATGATACCGATAACAGTTGCTACTATTTCTGCTGGGACGACAAAAACGTTGGCGTTTTGTTCGCCGCATTTAACAGCCGTTTTCGTTTTCCTTGTCTCTGTCTATTCAATTGTTGCCTTCTTCCTTTTGCTGTTTTTTTTTTTTGTGCCTTACGTTTTGTCGTTTTTTGTTTTGTTTGTTGCTTCGCAAGTTCTTCGTGTTCGTGTGTGTGGGTTATATAAAGAAATTCGCCGATTTATCGTTATCGCAATCGGTATCGCCGCCGTCTATGTGCATACATATATCTATATAAATAAATAATTTGTTATGTATTTATGTATATACACATATATATCTGTATATAAATATATTTATATACATATATATATATATATTTTTTGCATGCATATATGTAACAATTGTTTATTTGTGTGTGTTTTGCTTTTTTAACAACTTTTGGCTGCTGCTGATGATGCTACTCTCTCTTTCCCTCTCTTTCCCATACACACATACACTTGCACTCTCTTACCGTCGCGCTACTTGCTCTTTCTCTCTCACAATCACTGTTTTGCGCATCACCTTTTTTATTTTTTTATTTGTTAAATTTTCTTTTCTTTTGGTTGTCAATAAATTTGCAATATGCCTCTAAAAGTTGTCTGATGACGCTGTCTCAGCTAATTTTCTTTTTTCCCTCTCTCTTTCGCTCTTTGGCCAGTGTTGCCTCGCGCCGATGTCGCTGTTGCCGTCGCCGCCTGCACATGCAAATGTCAAAAATCATTCATACACACATACACATGGAGATGGTAACAACAATTGGAAATAATACACACACATACGAACACACACACACATGGTTTGCGTCTCAGCTAAACGTATTGCGCACCTTTCACTATACAGTCTGCAAATGTTGCAATTTTTTCCGTTTTGTTTCGTTTCCTTTTCTTTATGACTTTGTTTATCGACTTATGGTGCTGTTGCTATTGTAATTGTTCAAAATTTACGTTTGCGTGCTTGCATTGAACTTTATTATCGTTTCTTGTTTTTTTTATTTTTTTTTTTTTTTTTGCTCTTTTCTATATTTTTGGTGGCTACTTTTGGTGCGTGCGCACGTTTCTTCTTCTTGTTTGATAGTAAATGACAATTGGCGCCGCAACCGCCGCCTGAGCCTTCCAATGACTATACGGTTTCCAGTGACTTCCAATCGATTTTTCACATGATTATATATACACACACATACACAGTCGCTGACTCGCTCACACTTAGAGGCATCTACTTGATATGACACGCACACAAACACGTACTTACTCACTCACACACACATACATACCATCACCACACATACACCTTCCTATGTATGTATGTATATGCAAGCATATATATGTAAGTATATCTGTACGTACATATTTAGTTTATTGGTTTTTTATAAATATTTTGAAACACAATTTTCGAAAACAATTGTTGCATTCACTCGATTGCAAATAACTTTGTTTTGCCGCTTTAATTTGTCGGCATTGCGTGTGTGCATGTTTGTGTGCAGCACCAATACTCACATACACGCACACACTGTATGTGTGCAATTCGATTCGCCTATTGAAATTTATTTTCACCGCATATGCATATTAATATATAATCATTGTTTGCCATATTCAAGCATTTAGCTTCACATTATTCACAAATTGTTTATTCGCTGCAACACAACGACAGTTCCATCAATTGTTTGAAAATTAATAATTTCTTTTACAATGCATGTACAAAAAAAACGCGCTAAAATTTCCGGCAAGCAAAATGCTCTGCCCGTTTTCTGTACCAACGCACACAACAACACATTAACACAAAATAAATACAACTGGAAGTTGGATGGAAACTGGATGGCGTGCGTGTGTGTATGTATACACATATATCAGCGCTAGCGATAAACGGCGAGTTTCCAGTACAAAATGTCTATCGCTAAGATTGCGCGCAATTTCGATAAATATTGCCTGCAGCTCGTTACAGCGCGTGCAAATTATCGAAAAGTGAGAAATTCAAATAAGCCCAATAAAAAATTTAACAATTTGAATTTGTTTTTTAAAAATTGTGAATGCGACTTTATTCAAGTATTCATTTTTGTTTTTCTTTTGCTTTTTGTGTGTTTCTTGTTGTTGTTTGTGTGTTCTTGTTGTTTTTAGTGTACATAGAATTATTACAATTACATAAAATTTATTTCATAATATTACATCAAAGCAATTTTGGGGTAAAAAAGATTAAGAAAAAACAATTTGAAATTTCGACTAGAACTTAAATGTTACATTAATTTTTTTATTTTTATTTTTTTTTTTTTTGTTTTTTTAAGATTGTGTTTGAGTGTGTGTGTTTATGTATTGCAAAAAAATTGTGTTTTTGTATAGATCTTGCTTATTGGTCGGTACAGGGGGAGGGGTCTGGGTAGTGAGCGTGACATTCTGACATGTTCACATACACACATATGTATACTCTCATGCATGTGTTTATATATGTGTGTGTAATAATCCTGCATGAATGGATTGCTGCTGTTCAATTACAGTTTAAGGGAAACGCGCACACGCACACGTATCAGTTTTTTATTTTCTTTTTCTATCAACTTCATTTTGGGTGTGGTGTGGTGGGCGTTGGCAATGGAGAGGGGAGAGGGGGCGGCCCGGTTTGGGTGTAGAATGTCGTCTTGAATTTGATATTTGGCTGGCAAGGGCAGCTTGCGTTTAATAACCGATAGATGTCGCACCTGTTGCTGCCCAACGAGAGCAAACGGTACGATATTTATTGTTTTCTCTTTGCTTTCTTTCTTTCGTTTTTTGCCCATTGGAAGAATGCAAATGCAGTTAGAATATGACAATTGGTCCGGCCAATTTGTTGTTGTTGTTAAGCCACCCTGTGGGTGTGTATACAATAACAACACATATGCGAGCACACTCACACAAACACGCATGCACATGTGAGCATGCATATGTACATGTGTGTAAGTGTGGGTGTGTGTTTTCTGTTTTCATGTATGTTTTGGGGATGAAGTTGACTTTCTTTTTGCATTGCTTTTTTTTTTGGGTGGTTTTTGCTTGCTCACTCTTTCTCGCTCGCTCGCTTGCACATTGTTTGTGTGCGTCCTGCTCATATGTGTCTGGCTGACATGTGTGCGTGTGAGTGTGGACGTGTGTGTGTATGTGGGTGTGTGCTTTAAGTGACGTGCATACATTTACACATGACTATTTCCTAGGCATTTTGTGTGTGTGTGGATGTGTGTGTGTGTATCTATATAATATTCTGTGTGTGTGTGTGTATATAACTATATATATGCATATATATATGTATATATACATATCGTAAGAATATAATGCATGCATTATAAAAATACTTTTTTTTTGTTTTGTTTTACTTCATCTTGTTTTTGTTAATTTAACTTAAAAAAAAAATTAGCGACACTTTCTACATAGTTTGTATGTATATAAAAAAATAATAATAATAAAAAAAAAGTGCCATTGTTTTTTTTTTTTGTTTTGTTTTGTGTTCTCTATTCTGTATATCTTCCAGTTTCGGAAGATCTTGCAAATTCTAACTTCCAATCTGCCTGATACGCATCCCAATTGGATTTTCGTTTATCGCTTTCTTCTGCATACTCTCTTTCGCTCTCACTATGTAAATGTTATATGTTGTTTCTTTTTTTGTTTTTTTCTTTTCTTTCGTCTTTATGTATACAATATATATTATTTATAGCTGTTTTGTTTTGCTTGCTTTCTTATATCCTGCTTCTCTCTTTTTCGCATTTCTTTTGTTTTTTTTTTTTTTTTTAATTTTTTTATATTTTCTTCTTTTTGCTGTCTAAAACGACGACGTTGATGACGTTGCTCCTTACTTAGATGCATGCACACTCATTTGCACATGCAGCTTCTGTTTCTTCTTCTTCTTCTTGATCTTTCTGCTCCTTCTGCTACTCCATTTTCTGCTAGCTCGCTTTGTGTACGTTTCCTGGGTGGTTCTGATAAGATGCTGTCTAATTAGATTTTACCTGGATTGGTTCGGTCTGTCTGTGGTGTGTGTGGGTGAGTGTTTGTGTGTGTCTGTGTATGGAAGTGTCCTGTATTTGTTCTGGTACATCACTGGTTCATTTTGCTGGAGCCAGCTCCAAGTGCCAGCTGTGTTCTGTCCTGGTTCCGTTCACTTTTCATTCCATGCCGTTTCTTCTTTATTTTCTCATCTCTCTTTTTAGTATCCCTTGAGCCGATCCTCGAGCGGAGGCTTAATCACCTTGGGCGCACTCGCACGCGAGACACGCATTCTCTCCGCTGCTTTGGCCAAACGCTTCTTCCTCTCATCGCTTGACTCGCTGGCGCGTCGCAGTCGCTGCCTGGCTGCATTCTTCATCAGTCTTAGGGTTCTTTGTACTTCATTTTCGTTTTGGCGTCGCACACGATTCGCTTCAGCATTTTTGGCCAATCGTATGCGATATTCTGCCTCCGATTCCTTTGATCGTTTATCTCGCATCCTTGCCGCGTTCCTTTCCAATCGTCGTTCTCTTGCCTCCACTGATTCGTTGCTGCGTCGTCTCGCTGCTTTCTGTGCACGTGACGATTGATGGCCAAGTGCGACGCCGGTGACAACGATGCCCGTGGACAAATGATGATGCAGGGGATGTTGTTGTTGTTGTTGCTGCTGCTGTTGTTGTTGCTGCTGCTGTGAGTGCTGTTGCTGCTGCGAATGTTGCTGCTGCTGTGAATGCGGATGCGAATGTGATTGCGTATGTGACTGCGGATGTTGTTGAGGATTATTCGTTTGTGGCTGGAAGCTGTTCTCACTGCTGCTGTTATTGTTATTGTTGTTGCTTGTACTGCTACTATTGTTGTTGTTGTTACTATTACTACTGTTGTTATTATTGTTGTTGCTACTGATAGATGCAGCGGCGGCAGCAGCAGCAGCGGCAGCAGCAGCAACACCTGTACTTGCACTCGCAGCCGCAGCAGCCGCAACTGTTGTCGTATAATTATTATATTCTATAAGTCCCCGATTGCTTGGGTACAAATGGTGCATGGGATTCTCATAGTTGAGGTATTCTGGTTTTATGAAAAACGAATCGCGGGCGGTTAACGGTGTTGTTGGTGAATTTAGAAAATATAAACGGCTATGATGATCTGTGCTTGTTGTTGTTATGCTACCTCCGCCGCCTCCCACACCCGCGGACATCGAGGGTTTGTATGATCGCTGGGTCGCGATTTCGATGGGATTTGCCTATCGATTGCACTTCTGCACCTTCTGCTTCTTCTTCTTCTTCCTCTTCTTGCTCTGCTGCTTCTGTTTCTGCCTTTACCTCCTCCACTACGTCGTCGTTGTTTGCTCCTCTTCCTCTTGAGTTTCTCGCCTAAACTTTTTTTTTTATATGTGTCGTATAATATTCTTTCTTCTTATTTACTTTTTTTTATTTACTACTAAGCGCGCTGCTTTTGTGTTTGGCCAAATTGCAAAATTTTCTTGCAATATTTTAGCAATTTTTTTTTGCCGCGTATTTGGGGGAAAACACAACACACACAATTTAACTGGCCAAAAAAATGTAGCGAGTAAACAACAAAAGCGACATAACTAATCAATATGGAAAAAACTTCCAAATTCTGATTGGAAGCATTTCCACGATACACTTTGCCCATTCACGTACACACAAACACGCATGCACCAATATTTCGCGTGGAAGCGCGTTGCTCTCATTTTACTCAATCGCCTCTCATTGCTCTCAGCGACTTCCAGTTGGGAGATTTCCAATTGTCAAAAATCTAGCCGGCAAGGTTGCAACGTAAATTTCGCGCAGGGTTGTTTTTGTGTAACGTATCGATGACAACATTTTAATATTTAATTTATTTTTGTTTGGAAATTTGACATAACATAACAGCAATTATAACTGCCATTTTAATTTAAATTTAATAACAAACGAACATCCCCTAATACTCAAAGATTAGCTGTACATCCACAAATCTATCGATGTATCAAAAAATCCAATCGATTTAAGCATACTGTCTTTTATTTCAATTTGTTATTCACTTGTGTAATTTAAAAAAAGTTGATTTTTTTTCTTATTATATCTTATTGCTAAATACTCTTGCAGAAATTATAATAATAATGAAATATATATTAGCATAAATATTTAATTCCAGAGTGTTAACATGAACTGTTAAAATGACAACCGATATCAACACTTATCGTTCGATAAAGTTCTCAGCTGAGAACATATAAATTATCGCTTTGATACCGCGCTGTTAACAGTAGTATTTAAGCATAACAGTGAGTTAACAGTAACATTTAAATATTAGAGCAATTCACAAGGTTACACGAAGCGTCGAATTGAGAATTTGTCGTCATAAATTGTTTGTTGTATCTATAAGATGAAAGATGACATTGTGGGAATGTTACAATAATTTGTATGTTAACGAAATTTCTGTTAAAAACTTACCTGAAATTAATTTCATATATTTCATAGATTGATCAACGCTTTTAATAACAAAGCCGATTGTTCCTAAAGTGTGACGTCATGAGCTATGCATGCCTGCCGCTCTCAGAGAGCGAAGCGAACTCGCTAAGAGAGCTAATCGGCACCTTGTACATTTTGGTCGTCATGTGCTGATGTTTTTTTGTTTTTCTGTTTTGTTTTGTCTTGTTGGATTTTTGCCGTGAACGGACGTCTCTTGTGTGTTTACGCTGCTGCGTCGCAGTTGGCGTAGTTTGACTCGAAACAATTCAATAAATGCAACAACGACAACAACAACAAAAACAAAATAACAACAACAACAAACGCAGAAATAATAACGCATTCTGTGTTGTGTTTAAAATTAATATGTGTAGTTAACAAAATAGCTTAATTAGCTTAAACTTTGTGTGTTGTGTTTTTACAAATTTTGTTCTGTTTTGTTTTTTTTTTTTTGGTTTGTTAATTTCCACTGTCAGAGTTTTTAAAATTCCATAAAGCTGACAAACTAAATGTGCAATAATTACGGCGATGTGCAGAACAAATCAAAATTGCAATCGCAAGACGACGAACAACGATTTGTCAACGAAATTTATGTAAGCAGAAAGAGCAAAAGATATAACGGCACATAACATAAATTACTACATGAGATACATATTCATTTACAAGCATATGCATGGCTTTATATGTATATGTTTAGTATGTGTGTGCATACAATACACGAACACGAACAATAAAGCAACTTTACACATTCCAATTTGATTCTGTTTTGTGTGAAAAACTAATAAGTAAAAGAGACGACGAAATAACAACAACGGCAAGAACAACGGCAGCAGCAGCAACAGTAACAACAACAACAACAATACAAGTAATAATAACAGCAAAAGCAAGAAAACCATAGGCACGGCAAAGAAGAAGAAGAAAATAAATAGCAATTTCGACTAAATAAAGGTATGTATAAGTATGTATGTATGCATATGTATGAGCGACGTTTACTTTACATACAAACACTATATTTGAGATATAGATATGAATGTGTGCGTGTATGTGTGAATGTTTGTATGTATGCATATTTCGTTATTAGTTTAACTCTTCAATTTATTATTGTTATTATTACTGCTGTCGTTCGCTGTATGAGTGCGTAAATATCTGTCTTTCTATGTGTGTGTATGTGTGTGTGTGAGTGTTTTGGCCCCGGTGTTGTTGTTGTTTCGCATTTATATTTTTTTATTTTGCCTCTTTCGCTAGTTCTTACTGCTGTTTGCTATTAACTATGCTCACTTGAGTTGAGCCACTGGAATAGTTACGTTAAATCAGTGCGTTCCCTCTCTCTCTTTCGGTGTGTCTTTGCGTGTGCTTGGCATGCGGCAGCAGCCGCAGCAGAGAGACAGAAAAGTAGTGGCAGAGACAGCGGCAGAGGCAGAGATTACGTTGATAATGCTTAAAGAAATATGAAGAGAACTTTTTGGTGTCTATGTATTTGTTTATTGTTCTTTTCGTATTTGATCACCCACATGATAAAGTTAAAATGAATTGTACAAGTAAATGTGTAGTTATTTTCACACATACGCAAACACACACACATACAAATACACATAAACATGTGCATACAATATTTAATTGAGTTAAGTGAAATTTTTGTATTATTATTAGTGGAAACTTTTTTTCTAGTACATACGAATTTAGTTGCAGAGAAACTTTTAGTTTGAAATTATAATTTATTTAAAGCGTAGTATTCAATATGGCGTATACATATTTGCAGCTCAATGACCTCGAGTAGAAAAAATATAATACAAATAATTGATAACTGCGAATTTTGTGATGAAATAATGAATTAATTGTTAAATGACAAATAATGTTATAAATCATATTTATTTTGCCCATCGATTAATAAGTTTAAAACAATTGGGAACCTATTAGAACATTGTGTATGCTGAGATCCAATTAAAGTGGAATTTACAAATCTTATTGGAATGATAAGAGCAAGACAAAGAAAGAGGGCGCGACTATTTAAGGAGCAGTGCACTCATTTGCTATATATTTCTGTTACACTCTAGCGCATAGTGTTTGCCTGCTGTTCACATTTAGCCATTTTTAATGATCCTTTTTGCTCTGCGTTTCTTTGTCTGTCCCATCGCTTGGCATTTTACGACACATGCAGAAAAAAAAGAAAAAAAAACTCGCTATTTAACATTACCATATCCATTTCCATCCTCGACGCTTTGAGTCAGATACACACTCACACACACAAACACTCACATACATACACACCTTTAGTACGTATCTAAGTGGTCGCATAGCTGATGGCTTAAACACACACACGTGTATATGTATGGTTTGTTTGTGTATGTAACTACAGAGTATCATTAAATGCAGATCTCTTTACAAAAACACACACACTCACACACCATTGTTGTTGTTTTGTGGTTTTTTTCGCATTCGTTTCATCGATGCAAGCAAATCAAAAACTAAAAACCAAAACCAAGCCAACAAAATCAACAACAACAACGTGAATACAAATACACACTCACACACAGACATACATATCACACACTCTCTTGCACTGACACACACTCGCATATACATACATACATGTGCAGCACCAAAGCAGCAATCCATAATAATCTTCCCGTAATTTATAGTCCAAGACAATTTATGTAATTTACAAATACCAAAAACGAAAGAGACGGCAAATGTCGATGGAATGCGCAGAGGCGAATGAGCAAACGAAGCAGCAAACAAGCAACGACGACGATGAGAGCGAATGCAACTGCAACTAACGATAATAACAATAACTGAAAGAAAAAAAAAATACACGCGAACAACAACAACAAAGACAACGACAGCGTACTAAATAAACAATTCAACAAATTTGATCCGAGGCAAACACACACATACACATTTACACATCCATACATATATAGACAAAAACGTCGTCGACTCACACGCACATAAAAATGCATATGATGGAAAGAAAAAAATATGTGCAGTAAGAAAACGTATAAAACAACAACAGTAAGTGCAGCAACTTACAGGCTGCAGTCGCCGTCGCCGTCGCCGTCACCGTCGCAGCAGCGCGCTGCTAGCAGTGTGATCAGTGGGGTCGGTTAGAGGGGGTGGTGCGACCAAGCACATGAAACAGCACGCCGTTCAAACAAACGGCGTCGCTGGCTGCGACGACGACAGCGACGTGAGCAGCAGCGTTGACTGCGACTGCGACGCGTATACAGAAAATGTCGTTCGTTTTTGTTTTTGCTGCACAAGTTTTGTGAACGCATAAAATAATAAAAAGGAAAGAGACGCTTTTGGTTGTGTGCGCAACACACCGAAGCTTTAATACGCTCACTCTTGTGGCGAACAGGTGCATTGAGTCGGTTTGATAAAAAAATAAATCAACTGTTCTTGAGTACATATTTATTTATTTCGTATTCAACTTAAAGCGATTTTAAATAACTACAATGTTTCAAAAGATAAGATCTTACTAAAATGGCCTTATCTACTGATTGCACACATTTGAAAAAACACTTGTCATAAAAATTAAAAAGTATAGAAAAAAACATTATAAAACATGCCTAAACACACTTATTGACTCTCTTTCTCGTACAAAGATATGCACTCTGTTACGCTCTCCGCGCTCTTAGTTACCAATACATTCGCATATTGCATGTGGTAATTGCATTTATTGCACGTGTATATTGCCTCTCTTACACTATTACTCTTACTCGCTCTCTCTCTCTCTCTCTATCATTCTCTCGTTACTCAATCTGTTTGATATGCGCTCAAACCTTGCTCAAACAGCTCAAGAACGAAATGCAGCAGCAAAATAAAAAATAAAAGAAAGAAAAATGTTTTTCTTTATTTTTTGGCTTTCTATGTTTCTACTTTGTTGCTTGCTGCTTGTTTATAATGGTTGCCGTTGTTATTGCTTTGTAAGCGTAGTATATGTATGCATGTGTGTGTGTGTATGTGTGTGTGTGTGTGGTGTATGTATGTAGGTTAGGGCATTCCAAGTGCGACATTCAGTCGTTTGCTTGCGGTTTAACTTTGCATTGCGTTGCATTAATGACGATAATAATGATGAAGATGATGATGATGATTGTGATGCTGCTGCTGTTGGGGCTGAGAACTGGGTGGAGAGTTCCACGCAAACACACACACACACATACATACATATACATAGAAGTTTCTGTTAAATGCATAGGTAAATCGGGTGAGAGGACTCGCTGGCTGGCATCATCTTCCCCATCCACCAAACCCCACTCCCTTGTCTACCGCATGCCTACCTGCTGGGATAAACTTGTCTATGCGGCTGCTTCTTTTTATGCGCTTCGTTCCGTTTACGTTTACGTTCACGTTCCTGTTCCCGTTCCCATTCCCATTCTCTTTATTGGTTCCCCTTTTCGTTCCATCCATTCCTAGTTTGCCAGTTCATCGTTGTCGTTGTGTGCTTATCTTTACTGCCGTCGCTTGCCATTGCCAAGTTTTCGTCTAGTTTTGGTTTTTAAACTTGTCAGCTCTTGTCTCTCGCTCTAGTGCGCTCTGTTGCTCTTGTGCTGCTGCCATTACTCTCACCCTTTACTCTTGAGAACACACCCACCGCCCACACACGCATTTGCTGTGAGGTTATGGCGGAGGTAGTTGTGGAACTTAACTTTTGCCTCTTCTTCTTCTTCTTCTTCTACTTCTTGTTCTTGTTTATCTTGGTTTCTTTTTTGCTCTTTGGCATCCTACGTTCCAGCATCATCATCATTATTATGGCAAACATAATCGTTGTCGTCATCAGTATAATCATAATTGTCATTATATCAGGCAATGTTTATTTTTGGCTTGCTTTAAACGCATTCCAATTTATATATGTATGTTTATGCGTGTGAGGGAGATAGTTATATATACGGATTAAAGGCTGATTTTATGCTCTTATTTACTTTTATTCAAATTTTCAAACGCAATTTGATTTATTCTGCTCTTCTTCTTCTTATTTTTCATATCCATTTTCGATTTCTTAAGAATTCATTTTTTTAATGTTTATATTCTCTTTATTCTTTTTTAAGTACTTTGCGAAATAATAACCCGAAACTTGTTTTTTTTTTTATTTTGTTATTATTATTTTTTATTATATGGAAAATGTTTACACAATTTTGGTACAAGTCTTCGCTGATCAGCGATTGAATATCATTCGATTTTGCAGTACATATGTAGTACATATATAATTAGTGCTTATCGTGCAAAATAGTTTATACATAAAACTTTTTATTGATCATAGCATTTATTTATTTATTTATATTTAGTAAATTATGGTTTTTTATTTTTTTGAGGAGCAGTGTGAACTTTATTTCTAGTAGTCAGTGTTGTTCATAGAATTTTAGCTTATTTATAGTTGAAATTTATGTTTTTAAAAAAGTACAAAATTAGTTAAATTTTTTTGGGTGTAAATAAGTAAAATCTACAGATTGAAATTTTAATTTTGTTATAAAAAATTATTTATTTTGTAAAAAAAAATTAAATCTTATAAAATGTTTAAATTATTCCTTAAAAGGAAACTAGTTGTAGGCCAGTTTTGTATGATCTGGATTATCCAAATAGAACTGGTATAGTACCAATAATACATATAAACTATTTGAGGAGAAAGCATACTGGAAAAATCTCTAGAATTTTACATTTTATATATGTATATGATCTTTAAATTTATTTGATCAGCACATAAACTGTCTTCATAAGCAAATAAGGTTAGTTTGAGGTTAGTTTAAGAATAGGTTATGGTTAGATTAAGGTTAGGTTAATTAGATTCTTGTTACTTTATAAAAATACTACATCAATTAAAAAATCTTATCAAAATCTTTAATCGATTATTGTTTAAATATCTTATTCCTTAGAGATAAATATTTTATTTTAAGAAATTTAGCTGTTTTAAGCCATTTTTATAGTTCTGTCAACACTGATTTCAATTTGATTGTTTTCAGCATTTTCATTGTCTGTAAATTATTTCTCAATTTTTGGAGCGTTTCTTTAGACGGTGTAGAGCCACACCTTGTATAACGCATGATGCGATTGTCAATCTTTAGGTCTCTGATATACGATTACGTACAGATAAATGTGTGTACGTATATGTGTGTGTGTGTAAATACACAAGTGTAGTTATTGTAGGTGTTGAATTTCCAGAGTCTCCTCTCTCTCTCTCTCTCTCTCCCTTTCCTTTTCAATCTGTATCTTTGTATCTCCATCCACCATATCATATATAATAAATATATATGTATATATAGTATCTGCATGTTTATGTATATTTTTAGGAGTCTTCACTCTTCTTCCGGACCCATTGTTATAGCAAGTACATGTAAATTATTGTTCACGTTGTGTCGTGAGTTTGTAATTACCACGCACTGTACGAAATCGAAATCGTAATGCTCTATCAAAAGGGAAAAAAAAACGAAAATAACAATAATAGCTATACCCACACAACTACACTACTACATAACTAAAAGTAGATTAATCTTTGACTAAACTAACTACAAATTATTTATTTTTTTACTGATTCAATAAATCGAATGGGATTATTAATGGAATTTCTTGTATTACCCTCATAACTTTTATTTTTACTAAACAGAAAATTATTTCTCTTTAATTGGTCAATTAATTTTGGGGAAATTAACTAGAATTAAATGGACTTAATTAGGTTACATCTAAGTGAATTTGGAAGTTTCAAAATTCTCAATCACTTCCTCAGGAGTGTTACGAGTTTAATTTTATTTGGATCATATTGAGATTAGCTTAATATAACATCTGCTTTAGTCGCTAGCCTGTACTGTCGTCTACAGTTATGCGTCTTTAATAGATAATAGATACTTTCTAAGTCAACGACAGCGTTTAGAATTTATCTAGTGCTCGTATACACTTATACGCATACACTCATATTTGAAGTAATTGCATGTGTGTGTGTGTGTATGTATGTGTGCATATCTATCAGTGCGCCAACTTTGTCTTCAGTCTCTTTGCGATGTCTTGTGTTCTTCAAGTCTTCAGACGTTGATTTTTCTATGTTCTATGTTCTATGCATGCATATGTATGTGTGTGTGTTCGTGTTCTGTTCATTTCTCTGTTCGCTTGTTCTTGTGTCCGCAAATATGCTCACAAATATTAAATTGTACGTACCACCTCTCTCTCTGTCTCTCTCTTTTTCTCACCCCACCTCCTACCTCCCACCTTCCCACTGTTCACTCCCTACTCCTCACTCCATTGCTTACCAGCCTTAAGAGCCAGTCACCGTCCGTGCGTTGTATAAATTTTCTGTGGAACTGTACAATAGCTAAATAAAATAAAAAAAGTTAAAGCACACAGACCAACAACGACGACGACAACACAAGAGTTGAGTTAAGTATTAAATGTACGTGCGCTCACACACACAAATATACACACACACACACACACAAATATACACACACACAGACTAGCGCACATATTAAGTGTTGCATATGTATTGTAGTTATGTATGGATATGGATAGTAAGTGTAAGTAGCGTGTATTTGTTTTTCTCGTCTTTTTGTTGTTTTTCTTTTAATAGTTGTCGGTTGGGCACTTCGACTTTAGCACACTGGGAAAAAAAAACAAAATAAATAACTAAAGCAACGGGCCAACAGGAACAGCAACTGAAACAGAAAATAGCAACAACAACAAAAAACAGCAACAAGAGAAAAAATGTTGAGTTTCTTGACTTTTCTGCCATTACTATTTTGTATCAAGGCGCTGTTGTTGTCGCTGCTGCTGCTCCTCTGCTGCTTATTTTGCTGCAGCGTTTATGCTCTCTTTGGCTCTCAGTTGGCGCTCTTAGCGTACGCCGAACTGTCTGGCCGGCAGTAGTTGCTGCGCTGCCGTAGTCGCAGTCACTGCAGCTGTTGCTGCTGCTGCTGGTGCTGCTGCTGCTACTGCTGTTTGCTCTTTGTCTGCTATTATCCATGTCCATGCATTTTTTGGTTTGCTCGTGTTGGTTTTTGTTATACTAAATTGTAATATTTCCTCATATGTAAACCGCGAACGACGTTAACGTTAACAGCGACGTCGACAGCGACAGAAACAGCTATGTTCATGTTGTATTTGCTGTGGTTTTTATTGTTGTTTGTCGTTGTTGTTATCATTATTATTGTGCCGCTTTTTTTGGTTTTGTTTCTTTACTATGGTTTCAATTTTATTTAATTTTATTTTAAACTCTAAACAAAAGACTCAAACTGAGCTCTGCAGACTCGACTTGGACATGGACACAAACACACTCACACTTACACATACATACATACATGTGTATACACCACACAATGAATGTTAATGGCTGAAAGGAGAGGGAATATGGTTGGTAGTGTTGTGGGAGGGTTGGGAGAGAGTGAGGGGAAGGGGTAGATTCGATTGAATGTAGTACCATATGCGGGTAGGGCATAAATACAATCATGCTTACGTTATGAATGCACGTACGTATGTAAGTGTGTGTGTGTATAAGTGTGTGTAAATTATACAGATATCCATACATGTACATACATAAATACAAAGTTACATACAAACATAGTTTATACATGTATGTGCATACTAACGTGTATATTCAGGCACAAGAAATAGAGACTCCGACATGGAGACGGGAATTATACGTACAAGTACTCGTCGTACAAATATGTATTGCAAATTGCTTGGGTTTTCAGTTCCAGTTTCCAGGTCGTTGCTAGTGCCTCTATCTAACTATGTGTGTGCGTGTGTGTGTGTGCGTGTATGTGTGCGTGTATCTCTCTTATTCTATTTATGCATGTGTGTGTGTGTGTGTTTGTGTGTGCGAATGTTTGCGTAGTTATTGCATGTTCTTTTTTCTATTTGAGGCTGACTGCAGTTTTCTAGATCTTATGATTTTTCCTTCTTCTTTTCATCGCGATCCCCAAGCAAAAAGCGATCGGAGCAAGCGCATCCAAATTTGACTTTGCCATTTTGTTTTTGTTTGTCTTTTTGCTGTTTTTTTTTTGTTGCTTGTGTTTCATGTGCTTTCGTTCTCCTCTCTCAATGCTGTTGCTCTGTTTGATTTTCATCATTTGAGAATAGTACAAGAAGTTGTTTTGTCATATGAACTGGTTCAGCTCAGTTCACATTCCTGAATCAGTTTTTTTTTTCTTACACATTGAATTTAAATTAGTATTTTATAGTGTGTCGTTAGGTTCGAATGCTGTTTAAGTATTTTACATAATTTATTTTAAGTAAGTTTTTTAAAATCTTTTAATCTTTATTTTAATGTTCGCATATTTATTTCGAGCTTTTAATATTTTTCGCTAATGTGTTTGTTTTTTAAGCCCTCAAGCTTTACGCACACATAGTTTTACGTTTACACACACACATTCACATACACTGCCAGCTGCATTCGGCATTGCCTTCAGTTCAGGATGCATTGCCCTTGGCATTTTGAGTAGTGTTTGTTGTTCTTACTTATCCCCCCTTTTGCTTTGCTCCCACTTGTGCTTCCTTTGACCGTCCTTGCTTACCCTTTACAACGCACACACACACACACACGAAAATAAACACACACATACACACGTGCACACGTTTATCAAGAGAGAGATTTAGCTAGATATCTATATGGAGTAACTGAGACCGAGAGAGTAAGAGAGCGCATAACGCAAATGGGGAGAACATGAATTTATCGTTGTAGTTTCTGTGGCGGTTAACCTCACCTCACCTCAGCGTTCTCCCATACCATCCCACCAACCCCCCTCGTTGGCCAACAAGTTGTACTTGCCCAGACGTCATCCGGCTTCATAGAGTTTATTTTATTTCGTTTCGTTACGATTTTTGCTATTATTTATTTGTTTGCTTCTCTCTGTCACTCGCTGTCTCTCTCGCTCATGCTCTTGCTTACTAGCTTTTTGTGTGAGTGTGTCTGTGTGAATGTTTTTAAGTTTTGTGTTTTTTTTAGTTTCGACTTGTTTTCTTTTGTGTAATTTTATTTACGTTTGCGTTCGTGTGTGTGTGTGTATCAAGTTCGTATCTTTACGTGCGTGTGTGTGTGTGTAGCTACGACAGTAAGAATTGTATTACCGTTGTTGTTGTTGCTGTTGCTGTTCTTGTTGTTTCTGAATCTACACAATAATAAAATATAGAAAAATAACCCCTCATATATAGATTGAGTTGCTTTGAAGGTGACAATGAGGGGTGCATGGAGATTATGAAGGGGGCGATTTTATATGTATGCGTGTGTATGTATGTGTGTGTGTGTGCGTTTATAGTGTATCTGTGTGCGTGTTTTTATTTTCTTGAATTTCAATTTTCTGTTGTGTGTATTTTTTCTCTTTTCCTACTTTTATTTATTTAGTTTTTGTCTACGTTTGTTTTTTTTTTTATTGTTCTTTGATTTCTGTGTGTGTGTGTGTGTATTTTTCTCCATCTTTAATATATACAACAACAACAACAACTACAACAGAATACATACTATATAGATATTTATTTATTTGTTCGTCTTTCTCATTATTAATAAATAGTTTCTTGTTCTCTGTATTCATTTTCAGTTCCCAAATCACCGTCAATCCAGTCGCGTGACCATTTTTCCTCCGGCGTCCGATATGCATTAGTGTGTGTACGTGTGTGTTTTTATTTATTTATTTATTTGGTCACAAATAAGTGAACAGCATACTAGCTGTGACTGTGACTGTGGATTTGACACTTGTTGAACTCCATACTATTTTGAGCTGTCGGAAGTCTTTTTGCGCCCAATGTCGTCGACGCAACAAGAACGCGGATAATTGCAAGGAGCAAGGAAGAGAGAGAGAGAGAGAGTGGGAGCGCGCAAAGTAAAGAGAGCGCTATTAAGAGAGCTGGCTGAGAGAGCAATCAACGTGTGCGTGTGTGTGTGTGTATTTGGGAGGCCGGAGACGCCAGATAGGAAGTTCTGGCATGCAGCTGGCTGGCTGGCCGGCTGGCTGCTTATACGCCTCCATCAACAGCAAAAGCAACACCAATTCCACTACCAATTCCATTACCAATTCCAATACAACTAATTCCCATTCCTGTACCGTACAACGATCACGGTACAATCATCATTATCATTATCATCATCTCGATTGCGGTACATCATCAGTCCGTGATTGGCGGATTCGTTTCTCGGATTCAAAATGGACAACGACGAGATATGCAATCCACAACTATGTCGCATTTGCATCACATCGCACACAAACTCCACGCAAATGATTTCCATATTCGGCGAGGATTCCATTTGGCAAAAGATCACAACACTGGCGGATGTCAAGGTAAGCTCTATCAAGATTTTTACGCGCATTTTCGGGGGTTAGAAATTTGAGAGAAAATCAAATAAAGATGCAGTCTAGAAACTGATACCATTAGCATTAAATAAAACTATCTTTATTATCTTAAAATGGTTAAATATATTAAGTATTATAAGATTATGAAAAGTAACAATTCAGTCTAGAAAAGTAATTTACTGTAACTTTCTATATTAGAATATTTTTAGTTATCTCAATATATATTTTTTTGGTTTTAAATTATTGAAAATTATATTAAAGTATTATTATATTAGAATATTGAAAATATCGTCGCCACCACTGATCTATTCAGATTCCCAAGATATCGAAACTGGAAAATGACGAATTTATCACGCTTTTGCTTGAAACGTTTGGAATTGACAACATTTGGAATGAAGTGCATTCCAATGATGTGCATTCCAAACGCAACGAACAATCCCCCCTCCCCCAACACAAAGCCTCTCTCTGTTATTATCATTCTCTCCCTCTCTCTCTCTTTCTCTGTGTTGCAAAGACGTTAAGTCTTCATAACGTGATATATGTATACTTTTATGTATTCGTGTGTGTGTGTGTGTCATATTAACATATTTCATAGAACATTCACAATTCACAACATTTTTATCTTTTTCACAGTAACTGACATTAAAAAGAACCAACAACAACAACAAAAACAACAAACAAATAAATGAAACGTTTCGTTTGCTTTGTTTTTGTTTGTTTTGTGTGTTCAGTTTGAGTTGCGTTAAGTTGAGCTTCGTTGGGTTTAGCATACAATATTTAACGAAGGAATCATTTATTTATTCTTTATGTTTTTTTTTATTCCATCTCTTTATTTTTTATATTTCTCTTTTATTATTATGTGTGTTTTATATGTGTTGGTTTTTTTGATTTTATGGAATTTCTTACTTCTTGTTTCGTATTTAGTTTTCTTTCGTTTTGCTGCTTTTGTAAAATAATTTACCGTTTGAATTGCTGCTTTCAATGCTTTTGTTTGTCGTTGTCGCTATCTCGCTTGCACTCGCGCCTCTCTCACAGCAACAACACACAGGCACACACACACACATTCACAGATTTTATACATAGTATGTATGTGAATGTATAATTCATATGTTTGGTTTAATTCCATAAATTTTTCTTTTACAATTTTGTGCTGTCGTTTTTTCTTCTTCCTCTTCTACAACTACTGCTGCTGCTGCTGCTGCTTCGGACTTGATTCTCTCTCTCACGGCCTGAGAGAGCTTCGAGCTGAGACCGAGTGCGAGTGCGAGCGGTGAGGCAGCGTATTGCGCTCTCTTTATCCCTTTCCTGCTCGCTCTTTATGACACTCATTCACTTAGTCGGCTTAGACGTTCGTTGGCCCCCAATGGGGCGGGACGATGATGATGATGATGATAATGATGACGGTTACGGTGACAGAGACGAAGACGTAAGCGCAAAAGTAGATGAAGGAGATGAAGACGTTGACGGGAACTCTCTTGTCTTACTCTCCTACTCCTCCCCCTCTCACCTCGTTGTTCGCCTACTCGTCAACAGTTTGCCGCCGCTTGCATTTTTATTTCATTCCATTCATGTATTTATTTTCTCGCTGTTTTTGTTGTTGTTTCTTTTTTATTGTGTATTTGTTTTATTATAATTTTTGTTGTGCGATTTTTCCTGAATGTGAAATGTTTTCTGGTTTGCCCGTTCAATTTGAGCAGCTTAGTTTTTATTCATTTTTATTCAGTTTATTCATTTCTCATTTCTCGTTATTCATTTTCTTTCTTATTTCGTATTTTTTTTGATTTCATATTTCTTATTCGCTTATTTCGGTATTTATTTATAACTTTTATCCCTCTCTCTCTCTCTCTCTCTCTCCTTGGATTTTTCAACTTCTTTTTATGATTTTCATTATTATTTGTAGTTGTTGTCTTATAATGGGCTAAAGTCTTCGGGGTCTTTGGAAATATGAGATCGCAACGGATCGTGCTGATTGTACATATCTCTATCTATATACATGTGCATGCACATATCATAGATACATAGATACATTTGTATCTGTATCTGTATCTGTATTCATTTATAAGTACTTGTTTACAAAGCTCTGCTAATTCTTGTTTAAACAAGATTACTTATAGACCGAATTGTAGTATATAACGCTTTCTAGTACACAAAATGTCTACCTAAATACTTTATTTAAATATTATATATACATTTGGTATATATGATATTTATCTCTTGATTAGAGAATGATTTTCTTTACTTTTACGAGTATTTGAAACTATTCATTTAACTTGTAAATGGAATTTTATTTCTTGAGAGATAAAATTTATTAAAAAAGTAATGGGATAAGACATTGAGGGCCTGTACCTTTATAATAAAGTTTGTTGATTTCATATATGAGTGGCCGGAAGTAAAAACATTTAAAACAATTTTAAAACTACATAACGAGCGATATTTGTTAACTGTCTCACAGATTTGTAACTATATATGTACCATATAGTTTTCCTATGACTATAACTAGTTAATGTTAAGTTTTAAATGATTAGTTTTTTTGTTCTTTTAACTGAAATTGGAAATAAGGTATTATTTTAAAAATATTAGATAAGTACTAGGTATTTAGTAAAGAATCTATTTTCTAAATTTAAAATTAATATATAAACAAATAAAAAGACGCTAAGGTTTAAGACCCATACACCTAAAATGAAGCTTTTAAGTTAATGCTAAAAGTATTATTCCTATTAAGAAGCAAAATGTGCGTAACAGGCAGAAGGAGGCGTGGCAGATCCCATATAGTATATATATTCTTGATCAGCATTAACAGCTGAGACGATATAAAAATGTCCGTTTGTCTGTCCGTCGGTCTGTCTGTCTGTCCGTCTGTCTGTGCTGAATCTTTTAAACTACAAGAGCTAGAGCCACTAAATTTGGAATGTAAGTCAGTCTATGGTTTACGCTGATCAAGTTTATTTTAAATTTTTGTCATGCACACTCCCGCCCCCGCAAATTGTAAAAAACTATTTTCACATCACCATAACTTAAAAACGACTACAGCTAGAAAGATCAAATTCACACAATATGTGTATAGTGTCATTAAAACTATACTCATCAAGTTTGGTCCGGATTGGACAACTATAGCCTATAGTTCCCATAGGGAAAATCGGTCGAAGATTGGTGATTTGTATGAAGAGATGAAGTTTTAGTTGTGCGATCGCAACCAAACTCATACATTACGTGTATGGTACCATTAAAAACTATCCTTACTGTGTTTAGTCCGGATCTGACAACTATAGCCTATAGCTCCCATAGGGCAAATCGGTCGAAGATTGGTGATTTGTATGGAAGAACGCTGACTAGAATAAGTACGGGGTCTTTTACAGTCGGCTCGCTCGATTGTAGCCTTTCTTGCTTGTCTTAAAACTAAAGAATTAAAACTTATTTCCGTTTTTTGCCTTTTGCAGATCACAAAGAATGACACATTGCCACAACAGGTGTGCGTGAACTGTGCGAAGACGGCGATATCGGCGTGTTTGTTCAAAAAGAAGTGCGAGGATGCGGATAACTTTTATCGCCAGCAGCTGCTGATCAAGAAGATAGAGGGACACGGAAGCGGTGCCAGCGATGCAGCCAAGGAGGACGAGGAGACACTGAACGAAGAGTTGGCAGCGGGACATGTGCCGGGGAGGGAAAGGGAGCGAGAGAGGGATCGTGAGCGTCGGCAGAGGCAGGCAGCGAGCAGCAGCAGCAGCGCTAGTGGCAGCGGCAGTGGTAGCAGCAGCGGCGGCAGTAGCTCAAGCAGCAGCAGCAGCTCCGACGATGAAGATGACGAGGACAACAATAACAACAACAACGGGGAAGAGGAGGAGGAGGAGACGAATGTCAATGGGAATAGGGCAGCAGGGGAAGCTGAAGGAGCTCTAGACGTGCGGGAAGGAGAAGCTCAAGATGTCGTCGAGTCCCATGAAACTGCAGATATTGAGGGTTTGCAGAAAAGTGCACAGAACGGTCATGTGAATGGTCAGCAGTTGCTGGATCCTTTGGGTGATGAGCTGGAACCGCTAGAGGATGATCATCAGCCGCAGGATGGACACGAGGATCGGGATATGCCGGAGCACGTGGACTTCAACTCGATACGACTCATGCAGGAGTACATGCAACAACGTATGAATAAGTTTCCCAATGGCCATCATCATGGGAATGCTCCCAATGATCATGATCATGATCAGGATCGTGATCGTGACGACGATGATGAGGATGAGGATGAGGAAATGACGCTGCCATTGATACCGGAAATAGAGCTTATAACACCATCCGATGATCATGCCACTATGATCGCTGCCCCAGATGCGACTGATCTTCATGGCATCACCAATGGGAACACATCGATGCATCCACCGGTTGGCAGTGTCCGTGGATTCCAGTGTCCACACTGTTATCTCGTCTTCGAGATGAAACAGATACTCAAAGCCCACATGCAGAGTGTGCACGGTGCCCCAGGACCCGTCTACGAGTGCACCAATTGCCGTAAGACGTACTTCTACAAGCGGTTCCTTGAGAAGCACATCCGTCGTGGTCGCTGCGTCAAAAAGAGACGCAATCAAACGTAAGTATTGGTCATAACAAGTAAGAAAGGCTACAGTAGAGCGAGCCGACTGTAAAAGACCCCGTACTCTTTCTAATCTTTACTTTCCCACCTTTACAGCCGTCCCATGCAGTGCTCCGATTGCCACGTTCTGTTCCCCACCGGCCATCATCTGGGCTGGCACAAACGCACCGGTTGCCCCTCCAAGGCAGCCAAAATGTGAGTAATTTGATTGATTCTTTGGACAGCTCTTTAATTAAAATCTTTTACACTTTTCAGGCCATTGCAGCAGCTCTTCAAGCAGAATATTGTGCAGTTTAATAACTTTCCAAAACGTATGGCAGCACGCAAACCGCAGACAGATAATGGTGCACTGCATCTGAACAATCGCAAGTGAGTTAAAAGAGTAAACCAAGTCATGACACAAAGGGTGACTCATCTAGCACTGAAGATTGTCGAAACAGATTCAAAGATATAGCCTTGATTTTTAGTCTTCAATATTTACAACAAACCTTTAAATTGCGGTTTTTAGTACAAATATCAAGTTCGTTTCCTAATTTAAGAACCCAGCTTAGTTTAAGGACTCCTTTAAGTTATAAAATCGCTTAGAACTTATGATATCGTAGTGACTGTATCGAAAAAAGTAGTTTGGAGAAAAACGCGTTTAAAGATTTTTATATCCGGTCAAAGTAGGTCTAGCTTTCGTGTCACTAAAAGAGCAATAATCTTGACTAGAATACTCCTTTAAGACAACTTATGAAGTAAACAAGTAAGAAGGGCTACAGTCGAACGAGCCGACTGTAAAAGACCCTGTACTCATTCTAATGAGCGTTTTTTCATACAAATCACCAATCTTCGACCGATTAGTCATATGGGAGCTATAGGTTATAGTAGTCCGATACAGATCAAACTTGGTAAGGATAGTTATAATGGTATCATACACCTAATGTGGAAATTTGGTCTCTCTAGCTGTAGTCGTTTTCAAGTTATAGTGATGTGAAAATAGTTTATTGCAATTTTAAGGGCGGTGGGGGTCGTGGCACCGATTTGAAACAGACTTGATCTGCTCGCAAAGTAGACGGACTTTCCATCCAAATTTGATGGCTGTAGCTTTTATAGTCTCTGAGATCTAGGGGTTCATATGGACGGACGGACATCACTATATCTATTGGGCTGTTGATGCAGATCAAGAATATATATACTTTGTGGGGTCAGAAATGGTTCCTTCTGCCTGATACGCACATTTCGCTTCTGACAAGCTTAATAGACCCCTCTATTCTGTTTTAGAGTACGGGATCTAAAATTTTTAGCTAAAACGATAGTTATTGTTCAGAAGATATCGAAAAAGATTTCCTCAAAGAGATAGTTTGTTCGGTTTTGGGTATAATGATCAGAATTCCTTCCGACTCTGTTGAAATTTCTCTGAAATTCTTTGATTAAATGATTAATTGAATGTTTTTTCTTGTGTTTTAGACTCAGCCTGACGAACAAGCGCAAAGGACGCACTCGCATCAAGTTGGACGCCAAGAAGATTGCACTCGCGAAGCAGTTGATCCTCCGGGAGGCGACAACAACCGTTATTGCAAATGAATTGAACATTTCACGCACCTTCGCATGGCGTTTGCGTAAAAGTCTCGTCAATGGCGTCAGTTTGCATGAACGTGTTGTGGATCAGGCCAGCGAGGAGCAACAGCAACAACAGCAGCAGCAATTACAGCTGCAACAGCAATTGCAGCAACAGCAGCAACAACAACAGCATCTGCAACAACAAATGGAGGAACATGAACGCCAACAACAGCAACATTTATCGCTGCCTTATGGCCATCTGGGTCTGGGCTTGATCAAGGAGGAGCAATTAGATAGCGATGATGAACAACATGTGGGATTGACCATTGATCATGATGAACTTGATCATGAAATCGATGGCGATGCGGATCTTGTTGAGGGCGATGTCGATGGCGCTGGAGAAATTGGTGCCGAGGAGACGGCTGGTTATGCTGGCAATGATGATGATGTCTGTGGTCTTCTCCACAATGGCTATGACATGCGTGGCCAACTGGAGGAGCACAGTCCGTTGCCAGATGCCTCCGATATGGATATGGATCATGATCATCGCTCTAAACGTGATGTCTCCATGTCACCCACACCAATGTTGCCAGCCCGTGCCGATGTCGAGGCCTATCAGCGTCTTTTGGCCGAGTCTCAACGTTTTCCCCACATTGTCAATGCACAGCAATTGCAGCTGCAACAACAGCAACAACAACAGCAGCAGCAACAACAGCAGCAGCAGCAGAAACAACAGCAACAGAAGGTTGCTCATAACGGAACGCTTCCAATGTTGACGCGTTATCCACCATCCGTTGTTGCGGCAGCCAAGTAAGTTCGATAAACGATAACCATAATCGATAAAAGTTGTCGATTACTTTAGATCGGTCACTTTAATTGACAAGCTGATAATGAATCTCAATAACTTAGCATCGACAACTGTTAATCGATAAATATAAATCGATAACTGCTTATCGGTAAAGAAAGTACTCAATATTTTCTTTATTTAACTATCAAATTTGTTGTTTTAAAGCTAAAAATATTTATGGGAACTAGTGCATCTTTCTATCTCTTTCTTACTCTTACTCACTCTTTTTCTTAACTATCTCTACCTTTTTATAGTCATGCTTTGCCTGTGAATCTGTCCCTGCGCTCCATGCCGCCAATGAACAGCAACGAAAGGTAAGTTGTATCTCCATCTCTCTCGCTCTCTCTCTCTCTTCTTGCGTCTCTTTCTAATAGTTTGTTTTGCTTGTAGCAATGGCAGCACCAGCAGCAATACAACGACACCAACACAACAGCAACATCATCAGCAGCAACACCAACATCATCACCAGCAACAACAGCAGCAGCAACAACAACAACAACAGCAGCAGCAGCAGCAGCAGCAACAACAACCTGGCAAAAAGCCACGCAAACCGAATGTTTTTATTGATGATGAGAAATATGCAATGGCCAAATTGTTGGTGGCCCAAAACTCATCGACAATGGAAATTGCTCGTGCCTTGAATGTCTCACAGATGACGGCCTGGAAGGTGCGGGATGCCATACTGAAGGGCGTGCCCCTCTCCTATCGCAACAAACGTGCAGAGATGCGCGATGAGGTGCGCATTAGCGAGGCAGCAGCAATTGCAGCTAAGGAGCAACAGCAGCAACAACAGCAGCAGCAACAGCAACAGGAGCAACATCAGCGTCATCAACAGGAGTTGCAGCGTCAGCAGCAATTGCAGGAAATGCAGCAGCAACAGTTGCTGCTTAAACAGCAGCAGAAACGACAGCAGCAACAGGAATTGCTGTTGCAGCAGCAGCAGCAGCAGCAACAACAACAGCAGCAACAACAGCAGCAGCAGCAACAGCAGCTGCGTCATACAACAGCAGATACATCACACTATCAGCAACAACAACAGCAGCAGCAACAACAACAACAACAGCTACAAAATGGTGGCAAAGTATTGCATCCACGTCGACGCTTAAAGGCGGCAGAACGTGAGCTGCGTGATAAGGAGATAACACGTGAAATACTCGAACTGATCAAGGAGGACAGCAACATACAATACTGGAAGGTATCGGCACGTCTGGCCGAAAAGGGTATTAATATATCACCCTCATCCGTTTGTCAGAAACTCAAATCAATGGGTATCCACAGACGTTGGAAGCCCGGCGATAAGCCGCCAATGCTGGCGATTAGTCAACTAAAAGCAGCAACTGTTGCTGCTGCGGCAGCGGCAACATTGGCTGCTAACGGTGGCAATTTTGCGCTTTCCAATGGCGGCGGAGGTGGAGGGGGAGGCGGAGCAGGTGGAGTTGGAGTTGGAGGCGGCGGAGCAGGAGGAGCTGGAGGAGGAGTGGGTGTAGGTGTGGGCGTGGGAGTAGGAAGTGGCATAGTGGACGAGGCGTATGAGCAACAGCAGCTTGATTTGGGTGTACCGCATTTTCTCAGTGCCTTTACGCTACGATAACCCCAAAGCGATAGCGATAACGATAGCGATAGATACAGACACGACGATAACGAGAACAAAATGACGCTAAAAAAGGAAATTTAATGTTTCGATAACGATAACGATAACTGAAACTGTGACTGCGTACACTGTTACCGTGACTGTGACCGTGACTTGGACGTTGCTGTTGAATGCCTCCAGTTCCCGCCTCCCAAAACAACGCACGTATTCCCTATTTCTTTAAGTATTACACAGTTAAATACAACTACACACACACACACTCACACATGCACAGCAGCAATAACAATAACAACAACAACAATTTGTATTTTTTATATAGTATTTAAATATGTGCAAATCACGCGCTGCTAAAATTAATATATATATTTATGAGAAACTAAAAGCAGCTACATAAAATGTATTCTATATATTTATATATATACACACACACACACACACACTTCCACTCACACACACACATACACACACTTATGTGTGTATGTATTTTTTGTATTAGATTGTTTAAAGCAACAAACAACGCATATATAGCGCCTATATAATATGCATTCCTAGAATGTAAGACTTTACACACACACACCCACACACATACATATACACACACACACACACACGCAAAGCGGTCATTCCAAAAGAAAACATTAAAAAACATTATTAGAAGTTAACCAAGAAAAGATTTTGGATTTATTAAAATGTTAATTAAATTTCATATTGTTTTTTTTTTTTTTTTTGATAAAGAAATTAAAATTATTTATGTAATTTTTTAATCAAGTTTTAATTGATAAAATTTTTATTAGATTTCAAATTATTTTGTGTAAGTTTAAAATCAACTCATAAAAAGTTAAACTTCTTTTGCCGATTTTTAATTGTTAAAATTTTCAGTAAATTTTTTAATAAATCTAAATTTTTATTTTTTTTTTTAAATATTCTTTGCCAATTTTTAGTTAATAGTTTTTTTTTTTCATGCGCCGCTTATTAATGTTAATGATGAGGAGAAAAGTAATTCGCAATTGTAATTGTATTCGTAATTGTATTTGTATTTGTAATTGTAATTGTAATTGTAATTGTAATTGTAATAATTGTTGTAGTTAAATTGCATAATTGTCTAGTATTTATTATATACGAAACATACTTGGCGTATGCGCAATGTGAATGGTTATTGTTAACTGAACATTTATTTATTTTCTACAACTATTTCTATAACTATTTTGCTATAATTATTATTTAACAATATTATTATTATTATAATTTTAATTATTTTTATTAGTTTTTTTGTTTCTTATTTCGAAGAAAAGGCTATAAAACAAAACCAGAAGACATTAAAGTATAGAAAAGAAGAGAGTGGAAAGAAGAAAGAGATAGAAACAGACACACACACACACTCAGCTCTACACACACACACACACACACTAATACACACCTATACACACACAATTAAATTGCAAATTATGCAATTGATGAAAGTACTGAATTTTGATTTTAGTGAATTAACATTATTATTATTAGCATTATTATAATTAATAATTAATTAAGTTTATAAAAATTATTAAATTTATGAACAAATAATGGCAGCGAAACAGCAAGACAAAAGAAAGAACAAAATAGAAAAGGAAAAAAACAGAAAAACTAAAAAACTTAAAAGTTAAAAAACAAAAACAAAAACAAAACATTGAACAATATTGAGAGACATTTTATACTAATTTTGTGTTATAAACTAGCTAAACATAAGTGCAATTACAACAACAATATTAACAACAAAAGCAGTTACAACAAGGGGAGGAAGAAGAGGAAGAGAAGGATGAAGAAGAGGAGGAAGTAGAGGAGAAAGATAATTCACATTTGGCCTGGCCTTAACGACAGGGTGCAATAGCAAGCAACTTTTGTTGATAGAAACACACATAAATAGAGTTAATAAGTACCCAATGAGATGCCTGCACACACACACACACACCAACACACACACCAACACACACTTAAGACAAGCGAACAATGTTAAATTAGCCAATTTATAAAAGAAGCAAAAGAAAAACAAAATAATTAAAAAGAAGACAAGAATTACATTTAATAATTGCTAAGAATTGTATTTATTTACAGTATATACATACACACACACACACACACACACACACACACACACTTGCATATACATATATAGTATTTATAAACTTTATATTTCGATCGATAAAAACGATTGTTTTTTGCAGCTATTTTAAAATGTATTTAAATTATATAAATTTTAGGCCGAAAGAAAGCAGAAGAGGAGTAGAGAAAGAGGGAGAAAGGTAGAGCAAAAAGTAAACAATTGAAAATTGTTGGAGTGGGGCTACCCAACCTCTAACCACCCTGCTTCCTGCACACCCAAAAAAATAAAAATTAATTTAAACTACTTTAAATATACTTAAAAAAAAACAAAATCAATTTAATGTGTATATAACTAGTATTCTATATATATATATATATATATATATATATATATATATATATATAGAATACTATAGAATAGAATACTAGTTATATATATATATTTATATATATATATATATATATATTTAAAATAATTTTTTTTTTTTTTAAATTTAAATTTATGATTTTATCATCATATACATAATTATATATTTTCCAGCTTTTGTATGCAATACAAGAATTTAGTTGTAAGCAAAAATTGCAAAAAAAAAAAAAAAAAAAAATTATTATTATTATTGATAAACAAAAAGATAAGAAAACAAACAAATAGAACTGACGTGCCTATGTAGCGATTAAAACTGAAACTTTCCTCTCCACATATGAATCAAGAAAATCCACAACAAAAAAATATATTACAACAAAAAATACGTATAAATTAAATAAAATAAAATTGTAAGCAAAAAAAAAAAACAAGAAAAGAAATGAAAAAAAAAAAACATTCATACATAAAAGCATAATATAAATACACACAGTGAGTTTATGCTTAGTCTTCATTTAGTTGTAATTATGCCACACACACACACACACACACACATACACACACATCTACAGACACAACACACAGACACACACATCTACAGACACAACACACAGACACACACACGTACATTACTGATGTAATACATTATAATCATTCCAAAATGTCATGAAAAACTACAATAACAAATGCATATAGATGTATACATAGTATATATATAAATATATATATATTTATATATATATCTGTGTGTACATATATATATAGATATATATATATATAAACATGCCTATATATTTTATGAAATAATCGACAAATGTTTTTTCCGATTTGATATGTTTGGGAACTTTTTGAGTGGGGGAATCACAATTTATGTATTTAAGTTTGAAATAAATTTAAAGTAAGTATTATTATTGTGGGCCTTATGGCTTTCCGCAGCTGGATTTATACAGAATCTTGCTATATGTTGGTAGGATTCTATATACAAATTTATTAAAGAGGGAATGGTGGCGTATACGCAACATTTCAAAGTAACTCGAAAAAGGTTTTGGTGCAGAACCTAATTGCGGCACAATCGTGTACGGTGGAGCACACAAAAGTAGCAAAGGAGGGTGAGGGGAACCTTTTACCTGACCATGTGTCCGTTAGAGTGAGGGAAAGTATCTGATAGAACGCCAGATCTTTTGAGTTAAGACGACTGAGAGTTCTTTCATAATGACAATTTTTGACCAAAAAGGCTATGATACCGATTGTCCACCCCCCCAAACTCACTAGATCTAGCCCCTGCGACCTCTTTTAGTTCCCTTGATTTAAAAGGGGCATTAAAGGAAAGCGTTTTGGCAAGAAAACTGTTTTGAACAATGAAAGAATCGCTTGGATAAGTGCGTTGTGGTCAATAATGTGCAATGGTGCAAAAATATTGAAAAGTCAAGAAGTTATGACGAATTTCCCGTTACTTTGGCTCCCTCATCGTATGTTGTGAACAGTTTGCCATGTTTTTTACTTTTGCTTGGTCACCAGTGCGTATGAGTGATGATTTAAAAAACAATTGATTCTAGATTGATATCAAATGAAGAAGTGCAATGGGTAAAAAAGTATAAGATTAATGCTGGAACCAACTGTAAAATCGATTTATTAATATACATAAATTGCAAAAAAATGATTTTCATATGAACCAACCTCGCGTATGCGTAATGTGTTATGAGTTTTTTTTCAGTATTTTCATACCAAAATTAAACAAATGGGGACAATGGGTAGTAAAAGTTAATTTCTACCAATACGTTAGGTTAGGTCTACCGATTTTTAGCGATTAAAAACACTTGAAAAAAAAAAAACAAATTTTGATGATTTTTCCTTTTATTTTTTTATGCACTCAAATATGACTGAAACTCTGGTAATTACAAAATTTTTCTAATTCTAAATAAACCCAGGAAATTTCTCACTTGATCACATTCAACTTGGTCAGCTCGGGGACTTCTTTAATGGGGGTTTCCCGTATATCTGTCGTCATAGTCAGTTTGTGTTTGTTTGCATAGTTTCCAGTTTCAGCAGTTTTAGCAAATTAACTGATTTAAAACCCAATTGTGTTTTTAAGCAACTAATCAGCGAGACAGAGTGAGTTGGAATGTGGGAGTGTAAGTGAGACAGAGCGAGAGGTTTGTCCATACTGAGTGTGAGAAAATAAACTTGATTGCTCTCTGAACTTGCATGGCGGCAGATGAGTAAGAGGGATTTTCCGTGTTCTGTGCATGTAATTGATTATGATAGATTTATTTTTTTACAACAAGTGCGCTACAATCGAAGGGCTTTTCAGCTGCAACTGACAAGAAGTTTTATCAAAACTGTCTGGAAATAGATAGAACTTGCATAAAATTAAGTAGTTTCTTACAGTAAAGCAGCTATTTTTCTTGGTATACAGTGCGTATGAGCAATGTTAGAATTTTTAGCAGCTTATGTAATGATATTTAATTGAAATTTATTACAAAATGTGTTAAAAAAGCTATAAATGATGTCCAATATTTAATGTACTTTGTTGCTTACAGTTTAAAGTTGGGCCCATAGTGCGTATGAGTGATATTTTATATGTTTGTGCTGTCTTTTTGGCTAAAAGAATGTTCGGAAAATAAAATTGAAATAAAAGTAAAAATTTTTATTCAGCTAAAAAAGCTAAAGATAATTTCTACCCGCTACTCTGCTTGAACTTAATGTGTTATTGTAAATTAAAAAAATAAAAAATAAAAAAATAAATATGGTTAAATATACAGTGAAAACTCCCTTGACCGGACAGCCACTGTTTCAGTATTTTTGTCCGCCCGAGGGAGATACCCGCCTGTGGGAAAGGATTTTGTGTGAAAATTATGCTCTTTGGACTGTAAAATTCGTCCGGCTAAGGGAGCTGTCCGCGATTAGAGCTTTCACTGTATTTAGTCATTAAGCTGTTAGTCATAAAACAAAAGAGTATAAAAACTACGTTAGTATTTTTCAATATTTATATAGCAAAATTGTAGATCGGTGCACAGTGCGTATGAGTGATGCATTGAAAATCTATCACAAATTCGTTTGAATAGTTTTCAAAAGTTTTTGAAGCCAGAATAAATATATAAAACATAAAAAAAGTGTTATAAATCATTAAAAATTATATAAATATGAAATATATGTATTCTCCGGAATTTCTTTATATATCAAAAACTCTGTTTCTAAGAACGAACAACCCGTCGTATGCGTGATTTTTATCTATTTGGATTACATAAGGAAAATAAAATCTTGTAGCAAATATTATTAATGAATTTGCCTTAATTTATGTTTAAAATACTCAAGTTAATAAATTAAAAATTAGATAGAGTCATTAAAATTTAGTGTGACTAAATTTAGGGGAGCTGAAAGTTGTCAGAGCCTGCGAGTCAAGTTAAAACGCTGCATTAATAAATGCTTAGAGTTAGAAAAAGTTGTTGTTATTGCTGTTGTTGTTGTTGTTTTTTTTAGTGTTGTTGCTGCTGCTGCATCCGGCGTCAGTTAACAAATGCGGATGACGACTTAACCGGGCCAAAAACACACACAATGAAGATGCGCTGATCTAAAGCGACAGCTGAGAACCTTTATAAATTGGCATGTAATGAGCCGCAGTTCGTTTAGTTGGCTTAAAGCAGCAGCAGTTGCTGTCAGTTGTTAACTGAAAAATAGAAAATAGTAACAATTAACTAAACCAAACGAAAGTTTGAAGCCGGAACTGAACAAGATTAAACAAGATGCAACACGCAAAATTGTTGCTTGCTGTGCTGCTGGTGGGCAGTTGCCTGGCGCTGGCCACGCCCTCTTTGCTGCAGCTCAAGAAGAAGCTGCTCTTTGGCGGTGGCGGACTCGGTGGTGGTGGAGGTGGTGGCTTTGGCGGTGGCGGTGGCTTTGGAGGCGGCGGTGGCTATGGTGGCGGTGGTGGCTATGGCGGCGGAGGTGGTTATGGCGGCGGAGGTGGCTATGGCGGCGGTGGCGGTCATCAAGGCGGTGGTAATTACCAAGGCGGTGGTGGTGGTAACTATCATGGCGGTGGAGGTGGTGGCTATGGACACAAATCACAGCCAAGCTATGAGGTGTATGTGGTGAAACAAGTGCCCGTTTATCAAGGTGGCGGTGGAGGAGTAGGCGGTGGTTGCCATAGCTGTGGTGGTGGTGGAGGTGGCTATCATGGCGGTGGCGGACATCATGGCGGCGGTGGTCCACAGTGGGGCGGCGGTGGCGGTGGCGGTGGTGGTGGAAATTCCTATGCCAGCAGCAGCGCCAACAGTTACAGTTATGGCTCCGGAGGCGGCAGCAGTGCCTATGCGAAGGCCTCAGCCCACGCCTATGCGGGCAGCTGGTAAGGTGACAACCCTAGAGCACCACACACGCACAAAATGCCAAAAACAAAGTAATTTTTTATGTTAAAATTTCCTTGTCTAAATTTTAAAACTTTTTTTCTGAATAAAATGACCTTAATTATTGTATATAAATGGCCTGGCAACCCTAGTGAAGAAAATGTCAAGTGTAAAAAAATATACAACAACACAAAAAGAATGTAGAATGCGAAAAAAGCTTTTTGTAAACTTGTTGTCGAAAGAAGCAAAAAATTAAAGTGGCGTGGCAACCCTAGAATATACAGTAGAAACTTAAAAAGAGATGGAAAAAGATGTAGAAACGAGTGGAGAAATTGGTTGGATATTAATAATTTGTAAGCTGTGTTTTATCAGAGAAACAAAAAATAATGGCAACCCTAGGATGAACAGGCGGAAAGTATGAAGAAAAAAAAATAAAGTCGAAACTTTAGAAGTAATTAGCAGATATCAACTATATTCAAACATGTTGCAAAATGAAAATTTAATTAGGGTGGCAACTCTAATATAGGTAGTAGATAATTAACAAGAGATGAGAAGAGCTTAGGGACTCATGAAGAGGCTTAGAGAATATCAACAAATTAAGCATATAATTAAAGCCAAAGAACAGAAAATTTAGCGGATTGGCAACCCTAAAAAAGAGGTAAGGATCGTGGGGAAGAATCAAAGGGTTATGTCAAAACATGCCAAAAAAAAAAGAATTAAAATCTTAATTGTAATTTATTAATTGCTGCCGGAAAACGAAAATTTTAATGACATGGCAACCCTGTAATTAGCAGCGTGTGGACTAGCTAAAACGGTAGTAAACTGTTGGAATCCATTACAAATGCAAATTTTCTTAAATAAATAGCTATGGGCAAATTGCAATCGAAGTGGTTTGACAACCCTAAAACGATGATCGAGACGAGGAATAGAGTTGTGGGGTCAACACATTGCAAATACATCAGATATGAAAATTTGCAATGGAAACATGTTTCGCAAAACGTGGAACGGCAGAAGAACAAACAAGAATTTCTGTTAGCAACACTGCTCGACTTGATGATACCCTGTACAAGCTAATGTATGCAAATTAACCTATAGTAAAAGTGCTATTTATTATTTAAAAATAATTTTTTAATGCACTTAACGCATAATATCCAAGGAATAAAGGAATTGTCTTTACTATTTTGAGGTTAGAGTGAGTATTTGTAGGTTATAGTTGAGAAATGTGTAATTTACTCTTATCTATGTATGTGGATGTAACACTCTTAACTATCTTAGACTGATTGACTCACTGATGAGTGTGCAGCCAAAGCTGAAAGGGCCATAAACTTGAAGTTTTTATGCCAAATCGGTCTTATGTTGCTGAATTCAGACAGTTTGTGGTGTACTGTACTTATGTTCTGATATGATTTGATATGTAGATTCGCTGCCTTGGACTCTAGCTTTATTTTCAACAATTTGTATTTACAGGGTATCCAGAAAATAATAACAACAACAACTAGCGAAAAATTATATTAACAAGTTGAAAAGATTTCGAAACCAGTTTGCTGCGAAAATACTCGTATGTAAGCAACAAATACAACAACAACAACAACAACAACATCGAGCTGTAAACGTGTTTCAAAATGCCAACAACTTGGCAAGTGAAAGATGCGAGTATTTTCATAAATTGTTTGTTGTTGTTGTTGTTGCTTGACACAAAATTGTATGCGACACAATGTGCGTGGGTGAATCAAAATTCCAATTGCGAATACCAATAAGAATGCGACTCTCCAGTTGGCATTGTTAACATTCCAAGCAGATTTTACAAACTGCTTCAAAAGATCATTGACTCAAGTTGTGATTATAAGTGTTTCTAAGCATACTTCAGTATAAGTGGAAGTTTAGCAGCTAATTGGCTAGTTAGTTAAAGAAATATACAAAATTATAAGAGTTTTGTATGTATACAAAATAAGCTGCATATTCTAAACTTTGTAGTAAAACAATTAACCATAGACAAACATTCGCTGTTGTCTCTTATATCCAAGTATAAGAGTGACAAAGTATAAAGTCTTTTATATACAAAAATTATTTAAAGAGTATGAGAGTATGAGAGTTTCCAAATGAATATGATTTAATTATAAATTTCTGAAGACAATAACATTTTTAAAAAATTTAAACTAAATAAAAAAAATTAAAAACATTTTTAATTTGTTGATTAATTTAGAGAAGTGATTAAAAGTTATTAAAATGTACATAAAGTTCATAATGAAATGTTTCAAAACTGATCTGGTAAAACTATTCTGAATTGTAAGGAGACCGTTGTGTATAAGAGTGCAAGGTACGAGTATAAGACTGTTGTTAATATTCCTATTTTAATAGTAACTGACTTTCAAAAATGGTTTATTTGATCAAATCAGATATTTCATTAGTTGCTCATTAGTAATTTCATTATAAACAACTTTCGTATCTTTTGAAATAATTAAACAACGTATAAGAATAAGTAGTTGTATCTGTTACTACTTGTATCTTTGTGTATCAGCTTGAGTAACTTTAGCTGTGAGTACCAGTAATTTTATCTTTAATTATTCCTAATTTGATTTGTATCTGCAATTTAAACTGTTTGTTATTTAAGCTTCAAGATTTGACCTCCTCGTGTGTATCTCAAAGATACATTAAAGTAACAGCGTCTATAAAGGCGAGTAACTTTATCTTTAATTAATTCTTTTAGTATCCAAAGTAAACTTTATCTCTTAGTAATTCGATCTGCAAGAACTGACTTCTGTGTCTGTATCTCAAAGATACATTTAAGTAGCTGCATTTGCAAATACTGGTATCTTTATCTTTAATTACGTCTTGCGTTTCAATTGTATCGGTATTGGCATCGGCAACTGTAGCTGTATCTTTATTTATGTCTGTGTCGGTTTATGAATCTCCAATTGTACTTGTATCTGTATCTGTAGCTGAATCTGTATCTGCAATTGTAGTTGCATCTGTTTGTTTTTAAATGTCGCTTTGCATCTTCGATCCTTGTTGAATTTCGCACTGGAAAAACTTGTTTTCTTCACTGATTTTTTTTCTGTTGCACTTTTTGCCGTTTGTTGTTGTTGTTGTTGTTTCTGATGATCAAAGCCAATAGCGAAAACCAATTTGAGAGCGCTTCTCACGTTTCCCAATCGTTAGGCACGGGCTATATTGAAAGTCTTTCAAATTTCCAGCACAACTACAAATACAAACACACACTTATACACACACACACCTATACACACACACTTTATTTCTACTAGTTGCAGTCACATGAGATTTTCCTCAAATCGATAACAGGTTTTTGGGCCTTGTCTTCTCTTGGCCTGGCCAATTCCAACAGCTCCAGCTGCAGAAAGTTTTTCTCTTTGCTGTTTTTCTTTCCCCCCTCTCTCCCTTTCTCTTCTGGCCAACTCTGTGTTTATGGCCCGGACCTGGGGACTCATTGAAGTGCAGCCAAGTTGCGGTCACAAATATGCGGATGACAAGCGACATTATCTCTCTATCTATCTCTATAACTATCTCCTTTACTCTTGCAGTACACCTCAGTCTGCCCCTACCCCGAACTCTCCCCATTTTCGACCAATCTTTAGACTCCGTTCCGGCCTAACTGCGCCACTGTTGATGTTGCCTCTAAAATTGCCCGTCATCAACGGGTGCATTCCAAAGTGCCAGGTTCTTTTGGCCCACATCGACTGTGGCTTGGAAAAACTGTTACCAACTCTGGCCAACAGTTTGTAGGGGAAGTGGTAACTGGTCACTGGCAAGTGGCAAGTGATATGGGGAAAGGGGCTGGGGGCAATCCGCTTAAATGGGCGTGACATTGCCACACTGGCAATTGGAGCAAACTGTTTCAAATATGGCACAAACTGCACTTGAAGCCAAAGAAATTAATTGCAGTTCCAGTCTTCTAACCAATTTATTCAATTTTATAATAAATTTTTTAAATAACAAATTTTTTAAGTATTAGCAGAATTTCATAAAATGTTTTATTATAGAAGATTCTATCAAATTTTTACTGGCGAAATTCTATAAATTTAAAAAGAAAAATTTTAAAATAAAAATTTCCAAATTTCTGTAAATATATAAAAATTTATTCTATTCTTTTTTTTTTATTTTATTTTTAAGTTTTGAGTATACAGTTTTTAATTTTAATTATAAATTTTGTTTTTAAAGCTTTTATTTTTGTATTAAAGACTTTAGTTTAAAAAACCTCAAAAATTATATGTTTAAAAAATTTAATTTAATTAAATTTATATTAGATTTTTAAAAGAATATTTAACTAAAAAGAATACAAATTATTTTATTTAAGCACAATATTTTTTTTACAATTTTTCAACTGTTTTTAAAAAAAGCTTTTAATTTAAATTAACGTTGCATAAGTAATCCCGTTTAAATTATATAAAATTTATTGATTAATATTTTCTAAGCGAATTGCACATACATATTTTGCATTCCAATAAATTTCATTTTTAATGACAAACAATTTAAAAAAAAATTGCTTAAATTGATTAATGATTGCTTTTCGAGGTGCTGCAGCATTCAGCTTTTGACTGCTGCATACCTGCAGCACACTGTGTGATTATAAGGTATGCTTCGAACTATTGGCAAACGATTTCGGTTATTTTGGTTATGACCAGAAACTGGCACATCGGGACGAACTGCAAAAGAGCAACTGTAAAACCAGTTGAAAAAAAGCACACACACAAAAATAAATACAAAAACAAAAGTAAAACAAAATAAAAATACACACGAAAACAAAACGAAACTCGCAGCTGAGGAGCTGGGGAGGATCATTTGGCGTTGATTTGACATTTTTGTCGCCTTTTGCCGATGGCCCAAGTGCTGCAGCGAAAGACGAGGCACGATAGTGTTGACACTTTAGCCATTTTATAACTGCTTCATAATCTTATGAATTGCTTTAAGTTATAAATCTAGCTTATTTTCTGCCCCTTGTCTGGAGTTTAAAGAGGTATAGCTCTGCAGCTATGATTATTTAATGTCAAAAATCAAAGAGCTTGCACAAATTTGGATAAGAAAAGGTTTTTTTTTTTTAAATTTTTTATTTAAAAAAATTTTCCAAACTTTTCTTTCAAGTCTCTTCCTAAACCAAAAACTTTTTTTAATAAGAAATCAGATGAATTATAGATAAGTTTATATGAATTTTTAAATATTTCATTAATTTAACTATATTTCAAATATTTGATCAGGAAATATTTATTTATTTCTTATTTATTTGCTATTTAAGTTCATTGCTTCGAGCAACTGTTAACTTTATCAATCTAGCCTTTTATTGCGCCTGCAATTCTGCCAACACTAAGGCACACCTTCGTTAAGTTAACGAAGCGGCTGCGCAGCGGCAGAGCTCGGTTTGTGTGGCTCAAGCAGCTGAAGCTTAGTCTGCCGTTGCCGCTGCTTTTGTCGGACAGTCTTCGGTTCGAACTCAACGCGCCAAGTCGAAACGTTTTGAAGTCGCGGTAATTGCGTGACGCGAGCGAATAAACACGAAGTCCAAGAAAATACGAAGCTCCGAAGTTGCAGTAGATAACGCAGTCGCAGACGTTCGTTCGCAGTCGAAGCACGAAACACAAATCGTCAAGTTGCGGTCAAACTGTGCGTGAAATTGGTAAACAGAGGAAAGAAAATAACAAAAACAAAACGAAGAAACTAAAAGCAAAAAAAAAAAGACACAAAAAAAAAAACAGCAAAACAAAAGCAAAACCGAAACCGAAACCAAACTAAACTCGTACGGTTACATTCCACATACCGAAAGATACTCAAAACCATTTTAATGTGATTTGTTGTTATTTCATTCCTTTTTTTTCTCAGTGTTGTTTTTTTGTTTTTTTATTTGTGAGTTGTTTTTGTTTTCGTATGCGTCGCGTGTTTTAAAAAGCAAACAAATATTCATTTTGCATAATTTTTTGTTCCTTTATTTTTTTTCTTTATCAAAGATTTATTTAATATTTATCAATGTTTTATATTTTTATGGTTGCGTCCTCTACTTTTTGAAGACGTGACAATAAAAACTCGTTTAGTGTTTTAATTAAAAAAAAAAAAAATTGAATTCGATTTTGTTTACATTATACAGTTGGATATCTTTGACTTTTTTAGCGATTTTGAGACAACAAGTGTGCGAGAGAGAGAGCGAGAGAGCGAGAGAGAGAGAGAGCGTAATACATAATAAACTGAACTAGGAATAAAAGTTGATCTTTTTTGCCGCACGCGTTTCTATCAAGGGTAAGTCCACACACACACATATACATACATACTTAAATTTTTCAATCAACAATTTTAATTGACTGAATAAACGGCACATTAAGCCGGTCGTCAGTACACTCTCCCCCGCCCCGCCGTCGACCCTCAGCCACTAAGCACCACCGTCTTGCCGTACTTCAAGTCTCACCCTGTTGCCAAGTCAATGTCAATGAAGTTTTTGACTTTCGAGGCAACTCAAAGTTAACAATCGACATTCAATCAAATCGATAGGCATAGACTACTGTGCAGCCAAGCGTAAGCTATCGATAAGTTCGATAAATTTGGCTTAACAATACACTACGTAGTGCGTTTTATAGCAGCTTAAAATTGACACGATGCGATAATCAAGCGTACAATGTGTCACATAAGCAGTGAGTGGGGGAGAGGAGTTGGGGTGGGGTTTATACTACCGTCCCCCTCCCACCAATACACCTGCTTACGCATTCACTCGCCAAAGAATGACAGCGAAGCAGCGGGTGAGACGAGGAAGCGCTTAAAGACACAGTAAAACAAATAAAAACCAACAAAAACAAAAATCGTGTGTCTCGCTCGTGCCAAATCGCTGGAATTATCATCAATCTTAACTTAAACAACAGCAGCAGCAAAAACAACAACAACAACAATAATACCTGTATGCAAATGAATGTGGCATAAAAGCATTTTATTGTACAGTTCTTGTTTTAAATGCTTGGACAACTACCAAAAATTACAAAAAAATGATCGACACTTAGTTACTCTCTGGGCACTTGAAAAGAGGCAAACCAGCACAAAATTTGGTAGTAGATGCAGTACACAGAGAGAAAAAAGCAATATAGTTTGTGCTTAAAGTTAATACCTAATTTAAAAAAAGATTTACAGAAAATTTGCTTTCAAAATGTTTTCAAAAACGCTGTTAAAAGTAAGGTTATGTCTCCTTTTCTTTAAGCGAGTATGAAGAACGGCTTTAAAAATAGATATATGTACCTCAATCATCAGTAAATTGCATAAATTTACTAAACTCATATAGCTTTGCTGTCATTTTTCGTATAATACTTAATTCAATACTTAATTTCTTATCTTAAGAAACACATTCTGAATTCCTGCTTTAAAAATCCAAGCTAAACTCAAGACTTTGAGCAAACATCTCATTTAAATTAAGTTTTTGGTTTATTAAATTAAGAAATAACCTAACAACTTAGACTTCAATTAAGATCTTCTATCTGGACATTATAGATAATGCTTCTAGAAATAGTTTCTGTATACATGTCTCTTAATACGAACTAAAGTCTGAAAGTACTGCATATAGTACATAAATCTGTCCAAATCTGTATTAAATTTTCAACACTAATACTAAAAATATTCCAAGGTAAAATTGTTTAATTGCTCTAAAATCAGGCAATTTGTTAACTTATTTCTAAACATGTTTTCAATTCGGTACCATAAAAAAATATCAGGAAACTTGTTGAGATTCCCAACTCAATTTTTGAGCGGAATTCGGAAAACTTTTGCTTACAAAACTTCCTGTCAAACAAAGTCAGTTAATTTCATAAAAAACTCAACTTGACCTCAAACGTTTGAACACCTCAAGTGGCTATACCCTGCAAACTTCAACGACTGCAGGGTATTGTTAACAAACAAATGATTGTTTTTTGTTGTTATTGTTGTTGTCTTCATTTTTGTTAAAAGGTCAACAAGAAATCAAAGCACTTGACCAACATTTAGTGGACTCCTGTTGAATGAATGGAATCGACAATCGAATAATCGAATAATCGAGAGACTATATAAAGAGTCTAACTGAAGCTGTCAGCGGGAATACTCAATCAATAGCTGCTTTTTAACGGCTAAACAAATAACCAAAAAATGTATATATATATAGAGCTGATCTGATGCTGAACTTTGAGCTCGATTACGAGTGCTTTTTACAGCTACAGTGAAGCATTCTGTGCTCACATTCGGAGGCTGAAATTCCATGCACGCACAAAACCAGCGACACAAATAAAAAAAAATTTATAAAAAATAAGAAAAAAGAAAACTGAAATTAAGCAAAAAGAAAAACAATAAACAAACAGTTGAGGTCATTGCTCAAACATGCGAGTTGAAGACTTACAAATAGACAAATTCAACAAAACATACAACTCAGACAACTCGACATAACTCCAAGTATCTTTATCTCTATATGGGTATCTTAGTATCTGTATCTGTATCTGTATCTGTATCTGTATCTGTATCTGTGGCTCTCTGTCTCTTTCTTTCTCTCTACAGAGATTTACATGCGTGTCTTAACTGGAATTCTGTCAAATTGACAGCTTCATTTTGTTACTTTTGTTGTTTTAGTGTGAAGAAAAAGAGGGCGGGGAGAGGCATGACCCACACCTGTGACCACCCAGACAGTCAACGTGTAGTGTTGTAAAGCGGTGTATTGATTTGAACACTTTCACAGCAAAAAAGCTTAAAGTTAAAAATAAATTTTTTAAAAAGAATTTAAAATATTTTTCTTTTTTAAGGAAATAATAACTTTATAAAGAGTTTGAAATACCTTGATAAATTAGATAATGACAAATGGGTAAAATCTGTTTTTATTAAGCGACTTTAGGATATATCTCAAGTACTACGAAATGCTAAATGAATAAAAAGAAATTTTGTTTTTGGTATCGAATTTTTTTTGTTTTTCAGTAATGAAAAAATGACAAATGAAAATTGGATTCTTATAAAATTGAGTTTTTACAACGTCTTAAGGAAATATTTGATATATTTTTGGATACCAGAAATATGTAGTAACATTTAATTCGACTAAAAATTCCTAGAAGATTTACATTTTCCCTTAGAGATAAAGTATTATATTCCGATTTAACAATACTCATACTCATATTCATACAACTTATTATTATTTTCACACCATGAAAATTAGACATTTAGCTGTTTTCTTTATGGCGCACCTTCTATCTTATTTTTAATTTTATTTTTTTTTTTTTTTTTTTTTAAATTTAGCGTCTCTAAGATTGTAACTTACGCATACTTAGATGAAGTTCTTTAGATTCCGTTTCACAATATCCTAAGTCTTGTTTTACTTTCCACAGTAACTTTAACCCTATTGTGACTGTCGTGCATTCCATCCCCAATTCCCCAATTAGTTAAAAGCTAATTACAAACGCATTTAAAAAGCTAAAGCTTTCAAACTTGTCCCAATTGAACATTATTGTCTTGTCTATAAATTCTACAAATTTCACAGTGAACATACGAATAACATACAGTGAACACTGTGCAACACAGATAAAGAAAACACCAAATAACTCACGAGTGTCTCAAAGTACCCAATGTAATTGTATGATTGTTAGCTTAGTGGTTAAGTACAGGGTAACTTCAAGTCATGTAGGCTTAAAGCTAATGCATTCTAAGTGAATGTTTGTTTGCTGCTGTTGTTGCTATTGTAGTTGCAGTACAGTAAGTACTCCTAAGTATTCGACAATTGGTTGATGGTGAAAGCGAAGCTTTAATTATAACTTTGGTCTGCTTGGCTGGCTAACATGATGTTGTTGTTGTTGTTGTTTTTGTTAGTTTGGTGTTGCTGGAGCGGATCTAGCTATTAGCCATATTGCAAATCATCCTATTCCCATGCACTTGCCACATGTTGCAGCAGTGCCTAACTGCCACAGCCCCAACTAGTTGCAGTACGCTCCAAATGCCAAACTGACTGACTAAAAAAGTTCAAACGCAACAAAAAAAAAAAAAAAATGTTAAAAATAAAAAAAGAGCGGGCAAAAAAAAAGTGAAATTTTCAAATCGAACAACGTCTTTGACGGCGTCCATAATTGGCAGCCAGCAACGCCAAGTAGGACGCTTGGGTGGATGCCCCCAAGCAGTACCCCCAATCGCCTCTTCCCACCTCCTGGTCCCTCGTCTCCTTCTTCTTTTCGGTTTCAGTTTCAGCTTCGCCCGGAATTGAAATTGAATTCGCATTCGATTTTTATTTATAGACAGTTTGCAAACCATAAACGAAATCATTTTTGTTTTCAATCAAATTGAAATGGAAATCGAAGTGCCTACAAAAAAAAAAAAAAAAAAAAAAAAAAAAAACTATAAATTAATCAATAAATAAATGAAAAAATAAATCGATAGACAAAATGTGTTTAAAATTCCTGAGGCGTAAGCGCAGCTGCAAAAAAAAACAATAATAATAGTAGTTAAACCAAAGCAACAAATTTTTTATTGTTCATAAATATTTGCAATGCTTTTCGAATTGCTTTTCTATTTTTCACTTTTTTTTTATCCATTTATTTTTTAATTTTTTTATAATTATTAATTTTTTTATTTTGCGGTGGGTGTTGAAAGGGTGTCGAGTGGTTGGGGGGATGTGTATGGTTTAGGCCGTTACCGACGTGTGACCAAATTAATGACTACCTGCAAATGCGGCTTGAAAACTTAACGCAAATGCATGACAAATTGATTTTTGAAAAAAATTTAAAAAAAAATTCATTTAAAATAAAGTTTAAAAACTCATCAATCTTTAAGTTGTGCAAGTAAATAAACTGAATGCACTAAACTATACAGATTCATAACTGTAGAAAAAATAAAAAAAAAAATAAAAAAATAAAAAAAAATTAAAAAAAATATATAGAAATATAAAACAAATAGAAAAAAAATATATAATAAATTTATATTTAATATTTACAAAATATGTTTTTTACTGTTAAGAATGAAGAGGAGAAATTAGTTTTCGTTTTAGCTTAAGTTTTAGTCACAGATTTTCCAAAATTCTAAAAAATTTATTTAATTTTTTATTTAATTATTAAAAAAAAAACTAATTTTTGAACATAAAAATTTACATTTAAGTTAAATATCAAAAACTTGAAGCATCAAAGATTTCACTCAACAAATCTTATTGAGAAAACTTATAAGGAAAATGTAAACTTTTCATTTTTCACCACTTCTTGCTTATGGAAAACTGTAAGTCACTTCTCAAGAATTTTATGGCACTTAAAGCCACATCATTAAAACTTGACCCATTTGTTTTTCAAAACGCTTAGAATGCGTTCAGTAAAAATTTGAACTGCATTCAATGAGAGAAAAGTGATGGAGAAAAATGGTGGAAAAATGAGGTTGGTTCACGTTAGTGGAACGTGACTGTCGTGACATTCTGTAAATAAGAGAATGAAAAAAAATAGTTTACTAACTGATTGAATAGTAAGCACATCCATATAGCTATGGTATCGCACCCACTACGTACCACTGAAAGATATACGTAATACCCATTAAAAGGGAGTTCTCTGCAATACAACTTGGAAAACTTTACAGCTCGTTTGAACTCATGCAATTGACGATTTAGAAATACAAAATGCAGTGCAAAAAATTAGAAAAAAAAAAGAAGAAAAACTGAGATAAAACAATGCCACAGTCTAGCTAGAAGAGGCAAAAGAAGCTAAAGAAATAGAAGGTAAATAAAATACGGACTGCAAAAAAAAAAAAAAAAAAAAAAAAAAAAAAAAATCAACTTGAAAGTGGCACAAAGCAATTTTAGAGCTGAATGGAGCGTTAAGTTTTTCAACTGCAATTGCAATTGCTTTTCAAGAAAACTACAAAACAAATAAACAGAAGAATAACAAAAATGAAAAATGAGAAGGAAAACTGCACGAAAAATACAAAAAAAAAAAAAGAAGAAAAAAAAAACAAACGGAAAAACAGAAAACAAATGCAATCTGCAATTAAAATTGGTACACACTTTTTTTTTTTAGCGGGAAATGATTGAAAAGGTTGCAAACTTTTGAGTAGGCTCAAAGCATTGCCAAATTTGGTGTTACTCTATATATAGGGAAAGAACTATAAATTCTGAAATCTAAGGAAAATAAAGCCATTTGTGGACATAGAGAAAAGAACTCTTAGCTTTTAATTTGGCTTTGTTCTACTTTTCTTTTTAGAGTGGCTCGAAAAACGTATTTAAATTTTTATCTAGTTTAAGTCAAAAGCATAAGATGCGATTATATGTGGTCAAAACAATTACGTGACTAACTGTATGTCTACCCAAATACAATCTAAAGAGTATCAGCTAGTCGAGTTGACTTTTTTTTTTTTTTTTTGTCTAGTTTTAAGTAGAACTACTGCAATTATCAGAATCCGAATTGAATTTCCGTTTCGCAAAAGAGAAGAAAGAAAAAAAAACATGTCTGTACATGTCTGTGCGTGTCTATGCATGTGTGTAGACCACACACAAACAGAAAGCATGTCTAGTCGATAGTTTGCATAATTGATCAAAGATCGTGAACAAAAAGAAGATAAAAAACATACCACAGACCGAGATTGCGCTTCATTAACATGAGAAAGCGCTCGAAGGCGCACAAAATGCGGTAATATCTGGTAATAGGCGATAAAGCGTACCGTCAAAAATGATCAAATTTACAAAATGCAAACCACAACAGTTAACAAAACAACAACAAAAGTAGTAATAATAGATATAAAAATAATAATAATAATAATAACAATGCAAGTTGACCAATAAAAAAGGCTTTAAATCAAACATTATATATAGTAGTATATAGTTTAGTTAAAAGGCAGTAGCCATACTATCAAGACGGTCTCATGGGACATAAAGAAACAACTTAATTTCAAGTGTTGGAAAGGCGACAACAAAAGAAATGCGGTGCGAGGAGCGTGTGAACAAAAACACAAGCTCAAAACTCTATGAGAGGGTTAAAATTCATATACTTCATATACTACTTAGTATTACCTCATCAAATTCCATATGCGATAATGATAATGCGAGTCGCTGTGACGTATGCGAGACATGCGATTTGTGTGAAATACTTGTGTAGTTATAGCATAAGCTTAAGCTGATTAACTACGGTATGCACATTACAATCAGATATAAGACATATATACTCCATAAATTATGCGTTAAGTCATTAAAACAGAAACTTGACTTAATCGCTTTATTAGCCATTTTGAGCATAAATTTGCACACTTGGAATTTCTTTTTTGTTTTAACCTATTTTTATGAGTTCTCTGCATTAATTTCATTCTTTTCTTTGATTGATCAATCAACATTTTATTGGCTCCATGGTCACGTTTGCTAATCAAGCAGTTAAAACTTGGCTTTTAGAATTGATTTCTTTACTCAAATTTGCATATAACCCGTTTTTGTTTATGTAGTTCTTTGATCTTACAAGTAAAACATAACCTATATTCAACTTTACTCCACAAAGTCGCATTTTTTAGCCATTTAATTACTTTATCTTTATAAAATACCTAACTGAAACTTAACCTCACATTTTAGTAAGCATAACCTAGTTTTCTAATAAATATTTTTTTGAGACCTAACCTCACATTTGCTACATAACCACACTTTTTTAATAAAAACCGAATTTTTTCAAAGCTTTGATTTAATCAACATTGATCTTATCAATATTTAACTTATATACGAAGTTATGTGCACTTTTCTGGACCTAACCTCACTTTCTTTAGCTGGTTTTGTTCTTGTAAAGCTTAAATTTCCACATTGTTAGCTGTCAGTTAGATATTTATTAGTGACTTTGTATACTTGCAACTGTAGCCATCAATTACATCAATTTATAGTAAAATTTCTGCTTAAATAAGCACAAATTGCACTACATAACCTTACATTTACAAGAATCAGGTCTATAATTATGGCGTTTAAGGTAAACCTGCATGTCTAGTTGTCCAATCAAGTGCTGCAAGTGCAATTCGTTTAAGTATCCTACTAAATAGAGATCTTTGAGAGATGCGAAAGTAGACAAACAATAAATCCCATTCTTTAGTGACGGTCGTTCAGATCGTTGAGATATATATAATATTCCTAGTATTAGTTGTAGTAAGTTGTGTCTCGTGTCATCTTGAAGCTGTAATTTGTCATGTATATGCTTGTTTTTGGGGGATTGTTGGAATTGTTTTGTCATCGTCAGCGAGATCGTTATTGTCATCGTCAACGCCCGCGCTTAGCTCATTTCATTGGCGATGATCTAATCTCAAGACCCCGTCGCGACGATGCTTGACAATGGAAAGCGTTGAAAATGTTTTCATTTATTGTTGCTTGTTTCACTTTTCTTTGCCATTTTTCCCAGTTATTTTTTCCTTCTCTTCACCTTCTTCTTCAACTTTTTTCACAACATTTGAACTTGAAAACAAGGGACAAGGACAGCATTAACTTTATTTTATTTATATATCTATTTATAACTTTTGTGGGGTGAAAGGTGTAGGGGAAGTTGTAAATATGTCTAGTTCCCCCAAAACGTTAACATCATTATCACCATCATCATCATTATATTTGTTGTTGATCATCAACTGCAGAGAAGACAATGCGAAGACAGCGAAGACCGCGAAGACAGCGAAGACAACTCAAATAAACGTTTTTAAGAGTTCACCGAACTTCAGTGAAAATTGCTGAGTGTTTATTGTTGTTAAAAATTGTTATTGTTGTTGTCATGGTTGTTATAAACAGAGAGTAGCAGTGTGGTTATCGTAAACATTATTGATAACTTGAAAATATCTCCTATAAATAACTATAGCTAAACAACTTTTATTGCTTAAAACTATATCTTGTATCTTACTTTATCTAACTTTAAAACTATCAATTGTATCTATGTATACTATATCTATATCTATGTATACTATGGTTTTTAAAAAGTTAGTTTTAGCTATATGCTGCCTAAAACTATATCATCTAACTTACTATAGTTAACGAATATGTCATTATACAATTTTAGCTGGTCCAAAACTATTTCTTTACTTATACTATTTCATAATCTTTAACTGCAGATTGTTTTTTGTATCTTAAGATAGTATCTATATATTTATGCTTGTATCTCAAGTTTGATTCGATGTCTTACTTAAATCTTTTGAAATTTATTTTTACTTAAAATTTTTTTATACTCTCAGCAACTATAATTTAGAGTTTATAGTACTCTTTTTCAGAACATAGTAGTACAAATAGATTTTAAATTTATGTTTCATTAAAATATTTGTATAAGTTTATAGTAGATTTTCTTATACCACAAATTTCTTTCATAGTTTACAGACAAATTTCATTAATAGTTTAAAATTTTCTTATAGCTGAATATATATTTAATACATAACCTAACTTTCTTTAACACGATAATCGCATTAGTTACACTTAAATTTAAGAGTTAAACTTAAATTTAATTTAAATAAGTTGACAACTACACAGGTCTTCAAACAATGAAGTAGTCCATAAAAGTCATGAAAATCAGTTGTTAGCACCAAAATAATTAGTTAATTGCAATTCACACAAAAATGAAGTTATTTGAGAAATATTTGAAAAATCAGTACGTTTTTGAGCTGTCGTTAAAGTTATAAAATAAAAACTGAGCGATCATTCACATCGCAATTGAGGAGAGCATTGAATTGAGTCGTGTCCAGTTAAATCGGTCAAGTTTGTTATTGATCGTCAGGGACGAGTGCTACATATATGTGAGTGCTATATAGTACTTAGTATAGGAACGTAGTCTGACAAGTAGGTGAACCCTGAGACGACGTGACGTCGCGACGTCGAGTGACGATGGAATGCATTTCAAGCAGTTCAAAAACTAAGAGAGAAAAACAAAAAACTGAAAACCGAAAACAGAAAACCAAAAACGTAACTTAAAGCCAAAAAAAAAAAAAAGAAAAAAAAAACAACCAAACCCAAAGCTTAATAACTACTAGATTGAAATTCATAACAACAACATTAGTGAGAGAGACAAGTATAGGTAATAAGTAAGAGGGAGACAGAGCTAGATTGAATGAGATAGTGGGAGATATTTACATATTTTCACCTTTGTTTGTCTGGAAACATCTTTAGATACGCGTATTTAGGCCAGACTTTGTTGGCCCAAGTATGGCCAAAGACCCAAAGTGGGGAGTGGCAAGAGGCGACAGTGGGTAGACTGTAGACTGAAGACTCAAGACATCAGTGTCTACGAAATGTCAGCAAAATTAGCACTCTCAGAGCCGTCATCGTCCCTCTTTGCGGTGCGTGTCTAAAATGTGTTAAACCAAAAGAAATCGCCAAATGAACGTGCAAAACACAATAAAAATACCAACAACAACAAAAAAAAAGGTAAAGCATAAAAAAAAAAACAACAACAACAAGAAATTGGCGTGTTATGCGGACTGTCCATATACGAAAGATACTTGTACTACTTACAGACATGCCTGGCATATGTAAATCCGTTGACTGCAAAACTGACTGCGACCCATTGGCACCTGTTGCCATACCTCAGCTAAATTGTAGTCTATGCATACCCTGTAAGTTATTGAAAATACTTAACAGTCCATATCAGTTAAAGTCGATAGCTTTTAATGAGTTTTGTTGTTAGTTTTATGACTTCTAGTTTAAAATTAAATACTATTTCCCTAGTTGAAAACTATGTTGAAAAGCCCATTCAGTTTAATTGAAAAATACCAAAATTATGTCGTGTTGCAGGCAGTAAACTGTGCATATTCGAAAAGCTATAACTCTGGCGCCATCTAGCGTAGAGTGGCGTGCATTAGCTGAGCTGTATTGCATTGAAAGTACAAAAATGTTTGCATTTAATAAGAAGACGATCACAACGCCCTCTACCGGCTAACTTAGAAAGCTTAGAAATGACTAAGAAAAATCCCTTTAAAACTCCAAGTTAGTCTAAACTTGCAACAGGGTATAGCTTAGTCGAGCTCTGAATGTTTGTACTATTCTTACCTGTAATTATGACTGTTATTGTTGCTGCTGCTGCTGCTGCTGAGGTGCAAATTAATTGGGCTACACGAGTTTTGTATTTCATTTCGTTTCGTTTCGTTTGCCACGATCAAAATGTATCTATCTCTCTTACTCTCTCGGTAACTAACTTACTTGCTCTCTCTTTCCTTATTTTATTTGTATCTTTTCTTTGCATCGATTCTTTAATTATGGCAATTAGCCAATTTCGTGCAATACAAAAATAAATTTAAAAAAAAAATCGCAACCGAAACCGAAACCAAAACGAAACCAAGACTAGAGAAGTAGACCCCATTTGCTGGTACTCGTACTATCCATTACAATGAAAAAAAAAAAATAGAAAAATTACAGAAATACAGAAATAATTATAATTGCATTTTCAATTGTGTTTTTTTTTTCGCTCGCAAGTCTTCAAGTTTTTCACTTTCCACATTTTAATAAACAATTTTCGCTATTTGCACCATCAATTTTTTTTTTTTTATTTTAGTGCTGTGAAAACAATTATTCGAAGAAAAAAATAACAATTATAATCGAAATATATCGGAAGATACAAAAACATTTGTTAAATTTGGTACAGTTGCTACCAAACAAGTCGCAACTTGTTCAATTCGTTAAGAGTAGCTATTATAAACAATGGAATTGAAAATACTTGTATAATTCACACTTTTACGACATTTTGATGAGTTCATCGGAGTAAGTGATTAATAAGTTTATGAGATTTGTATTCTAGGCGAGGTAGTCACTATAATTTCTGAGTCAGTCAAGTTGGGACTATAAAGACTTCCATACTATATATTTTGAATGAAAATAATAAGAATTTTGTTGAATTTCTAATGAAATTTGTTGTTGTTTTTTGTAATAATTAAAAGTTTTATACAAAACAAATTTCACAAATTGCACTTTTATTTATCTGATCCATAAAGTGATCAATTATTTTAAGTGTTGCTCACTTTCTCGCTCTCTCCCTTTTAATTTATCTTTATCATTTTCTAACAAAAGAGTATCTAATCCATAAAAGTTTATGTTTATCTAAAGGATTAAGCAACGAAGCTTGTTAGGATTAACTCTCTTTGTCCCTCTCTCTCTCTCTCTCTCTCTCTCTCTCTCTCTCTCTCTCTCTCTCTCTCTCTGTATCTCTTTCACCCGAGCAGTTGTAAGCTCGTAACTTGTATCTTTAATAATTTAAACAAACATTTATTTGTTTGTTTTGTTTTTTTCTAAGCTTAAAATTGTTTTATTTTCAATTTTTTGTTTCTTTTGCGTTGTGTTAAAATTGTGAATTAGTCACAACTTTTGTCGTGTTGTTGTACACTACTATATATACATATGTATAGCTGTGTTTATGTAGTTGTTTGTTTTATGGCTTCATGGCAGCCATGTTGTGTGTTAGGGTGTGTTAGCAAGACACACACACACACACACACACACACACACACACACACACACACACACACACACACACACACTTAGCCACATACCTACAAAATATGTTAATTGCGACATTTGCCGATTTGTTGCGGCGATTTAAGCAGCAATTGTTGTTGTTGTTGTTGTTGTCTCTATTCAACCCAAATATGTCAGCCTTGTCTCACACACACATAGATATATATAATCATATTCACATCCATATTAATCCCAATGGCAAAAGATGCTTATTATTAATCACATACAAGCAAGTAAATTCATATTGCGTATACGCAGTGGGTTGCAACTCATCAACTATTATTATGATTAACATTATTGCTTGTTGTTGTTGCTGTTGTTGTTGTTGTTTTTGCCGTGTCAGACAGTCCGTTTAATTAACATTATTTCTTTTCATTTATGATAGATTAAAGTCTCATTATGCGGACAGCTTGAAGTCGGCTTTAAGAAAGTTAACGTTCAAGTGCTTTCGAAGTCAAGTGATTGATTTGACTGCGCAGTTAGAGATCAAGTAGATACCCTGTAATTTTCAGATACATAGGCATGAAAGATTTGTTGAAGAGTTTGTTTATATTGATAGAGTTGAGCACTTCAAAGCTTAGAGTAGAGTATTAGATACAATAAATATAAGTAAGAAATTCCTACAGTGCGTAAAGTAACTATTTTGACAACACAGAAAATTAGGCAAAAACTACAACAAATTTATTTAAATAAATATTTAATTTAATAACAATTTAAACAATTTTTTAATTGTTTAATAATTCAATTTATTGCTTAAAATTTTACATTTTGACACATTTTTTGTGTAGACATAGGTATACTATATGCATATAGTTCCCCATACACACAATACATCCACATACTTACACACACAGCTGCACATTGGCACGCAGATACATTTGTATCTTGTAGCTTTTAATGAGCCGCACTTCGTGAGTGTGTGTGTGTGTATGTGTGTGTGCAGAAAATTAGTTGGCTTTAAAGTGACTAAAAGCTACACTTGAACTCGAGTGGCACAGTAACAGAGTCAAGACTCTTTGTATCTGTATCTTTAAAAGTATCTTTAGCTCTAACTCTAATTGTATCTCTTTGTCTCTAACTCTATCTGTGCCTTGTACTTAATATGTTTAGTTCTATGCAAAAGTTGCTAATTTGTTGTCTGACTTTGACTTGATGGCGATGTCAAATATGTGAGCATCTCTAACTACAAATGTATCTGTATCTGTGTGTATTTTGAAGCTTGTCTTGTTTTGTTGCCCTAGCCACAGGCATTGACAGCTTTCAGATCTATCTCTTTCTATTTTTCTACCTGTCTACATGTCTACCTGTCTCTTTGTCTATTCTAGCTGTCTTTTTCCCATTTCCTATCCTCCGTTTTAAACAATGGCCTAATCTGTCCCAACTTAATCTCAACTCTTTCTATACTCGAAAACATTTCAATTAACGTGGATTTGTTTTTTTTTTTCGTATTTTCTCGTCTTTTTTGTCTTTTTTGTTTCGTCTGCTTTTGAGATAATCATAAAAGGAAATAAAGAGTACAACAATTGTTTGAGTTATGTGAATGGATTCAACTAAGTATTTATGAATATGTATGAATAACTGAATACCCGATTTGGCAAGCAAACAAACTCTGCAAAATCAAACAATGAACTCTCATTCACAACAGGTAGTTGGCCAAACATAACCTCAAAGCTAAAGTAAACTTTGGTTAATTTGAGAGTTTTTCAAAATTTCTATGTTTACATTAAGAATTCATGGCGAATTGGGAATTTAGCAGAAAGCAGCTAAAAATTTTTGAACATAACCTAACTTTAGCTATAGTAAAAATGGAAAAAACCTTTAAGCTTAACAATAACCTGGGATCAGGCGAGTCTATAGTTAAAATTCATAGATTGACCGATATAACTATAGAGTTCAGTAAGCTTCTCTTAAAGCTCTTTTCTTTTTTACACTGACATCAATGAGCTTTAAGCCTCTTGTCGGTGTTAACCTAGAAACAAACTAAATAGTCACTTAATTCGTTTCATCTGTACATTACAAACTTTTTAAATCTATGGAACGATTATTTTTGATAGTAAAATATATAAGCTTTAAGCACATTAAAGCTCACCACAGCTTTTATTCACTCGCTATAAGTGTTTAAATTTGAATGTTTAAAAAACTCAGCTTGGAAAATATCCAAACTAATCCTTTGGAGCTCATCATCAAGCTTTCTAGGCATAATCAATCTTCAAAAGCTCCCAATATAGAGCTTTAAATTCAAATGCAAATTAGAATTGACTAGAAAGGTTAGGTTATATAGGCTAGGTTAGATAGGTTAGGTTAGATTAGTTAGGTTACGTAGGTTTAGGTCATTAAATACATATTCAAACTGTTTTTAAGCTTTAAGTTCCTTCAAATTAATTAACCAGAGCTTAAAGCTCACATACATCCCACTTAATCACATATATTTTCCCTCTACATATGGTCTGAGACCGCAAAATGATCACGTATTAAAACAAATAACTCAGCAATTATCTGTGTATGTGTATCTGCATCTTAAACTCTAGCTGTAGCTGTATCTGTATCTTTGTCTGCAAAAGTTGTCTATCTTTTGTTGGCATTCCATTCGCTGCAATCAGTGACAAGCAATTAAAAATGAAATTCAGATGGAAATTGAGATTGAGATTAAGTTTGCTCATGACTGACACAGTCACTGACAGCGTCAGCGTCTCTGTCATCACTATCGTCATTGTCACCGTCAGCACTAATAACTTGCCCCATGTTGCAAGTTCAATGCATTTTAAATAATCAATTAACAATCAATGATTGTCAACTATTAATGGCATCGATCAATTCAATTAACTTGGTCAAAAGGAAAGAAGAACTTAAGAAAGAAACAACACACGACAAGTTACGACACGCTGCAACACGTCACGATAGGCACAAACGTGAGCAGTAAATAGATATTTAATATATCGAACCGTTTTAGAACCGTTTTCAACTCTTGGCCATAACTTGTTGACATAACGAGCAACTGACATGCAACATGCGGCAAGAACAACAACAGTAACGACCGTTCCGACCGTACCGTCAACCCCGTTGATGCAACATGACGCATGTAACTGCTGCTTATGCAACGCTAGTCCACATTATGTTAATGGCCAATCTGGAGCTTAAAGCCGTCTATTGACACTCCAATTGGCAGCAAAGAATTCAATTGGAATCACAACTTGTCCACAGAACTGGGTCAACAGCTGCTAACTGGTTGCCAGCACTTGTGGCTGCCACTTGGACTCACATATTATGGCCAAAAAAAAAAAAAAACTAAAGTTGGAGCAGAATTTAGTTGGCTTTAAACTTGGCTAATTGGCAGTTGTGCATGTAGTTTGATTCTGAAACAGTTAAGAGCTTTTAGAGTGCATCTTGTGTTGTACTGTAGCTTTATCTAAGTTTATCTGACAAACTATCTATTTATTCAGACAGCTGTCTATTTGTATCCATAAATCGTTTTCTATATGTTTGTGTCTATTCTAGATTTATCTTTTTTTCTAACTCATCAAACAAGAGATCAAGTAACTGGTTACTTCCATGTCACTAAATCTTGTACTTAACTATCTTTTCACTTTTGTGTGCATCTACATAAATGTATCTACAAGCTGTGTAACTACAAACTATACGATACACTAATTTATCTAGAATCCTAGAAAATATTACTTCCTTCATTCATTATATTTCTTTTAATCTTTATAGTGTTCTGGCATTTTAAATATTTTTTTTAGACTCTTAAAAGAGATTTTTAAGATACTTTTCTATTTATTTCTTAAAAATTGGATTAAGTAAAGTTTAGTTTTTTGTGCACAAAAGTGAGTGCAGAAACTTCCTTAACTCAAAATTGTTGCATGACAAGCGAACGACTTTGTAAGTTGAGCACAAAAGTATCTTTTGACGTGTGTTCAGATACAAAAGTATCTAATATACAATTTCACTGCAATTATGAGTGCAGTGTTATGCAGTCAGACAAATGAAACTACAGTGCAGCCACAGTAAATGCGTTGCAATGCAATTTGAGCTCTTTGCTTTAACTAGGTAAAATGTGTATTTAATTATTTAGTTAGTCGTTGAATTTTTTTCGTCTTTTTTTAGGTATTTTTTTTTAGGGGTTTGCCTTGCAGTTGATTCGTTTAATTATTACGCTTTTTTCATCCAAATACTTTACAATTTACGAGGCAGTTAGTAGCGTCTATCTGTCTGTCTGTCTGCCTGTCTGTTTGGTCATAGTTGGCGTCACCCCCCTTCCAAGGCACCTGCTCCTCCCTCTTCCCACCCTCTCTCTCTTCACCAAGTTTCCACTCTTACTGCAGAAATCGAAAGAGCCGCGAGTTTTGAAGCGGATTGCAGACCATATATGTATCTTTGTGCGCCTCTCCTTCGACTTGGGCTCCCCTACGCTCCTCCCCATCCGTCCCTACTCCACACCTTTCCTTCTCTCCTCCCTTGCACGTGGTCAGCGGAGCGTTACCAGCTCCAAGTTTCGTGCATTTGGCAATAAATTATATGTCTACGTGCTTCACAAGTTTTCACTGCACGCGCCAAAAAGAGACAACGCTGAAGACGCTGACGCTGACGCCGACGCCGACGTCGACGTTGACTCCAATGCTGTTGCTGTTGCTGTTGCTGAAGCGCCTCTACTAAAGTCCAAAGTAAAAGTGGTTGTAGCCCCAAAAATAAACTCAAAAATTTTTAAGTTCCAAAAATTAGGGCAGAAAAAAATAGAAAAAAACAAAAATAAAATTAAAAAATTATTGTACATAAAAAATAATGAATTCAGGACTAAAATCATGAATTTTCATTAATATAAGTTATTTTTTTAACGGTGTAAGAAACACTTGCTTTAAGTACGGACTATTTTTTTCCACAAAATATTCATTTTTGGATTCATGATGAAAAATTTCTATATAAAAATAATTTTTGTGTAGTTTTTCTTTAACTTTGGGATAAAAAATTAGTTTTTTAATTGAAAAATATTTAAAATTTGTGACAAAAAAATTTTTTATCGATATGATCAAAAATTTTACTTACGTTAATTTCTTATTAAAAAATATTAAAAAATTTATTAAGCTCCTACCTAAAAAACCCCACATAAAGTTTAAAATTTCCCTGTCGTTATTTTATTAAACAATTTTTTTTCTGTGTACCCATCAATCCTGAGCAGAAGATTTATGCATTGTTGCAGTGGCATGTTGTATGTTGTATGTTGCCTGACGGTCACCTTTCTGGTACTTCTTCTTCTTCTTCTTCTTCTCCTTCTTCTTCTTCTTCTTCTTCTTCTTCTTCTTCTTCTTCTTCTTCCACAACCATTTTCCGTTGGCTTTTCTGTTTGATTTTAGAGTGGGTGCAACGCATGACGACGCAATGCGATGCGATGCGATTTTGCTTCTGTTTTGTTGACATGCGGAAATGGCATTGGCCATATTTGCTGTACCCGCCCACAGGCACACCCATTTAGCGTTACATCCGCCTTTGGCACCGTTACGCAATTATAACGACGATAATTTGATAATTTTGTTACCCGAAGCGTTGCACGAACGCACTTTCTTCCGCAAACCCAGAAAAAGAAGACAAAGAAGAAGAAGAAGAAGATTTCCAAATTATTTTTAAGTCTCTTTAATCAATTATTCATTTTGTGCTACAAACCAGCTGTTGGCAGGAATCTAGCTTTATTTTAACATCTGGAAAATACATTAACCGAACTTATGTTCAACTGTAAAGATTTCAAAATACAAATCTCACTAGGAATAGACGCAATGCAACAAAAATCTTATATTTTTTTTTTTTTTCTTTAGCAATACTGCTTGATTCGGTTTGTTAACCACTTTGCAACGAACTGAATTTAGCTACTAGCCATACTCAATAAAAATCCATTTGAATTTTGTAATCTAAAGTAAAGCTTTTATAGTATTTTGGACAAATGGAGCAAAGTAAGCTAAAGAAAATATTTTCCTAAAATAGTAGCAAATATTTTTACCTGTGTGTAATATTCAAATCGTTGATACAAATGTTTGCTATAAATATTTGCTGCAAATATTTGCTAAAAATGTTTGCTAGAAATATTTGCTGCAAATATTTGCTAAAAATATTTGCTAAAAATATTTGATACAAATATTTGCTAGAAATATTTGCTAGAAATATTTGCTAGAAATATTTGCTACAAATATTTGCTACAAATATTTGCTAGAAATATTTGCTAAAAGTATTTTTTTCAAATTTCTTTTCTAAAGAATATGTTGATATCCCGCTAAATTTAGCTGTCTTAAAGCTAGGCTACTACTTACATATATTCATGACTGTAGATTTAAGAAAACTAAGGAAAGATCTTAATTATTTGCTCGTTGGCTTGATTCTTTGCAGAGATGCCATAATGGAGCCAATGACCATGTTGGTGTTGGCCTTCCAGCTGCTGGCGCTCTTCTCGATCGCCGGAGCGTTGCTGATCTACCTGATATGCAAAGTGCGCGAGGAGAGCCAGGCATGCAACGCCGAGCAGCCGCCAAGCCGTGTCGTTCTGGTAACCAGTGCGGACACAGCACTGGGACTACAACTGTGCACCTATCTGGCGAATAAGGGATGTCGTGTGTTTGCCGGCATGAAGGAATCAAAGGATTCATTGCCCGCCAAGCTGCTCTGTGGCTGGATGAAGATACGCGAGTACAGTGAGGAACCAATAAGTGGCACCATCATACCCATGCGTCTCGATGTCACCAGAGAGGATGTGTTGCGTGAGGCAACCATTGCGATGGGAGCACATCTGAATGCCAATGAGCGTGGCATTGCAGCAGTGATCAATACCAGCGGTAGTGTCTATCGTGGTCGCGTTGAATCCCAAGATGTCCAGCAATGGGAACACATGCTTAAGATCAACATTCTGGGCACTCTGCGTGTGGCCAAAGCCTTTGTCAGCTTCCTCCGTCCCACACGTGGTCGCCTCCTCTACTTGGGTGGCAGCACGGCCGCTGCGAGCATCGGCGGTGACGGTCTCGTTGCCTTCAATGCCTCCCGGGTGGCGGTTGAGAAGTGTGCCGATGAGCTGCGCAAGGAGCTGCAACCCTATGGCGTTAGCATTGTGGCACTCGACACTTGTGGCATGACCGTCGAGTCCCTCTACAAGGCCCCAGTTGCTCAAAGTAAGCATTTTTTTAGGACTCCATAATCTGAACTTTAAAGCTTATCCATTTTCCTATATTGTTTCGTAACAGCCATCTCCCAGTGCCCCGGTGCTCCAACCCAGTATACGGCGGATGTGCTCAGTGCCAGCGCCCTGCAGGTGATCGAACGGGCGCTGTGGGATTATACGCCACAGCAGCGCTATACGCTGCTCTCCCACAACAAGTATCAATTCACGTTGCCATGCCGCTCCTCGTTGCGACTCCATCGGCCCAGCGAATCTGCCACACAGTCCGTTTAAGAGGAAGCCAACCGGAACTGGACACATACATTTAGGCAGCCCGAGTCGGAAACGAGAAACGGAACCGAAACTGGAACCGGAACAGGAACCGAAAGTTGGCATCAAAAAAAAAAAAAAAAAAGATAGAAAAAATAACAAAAATTGATTTGTAGCTATTTTTGCGTGCCTTTTACAACACTTTCTGTACATATGTAACCCGCACACACTTTTGTATCTGTATCTGTATTTGTATTTGTATCTGTATCTGTAATTGGATCTTTGTACTATCTATATCTGTATCTTAATGCTCTTCGCTCTACTTACACCATTTTTTAATCAACATTTTTTTTGCTGATTTTCATGATTATGATTACGATGACGTTTTTGTACGTGTTTATTATTATTATTATTTTTTATTTTTATTATGAGTTTTTTTTTTTGTATGTTTATGAAAAAGAAAAACAAGTTTGCAATTTACTGCATTTTATTTGTAGATTTGTTGTAGAAGTCCGTCTGGTTCGGTATATATATATACACACACACAAACAAACATATATTTGCTGCGATTTAGACGGCAACCATTGCGTATACATAATGTTACGATTTAGACACAATAATTATCATATAAACATATCAAAAATCAATACTAAATGTATATGTATATGTATATAAACAGAATATATATATTTATATACAAAATTATAAAAATCGCATTTTTAGTGTCTTTTTTTATTGTGGATTGTTGAAGTTTTTGTGTAAAGAATTGAATGCACTTTGTGTTCTTTTATTCATACTTTGAGATGAAATCGTAGCGCAAGACAGAGGCACTAAAGATCTCACCCTTTCGGGCGTAAGGCTTCTCAGCTGTTCTTCCTGGTAAATGGATAAGCACATCGGCACCCACAATACTCTGCAGTCGACTGCTGATCTGTAAATGGCATTTAACATTTGATATTTGACCTGTGATTGATGTGATTGAACTTTTCATTTAGATATTGTATCTTACCTGATCCCCATTAACACTGGCATACAATTGACCTTTAATGCTGGTCACGGAAGCGCGCACATATTCGGGACGTCCATCCAAATCGATGGCATCATTGAGCAGCTAAATTGGGTGATAAATGAAGTGGAATCAGTATGGTTACACATATGTATAGATAAATTGGCAACGATTAATGGAAAACTACGAGTGTATCTCATAGAAATAAAGCTAATTTTAAAAAAGTTTTTAAACCGAAAGCGCATATAGGTCGGTTTGACTGTAGGGCATACAAAAAATGTTCACATTTTTGTCAACATTTATCTAGCAGTAAAACTAATCTTTAGTTTTAGTCAACTTTACTAAAGTCTTACTAGAGTCGCTCGTATTTGTTTAAGTTTTTTAGCGATAACACAGAAAGCAATAATTTTTAAAAGAAAACATTCAAAACAGCGCTCTTATCAGGAAGAGATAACGCCACTTCGAGGAGCTAAATTTGATTTTGATAGAAATACTATACAAATAGGGGCAAGGGAGTGTGAATGTGAATGAGATTTGATTGATCATATCAATGAATTTCAAATGATTGACACACTTTGAGAGCGTTCTCTTATCTAAGCCGGCAAGGTCTTTCAAAAGTCATGATAAGCAAGATAGGGAGATAAAAGAGAGGAGTAAATAGTATTTCACAATTCTTACCGTCACATTGATCACGGGCAAGGAGCATTTGGCTCGATCCCAGCCAGCTGCCCAGCGTATGGCAGGCAAGGCAAACAGATGGAAGGTAACAAAGGCCGAGACTGGATTGCCGGGTAAACCAAAGAAATACTTGTTCTCCCTGCTGGCGAAGGTCATTGGTTTGCTGTCAATGCAGAATATATTTGTGGCTTTAATGGTAAAATGGTTTGAGTTGGGCAACTAAATAGTTTTGTTACCCGGGTTTCATATTAACGCGTCCAAAATGCAATACAAAATCGAGAGACTGCAAAGCGGGTTTAATGTAATCCTTGTCGCCCATGGAGACGCCGCCACTGCAGATAACAAAGTCCACGGCTTCAAAAAGATTGGACATCGTCTTTGTGATGCTCTCCAAACTAGTTAATAAGGTAATATAATTAATTAATTGTTTAAAATTTAAATGGCATTCAAGTGGAACTCACTCGTCTCCCAGCACATGTTGCTGCATGCAATCAAAGCCAAAGTACAGTAGTAACTCTTCCAACATGGTGGTATTCGAATCATAGATTTTGCCAGCGGCTGTTGGCTGATTGGGAGCCAATAGCTCGCTGCCAGTTGAGATTATGGCCACTTTGGGCTTACGCATTGGCAGTTGGCAGCCAACGGAGGCCAACAACGATTTGTTGACCATTTGGGAGGCATCAAAAGCAGGGAACACTTTATCACCCTTTCGCAAATCGTGTCCAACGGGGCTTAGGAATAGAGTAAAATTAAAGTTAGGACGAGTATAATATCTATAAATATACTGTTGCTTACCGCACATCTTGACCTGCCTTGGGCTCCACCAAAATGTCGACAAGACTCTCTTCGCCGTATTTGTCCCGCTGCAGCAGTTTGGTGTCCTCCACTTGGACCACGCAATCGGCATGCTCGGGCAGCGGAGCACCCGTATTGATCTTAAAACATTCATCCTCCTGCAAAGGATGTTGATTGACCTGGCACAAGATAACAAGCTGTTCAGCTGGCATACATTTGAAATAGAATGAAGTTTACCTTGTCGCCGGCGGCAATGCAATCGAGCACTCGCTTGGTGCCCGAAAATCCGGTCGATTTCATGGCATAACCATCCTTAATGGACGCCCGGAATGGCGGTATATTCACCGGTGACAACAGAGATTCCAATTGCTGGCAAATGCTGCTATTCCGTTGCACCACACGCATAATTGTATCGATGGCCAGCTCCACCGGCAGCATTGGGAACGGTGAATTGCGATCGTTGTCATCGCCAGCTCCAGTTTTATGAGGACAGACATGATCACGTTTTACCGACGTTACGCCCTGGACTTCGGCATGAGTACGCTGCACAAGCTTCACATCATCACCAATTAGTTGAACGGCATGGGGCAGCAATTCCCGAACCACATCAAAGCATTCGACTACGGCTTTTTCGCTGCCCGGAAAATTGAGCACTAAAGTGTTGCCGGCAATGCCGCAAACGCCGCGTGAAAGTGCCGCAAATTTGGTCTTCTGCAGCGAAGCCAGGGCAATAGCCATCGTAAGTTGGCTGCAATCCTTGTCGATCAACGGTTTGGTTGCTTCCGGCGTGACGTCACGTGGGGCAAAGCCGGTGCCGCCCGTGGTTATAATAACTCGCACATCAGCTCGATCGATCCATTTGCGCAACTCGCGCTGTATGAGATCTCGCTCGTCGGGCAGCACACTGGCAATTACCTGGGCATTGCCAAAGGACTCACCTATTAGTGTGACGAGCCGCGGACCGCTGCGATCTTTGGACGGTTCTTGGTAACAGGTGTCACTAACTGAAACAGCCAACGAACCGTTAAAAAACAACTATTATTTTGGCCATCATGATATGTTCATGAATCTTACTAGTTAAAACGCCAAACGTGATGGCATCCATGGCGACATTTATGTAAGCACAGTTGATCCCAGCACTTGCTTCTATCAATTAAATTGTTTAGCAAAGCGTTTAGCACTCAAAATTTGTTTTCGATTGCTTTGACTGTTTGAGAGCAAGGCGTTTTGACAATTTTTAGTGCATTTTAAATTTGATTTTTTCGCATAGTGTGTACACACTGATTAAGCTTATTTGAAATTGTAATTTTGTAAGTAAATAAACAATTGTTTCTTAACTTGCAACGAGTAGCGTAGTCATATAATTAATATTTCTTTTATTTACACTACACTACAACAATACAAAAAAGAACTATATTATATAGCGTAACAATTAACCGAGCGTCACTTTCACTGAGCGTTTTACTTCGCTGTATTTGCTCCAGCCTTGGTGCGTTCTTCCAACGGATCGTAGCCTGCGGCCATTTTCTCCTTAAACTGTTCATAGGTGCGTTTGCGATCAAAGTGTTTCACCCATTGGCCGGGACACGATTGTTCAAATGCTTTACGCATTATTTGGCAGGCGCTCGGAACCTTTTCACCGCTTGTTGAGCTATGCTTGGGCGCATTCTCGTCCAGACACTTCCAGTACTCGTCACGTGTGGACCAGCACTTGGCGCGTTCCGATTTGTCAGGGAAACTCATTCTGTGAGTGAAGTTTGTTTTGATATTTGTTCCTTCAGTAGGACGATTTCGTAGCCTGCTCTCTTCCGCTCTTCCAGGCCCTCAAATTTGCATTCCAAATGCGCCAATCAGCTCTATCACAGCAGCTGTAATAACCACATTGAAATTCATTAATTAATTTTATGTACTAATACAACAATTATAGTTAAATAAAAATATTTATCAGAACCAACCTCAAAATTACAAAACATACAATTGCCGAAAAAGTGTGGCCAGCTTTCGCAATCAAGGTTGTATCAGAACAGCTGAGCGCTTAAAAAACGCCGAGCAACATTGGTGGCAGTGTTGCAAATTGCACCAAAACCTATTGGCGCCTTACTATTAAACGGTTTAATTTTGAAAGCTTTGTTTAAATTGACATTTATTGATTTCTAGTGGGTGAAAAGATTTTAATCTTCAAGTTGTTTTACAATTTATTTGATTTAATATCTCTGTGACTTAAAATTAACATTATTGGGTTTAAATTTCAACTAATTCAGTATGCTGAACTATTTAAACACAATCAAATCATAAGCATTTTAAGAACTACATTTTTCTCGAAATCATATATGTATATTATAAAATTATGTATGTAAATTATGTAGAACAAAACATATAATCGCAGACCGATAATAACAATATAAAAATGTAAGAGTGTAACTACTTAATTTCTAGATGTCGTGCGCGGAAACCGTTATACATACATATTTAATATGGTACATCAATTACGTATAGAAATGCTGCTTTCGACCAATTGATTTGCAAATGGGAGCGCCATAACAGCTCCTTTATACACATATATACAAATTGGACTCAAAGCTCTATAGAATAGACATGCATACACATAGACATACTATATATGATATATGCATTTATTGTGAACTCTAGGAACACTGCAAATCTCAATGCGGTGATGTTTTGTGTTACAAATGTTCAAATTAAACATAGATATCGGTTTATATGTAACAGTATTTATAAATTGTTTGTATATTGATATAATTATAGTTCATTATTAAGAGCTGAATGTTATGTGAAGGTGTGTGTGTGTGTGTGTGTGTAATGTTTTTATTTTTCAGCATTGATATCTTATCTTTGTATTCCTATAGTGTTATATAAACATTTACACATATGTATATTAAGTTAGCAGGCCGTTATAGACCTATATACATTTATTATTAGTATTTGCATATATAGTCCTTACTATATCAATGATGTGATTTGATTCGTTAGACGCATGGATATGGTTGGAACTCAAAGATTTAAGTGGTCACATCTTTTGTATTCCTCGAAATAAAAAATGCATTGCAATCAATGTCAATGTATTGTATTATGTTCGCATGTAATTCCTGTAGTACCTTGTTCTGTCCCCCTCTGAGGGGTCCACACAGTGCTGAAAGGTTGGTGGTGGGACTGCGGGGAAGTGGGGAAGGTTATCAAGGGTTCTTTGAAAGCTTTTGAGGCACTTGTGGCTTTCGAGCACAAAGCTTAATTTCTGCTTTTTACAGTTGGCTTGGCTCTTAAAACTACAAACAAAAATACAAATTACAATAAAAAGAAAAACAAAAACAGTTTAAAATTAACAAAAACAATTTTGTTGGGGGCCAACTTTAAAACAAAAAGCTGTCAAAACTAGTTTGTGTGTTATATCTATTTTATGTTTCCTAGTATATATATATATGTACGTGTATGTGTGCATCTGTATCTGTATCTGTGTGTGTGTGAGAGTATCTTTTGGTGGCTAAAATACATTGTTTTATTTAACGACTATCAGTACTTTGTCCAGCACAAACAATTCAATTTGATTTCATGTGGTTTTTTTCTTGGTCTAAACAATTTTCGCCACAATAAGGATTAATGGCAACACATATAGACACATACACATACATATTGATTAACAACTAGACACACATACATAAACAAGTTGCTGTTTATTGTAAAATTCACATTGAGTGCATTTGTTATTGTTGCTGCTGCTGTTGCTACTGTGTCGCTATTGTTATTCGTTAAAGCTCGTTTAACAATTCCAAATGTATACATATATATTAACTATATCTTCTAATGTTTAAGCATTGTCTCCTATGACTAGATACAAAATTCTAACTTTCTTTCCTTCACTATATCTTTCTCTCTATTTGTTTAAACATACTTTTATGTATGTACATATGTGTGAATTTGTTGCTTAAGCTCAACATTAACACAAACATAAAAAAAATTGTTTGACTTTCATACATCTTACATATATGTATATATATTATAGATTTTTATATATATCTTTTAAAAAACACCTTTGTTTTTGTATTGCCTTATTTGTTATTGGTATTGTTAATCTGTTTTCTTATTGTTGTTGCGTATACGTATACAAAAATTATTTAAGTAAAACATAATGAATTAGCTCATAAAAACAAATGCATAATAATAAAACATTTACAATCTACGTGTGTGTATAAAAAACAAATAACTAAAAAAATTCTAATAAAATTTGTAGATAAAAAAACAAAAAATAAACTTTGAATATTTTGGCAGTCGAATGCCAACAACTAAATCAACTTTGTTGTTGTTGTTTCTATTACATTTTATGTTGTGGTTGTTGTTGCTTTTGTTGTTGGCTTTGATTTAGATTGTTTCAAATTTGTTTATGTTTAATATGGCGCTCTTTTCTGTTTGTTTTGTTTGTTGGTTTGTTTGTGTCATATGTGATGCTTGGCAACTTGGCTTGGCTCAAAAAGTCAATCTAGTTATGTGGTCTCTTTCTCTCCATCTTGCCTGACTCCTTTAAACCATTGGCGTTCTCCTTAAATCATTTTGATCTGTTGTGGAATTTGCTGTTGTCTCCAAAGCTGCTATTTCCTCATCGTCGTTGCCCGTATCCGTGGGCGATGTATTGGAGCTATTTGAGTACTTGCAACTAGCTGTGAGACAACGACAGCCCAATCCATTGCCACGCTGATCGCCACGCCAAAACTTTTCACCATAATCGTAGCTAAAGGAACGTAATACAATAAATTACTAATAAATACTTTCGAAATCAGATTTTTTAGAATCCTACCAGATTTCTTCACCGGCATCGATGTCGCGACAGGCAAAGAAGGCGATTTTAGGAAAACGATAATCCTGATGCTCATAAAATACGCGAACAGGCAAAATATTTGGTTCACATGAGTGATTAAAGAATCGACTGACATTGCCATAATAATTGGCATCGATGCAGTGCCCATTGTCCAGGTCAAAGTAGTAGCTATCATCAGTGCGCCGATCTGCTTCCGGTGCTGTGAGTATCTCGCCCGTATAACTGGCCACATAGGTGCCCTTGGGCACATTGGCCAATGCTCGAACTCCCCAGCCCTTTGCGGGCTCATCGCACTCAACGATCTGCAGTGGAGTCCTTGTACCATTCTGCACCACACGATTCTTGCAGGACAACTGTTGAGAAATTAGATTACTCTTTTACTTTCGGGGATTAATCTCGGGTTAATTCACCTGATTGCAACCACAAACGTCGTTACACTCGAATATCACCGCTGGGTCATCGTAATTAAAGTCACAATTAAGACGACTCTCCGCCGTATACCAGTTCTGGGAGGAGGCCCCATTGCACTGGCACGAATCACTGCTACAGCTGTCGAGGCAGGAACAGATGCGCATCTGGGAGACACGTCGATCGATCTGCACCGGATTCTGTAGTATTATGCAATTGCTAATGTACTTGAAATCAGGCCACATAAGTGCATCCGCCTCATCTTCATGCTCCGACATTGTGAGTTCATTTCGCACCGCTTGAATTGGTCGCAATTCGCGTCCATTCGATGCATCTGCACAAACGACACGTGTCCTCAGTCCCAAGGGACGAAAACTGCGCATTTGCATATTGAATCCCACAGTGCGTCCACACTCCGACTCCTCGTTGGGTATGCAGTCGAAGGGCAGCTGCTCCGCCTTGTTCTTGATCATCAAATCTGCTCCGTTCGCTATCAACGCTATGCACATCCTGGTCACCGAGTGACGGCAAGCAATGTGACTGAAAAAGGAGTGAAGAAATGGGGAGTTTTAATCAAAAGGATTTAGTTTAAAGCCAGCAGTTCTGGCTATAGTCGGAGTGAACTGACTGCAAAGATCAAAAACAACTACAATCAAATGACATAAGGGAGAGAAAATATCTTAGACAACAAATCAGTTGTATGTTCTAAACATTGATCATATGACAGTTCCCGTCTGATGGTTGGGATACGTATAGATGTGGACTCATTAGTCCTTCAATAGCTATAAGTTATATGTAGATGGTTCAGATGATTCAAATTTACACTATTTGAAAGTTTAATATACTTTTTCCTCTACTTACAGCGGTGTATCTCCTTCCACATTCTGAACGTTGCAATCAGCGCCCGCTTGCAACAGCACCGTTATGGTCTCCAGTCCATCATTGTGTAGCGTCGACCAGTGGAGCACCGTGTTGTTGTCATTGTCACAGATATTTGCATCGGCGCCATGATTGATCAGCAAACTAAAACGCAATAAAAAGCAGTAGAAGTTTATAAAACGCACAAACATCATAAGAACTATGTTAAAAGTAAACAGCAAATGTTAAACTAGTTTACATTGACCACTACTGTTAAGCTTTAACAGATCTTATAGCAAATCTGAGCTTAACAGCGCACTCAAGAACAGAGAGAGAGAGAGCTCAAAAACCTAAGTCATTAGCTCGCTTAAATTTTAAGTTAACAGAAAATTAACAATTTTTATATAAAAGGAATATTAAATAAAAATTATATTAGAAATAGAAGTTATAAACTTAAATAAACCGATAGAGTTTAGCTAAAATCTTACATAACATTAACTGCAACTAACATAACGATGTTACATATAACTGTTATTTACAGCTGTAAACACACAGTAAACAGCACGCTGCTATTGAACACATAAAACTACGTTTGTTTAAACACCATCCCATTAAATTTAACCCACCTGACAATATCCGTGTGTCCCAGTTCAGCTGCCCAGACCATCGCTGTCCAGCCACCCTCGTCCTGGGCATCAATGAAGCTCAGAAAGTTGGCAATGTTGCGAGAAGCACGATAACTGTCCACAATCAATTGGGCCGCTTCCAAGTTCCCCTGTTTAGCGGCAATGTGCAGACTCGTCATGCCATCGGGACCCTTTAAAAGTCAATTTAAGAAGTAGTTTAAATGGTGAAGAATGCAATTCCAGTTGGGTAGACTTACCTTGATGGCAACATCAGCTCCACATTGTAGGAACAGATTAAGCATATCGACTTTATCATTCGTTACGGCGCACATTAAAGCCGTACGTAGCTCACTGTCTACGATATTAACAAAGTCCTGGGAGCTGGCGCCCTTGCAGAGCAGCAGATAGGCCATCTGTAGAGTGCCCGAGTGGGCCACCAGATGCAGGCAGGTACCATTGAGGAATTCACGCATTCGCGTCAGCACGTTGTAGTCGGCAGCTAAACGGGGGAACAACAAGAGAGAAAGAGAGAGAGGGAAAATGTTGTTTGTTTACAGAGACAGTGGTTAAAAGTGTATAGATTTATAGAGAGGAAAAGAGTATAGAGAACAAAAGTACAGATAAAAAAAACTATTTCTTACCTAAAATTTCGGCAACTCGCTCCAGATCGTCGTTCTGGACGGCATAGTACATGTCGCGCGTGTTGAATTCGGTGGTAACACGTCCACTGGAGGACACCATGCGACCACGTTGCACTACATTCATCACTGACTCTGGTATCAGCTGCTCAAAGTTGATGACGTTAAGTGCTCCCACTCCAGAGTTGTTACCACCAGAAGTCGAGGCTTTGCCATTACTGCTGTTGCTGCCACAAGCACGTGTGGTGCCATTCGATTTGCCACCAGCCGCACCTGCAACCGTTGCCTTGCCACGTGTGCCACCAGCAGCTGCTTTGGTGGTGGAGGCTGCGCTGCTGTTGCCACCCGAAGGTGCTTTGTTGCTGCCCGAGGCATTGCCGAATTGTGTCAGATGCGCTGAGGTGGTTAATTTGGCGGGTTTTCTAAGGAAAACACAAAGAAAAATTATTAAAATATTTAATTTTGAAATATATTCCTTCCAATTTGAAAGACACGTCCACACTATATTAAGCTAACGGTTAACCAATCATAGTTATGTCGAAAGATTAATTATAAGAAACTGTTACAGGGTATTACAAAGTCGCACGTACTCGACTGTAGACCTTTAACGATTGTAGTCCATACATTATCAAACATTCTACTTACATCTTGGTCTTCTGAGCAGGCAAAAAGACCGGCAACGTTTGGCATTTCATGGTTACAGTTGATGTGCGTTCCGGCGTATCCACGCCACAATGTGGACACTTGAGGACAAGCAGGGGGCTGGCATAGTGATAGTTATTGATGTGATTGTTGTTGGAGATGGAGGAGCTGCCAATACCGGATACATGTTGTGCATCGTACGGACTGTTCAATATGAAACGTTGTGCACAATCCGGATGAAAGAAATGCTGCTGCTTGCAAAGCACAAATTTACCCTGAAATCCAACAATAAATAAATGATTAAGTAATTAATTGTTTAAACAATTGTTTATCACTTATAGATTATAACCCACCTGGGTGCAAAAGATGCCACAGCCGGCACAGCAGTTGTGGGACTGCAAACGCTTCTTGTGCTCATCACAGAGGATCATGTAACCCACTCGCTGACTGGGACGCAGCAGATTGTGGACACCGGCGGAGAGTTCATTGCAGCAACCGATCTTCTGCTCATCAATGTTGTCGATGGCACAGCAATAGGAGGCATCTGGAGCATTGGGTGCATAGTACGGTGAACTCTTTTGGCACAAACAGATGAACCTAACAGCGGCAGAGGCGGAGGTAGTGGCAGAGACAGCGGCTGCAGCAGCAGCAGCTGAAGTGCTGGCAATAGCATCGCTGCCATCATGATTGGCGGCCAAAATGGCGTTATTCAGTGCCTGCAACTGGGCGTGATCCAATGTGGTAGTGCTCGCTGAAGGTGATCCTCCAGCTCCAACTCCTACGCCTGTTCCACCTGCTCCGGCTGTACTGCGCACACCAACGCGTCGTGTCGGTTTCACAACAGTATTAGGTAGCGTTGGAGGTGGCAACGATGGCTTCACTGTCTTCCCAGTCATCGTGCCCGTATCCTTGGTGTTGGCATTGCGTAGCCGCAGGGTAACACTGGGTTTTCCCACCTGCACCCTTGTGGTGGGCACAAACTCTTCGTTGTCCGTATTGGAGCTGTCGTTGTCGCTGGCTTCCTCGCTGTTGTTGCGCCTGAGTCCCAAATGCTTCAGATGCTTCTCCTTTTGCTTGGCCAATTTGCGCAGTTGCTTCTTGTTTAGCTTACGCTCCTCGGGCGAACAATTAGCATTGAATTTGGCCGTCTTCACGTCAGTGATGAACTGCTCGAGATCTGGACATGGCGGCAGGAGGCTCTGGGCCAACAGTGCGGCACCAGAGTTATCTATGTCCCGCTGGGATTTAGAGAACAAACGTTTCTTAATTGCACTCGTGCCCGCTGGATGCTGTTCGCCGCCAGTAGATCCTCCAGCTCCAACGCCTCCTCCTCCGCCGCCGCTGCCTCCGCCATCGGATTTGTCGCTCTTTTGTCGCGACGTTGAGGAATTCGAACCTCCAGTGCTGACGAACTGCAGCGGCGTCTCAAAGTGTGTAACATCCCCTGTTCCTGATCCCCCTCCCATGCCTGCCCCTCCGACATGCCCTTCGGCAGCTGCCTCCCACTGAGTTAAGCGCTCGATGAACTTCGTCTCAAAATCGCTGCGCAGCGCATCGTTCTCGAGTATCTTTGGTGTGGGCTTGATGCGACGCTTCGAGCGTTTGGGCAGCTGCACAGGATCGCTGCCTGTGGGCAGGGTTGCGGCACGCTTGTTGCCACCATTCGATAGAGTTGCCACAACGGACACAGCTGCTGCTGCTGTTGCTCCGCCTGCTCCTGCGGCAGCCAGAACTGCTGGTGATCCCGCTCTTGGACCAGTTGCTGGCAATTTGGCTTTGCGTCCCCGTTTCTTTGGGGGCGTCTTCTCGTCCAGCACGCTCGACGACGGCGTTTCCAAGGCGGCTGGCAACTCTGGTGTGACCACTGGCTCCGATTTGACCTCCTCGCTGTGCCAGGCACTGGTTGCATCCGTGGGTTTGTAGAGATCATGCCGATTACCCAGACGCACACTGCGACGCATTCTTCGTGCGGCGGCTGAGCCAGGAGCATCCTCCTCCTGTTCCGTCTTAACCACCACCGGTGACAACTCAGCCAGTTGTCCTTCCTCGTCTGGCAATTTACGCTTGCGTCCCACTTTGCGCTCCACAGTCGTCGTTGTGGCTGTGGTAGTCTCCTCTACTACAGCTGGCAACTCCGTCACTACAGAGGGTGGCAACTCTGCGCCCGTCTCCGCATCAGGCTTTATTTTCTTGGCACGGCCACGTCCACGCTTGGGCGCCACCATCACATCTGATTTTTCCGGCTCCTTTTTGATGACGTCGTTGCTTTCTTCCGTTTGTACCGCCACTGACTCGTGCTCGGGCTCTGGCTCTGGCTCCGGTTCCAGCGACTCTGGCTCCTCCAGCGTCAGTTCGTCTGTGGGGCGGGGTGTGCGACGCAAACGACGCAGGTTGCCAGCAGCATTTTGTTCCTGCCACATTGAAAATTGGGAAAATTACAAAATATAAATAAGGAGAGAAATAAGGTAAAAGGAAGAAGAGGAAGAGGGAGGAAAAGAGAAATAGAGAGACTTTTATTAAATCTAGAAGATTGACAAACCGTTGGCATGGAAGTGGCTATTGGCTAGTGGCAAGTAGCAAGTACCAAGTGGCACGTTACACGTTGCAGTTGCAGTTGCAGCTGCCTTAGTTGCCACAGTTGCGCTACGAGTACAAATCTAAGCTAAACTCCTTTCATTGACGACGTTGTCCTGGCAACGGTCCCTGCCAAACACATGCTTGCCACACGCTGTGGCAAGGACAGCAGCAGTGTGAAGGGTGCAGAGAGAAGGGGGCAGAAGAAGAAGGCAACAAATTGTGTAGCATATTGTTTGCCTGGTCTCCTTGATTTATTTGAAAACATTCCCATAAAGATTCCTCTTTTATTAAAGTCTTTTTACCTTAAGTCCGCACAGTTATACACGACAACTGCACTATAATAATCAATAATAAATCAACTTTGAATTTACTTTGGACACTAGACACTAATAAAGATTAATAATAAGAATTATTAAACGATTTTCCCTTTTACTAGTAATTTTTAACAATACTGTACATAAAATAAACCCTTGTTATTTATAATTCAACTATAAACCAAATTCGAATACAAACTTGTTTATTTATAAAGAAAACAATATGATTCCCAGTAGTCGAATACATTTTTCTATTTTTCAATATTTAGATTTTACACGTTTTCCCTACGTTATTTAGAAAAATTAGCGCTTGAATCGCTTAATGGGGGAGTTCCCTACATAACAAAAGCCAAGCAATCATTCTGTCTCGCTCTTGCTCTCTTTAAGAGTCTGGCGCTGCGCACTTCGCGTACAAAAATTGGGACGCATCGATAAAAAGTAAAACAGAAAGTGAATCAAACGAACTGTAAAATCTAAAACATAAAAATCTAGAATTACACTAACACACACACGCGTTAGCTCACACTCTCAAATACACACACTCATATACATACATACATATGTACATCTGGCAAAGCATACACGCACACAAACGTTAATACACTTACGTTTTTATCAGCAGCAAACGGTGTTGTTGTGGTGGTTGCTGCGACGTCGACGCTGGCAGAGGTATTCATCAATGTTGAATCTGTTGCGTCAGCCGCGGCGCCGTCAACGACGTCGGCAGAGTTGACAACAAGTGGAGCGACGACTGCAGCAGCCAGAAGTAACGTTGGGGATGCCAACGATGATGCTTGGACCGTAGACGAAGTGACCTCGGTTATTGTTGAAGTGACTGCGACTGCGGCAGCGTCTGTTGCTGCGTCTGCGCTCGGTACAAGCTGCGCAGTCAACGTTTCCTCCATGGACTGCTGCAATTGTTGGTGCTGCTGCAACTGCGGCAACTGCTCCAAAAGCTCTTCTTCCTTAGGTTTTGCACTTACGGTTTCCATATCATTTTCATGTTCAGTCTTTATGCTTTCAGCTCCTGTGTTTGTTGTAATATTATTTGCATTAATTGTTGTTGTTGGTGTTGTTGCTGCCGTTATTGTTGTTGCTGTAACTGTAACAGCTGCAGGGGCAGATGTTGTTGCTGTCATGGCTGCGCTTTTGAACACTTCCTGCTCCAGTTTGACTGCAGTTGTCGCTGGTGCTGTTAAAGTAGTTGCTTTTGGTATTACTACTACAACCGCTGTCGCTACTGGTGCTTCTTCTTCTTTTTCGATAACGTTTGCTTCATTTGTTGTTGTGACAGCAACGCCATCGCCATCGCCATCGCCATCGCCATCGCCTTTTGATTCGGCTGCGAGCTCGGCAACGTCATCGCCAACGCCACCATTGTCGGCTGCTGATGTCGTCGTTTCGTTAGGCGTCGTTGCCGTTGATTCTGCCGCTGTTGACGCCGCTGCCTCTGCCAATATAATTTCGTCTGTTGTTGTTTCTGCATCATCAGCTTTTGCTTCGGCTGCTGCGGCTTTTGTCTTCGTAGACGCATCTGACGCTGCTGCCTCTACTGCACTTGATGCATTAGCATCGTTGCTGGGCTGACTTTGGCTTTGGCTCTGGCCTTGAGGCAGCGACAGCGGCTGCGACTGAGGCAGCGACTGCGGCAGCTCATCGTCCATTACAGCTGCAGCGACTGTTGCTTCCGCTTCCATTTTGACATTCGCATCGAGCAGCTTTTCGCTCTCTTGGCCGCTCTCTGTGATTGTTGTTGTTGATGTTGCTGTCGCTGTCGCCGTAGCCGACTCCTGTTGCTTCTCGGCGCTGCACTGTTTTTTGTCCTTATCCTTGCAGGCAAACTGATTATTGGCTAAATTGCGCCACTTGAGCGTTTTATCCTCGGCCAAATCCGAGTTAAGCAGCATACCGCCCTCGGCAGTACTTGTGGCGCAGTCGCTGTTAAATGTACTCGACATTCTGTTCATTAACTCTACAAAGTCCGTCATTTTGTCCACAATTGGGATCGTTGGATTAATTTCGCTATTTCAGCAAATTATTGTCCTTTTATTTCTTTTACGTATTTATGTATCATAAATATTTTTTTATATTTATTGGTAGTTTGATAATTTTTGATTTTCTCACTGTTTGGTTTTTTTTTTTTATCAATATGTAGTTTTATGCAGCTCATTTAAATTTGAATTTCATTTCGAGTTTTTCTTCTGCTGCTGCGCTGCTCTTGCAAATAACAGTGCAGTACCAAAATAAAAAAAAAGACAAAAAACAAATAAATATGGAATCAATATTTCGTATTCACCACGATGAACACGGCATCGATACCACAGAATTGGCAGGGGTAGAGGGGGGCTAGAGCTGTATGAGTGTTAAAGGGGGAGGAGCGGCGCTGCTTAAGCGATAAGATTTGGACTCTCAGCAACGATTTATCTATTTGTGTTGTCCGCAAATTTTCAGCTGTTTTTCAAGAATTTCCAATATAAAAATGAATTGAAAAAAGTTAAGAATCGCGACAACAAAAGAAATCAAACATCAAAAGTAAGCAGCACAGAAGCAAAGCGACAACAACAACACAAACAGCAGTAATCTGGGCCTGGACAACACGCACACACACACCCACTAGTGACTGTCTTCCTCTCTCATACTGTGTGCGTGTGTTTGTGACAGGAGGCGCCTTTTAATGAGCTGCCCACCTTCGCAGGCGAAAGGGGCCATGCACACGCACACACTGCCAAAGTACGCTCAAAACACTCACACACACGCACTCAACAAGACACACATGTACAAGCGCAACGCACACATATGTGCAGCACACGAGCCAGCAGCGCGGTTGAAGTTGACGTTGACACCACGAGACGATGTCAACTGCGACTGCGGCGCTTTGGCTTTGCTTATTTTTATAAATATAACATGTAATTTCAATTGCAATATTTTTCCAACTTAATAATATTTCATTATCGATTCACAGGCAAATATGCAAAAGAAACATACAAAATAAAAAAAAAAAACACCTCTCCTCACTGCCTCCCTTCACTGATTCTGATTAGCTCACAACATGCTGTTTTTTTTTTCTTTCGTTTTTTTTTTGTTGTTGGTGTATGAATATGGCCAGCTTTATTGTTGTTTTACTTTTCGTCTTGCTCTTCGTCTTCTTCTTGGTGCTGGCTGCTAAACGACCGTGGTGGCTGCTCTGTCGCAGCGCTGCTTGTGTTGTTGTTGCTGCTGCTGATATATTAGTTATACATAGTTGTAATTATTTTTAATTGTTAATTTTGAATTTTCAGCTGAATTTTTTTCCAATACGTTTCCCTGGTAAATGGATATTGAGACATTGGGATGCAAGTTTCGTGCTGTTGCTGTTGATTTTTGCTTGCTTTGCTTCTGCTGATATTTAAGTTCGTCATTTTCACACCTAATCACAGTGAACTAAATTTGCACTCACACACAAAAAACTGTTCAAACGCTGCAGTTTTGATTTTAATAATAGTAATGTAATTTAACTAATATTTGTTGTTACAAAAGAAATAAAGAAAACACACACACGCACACGCACACTTTGTTTTAGGTCCGTCCGCCGTTATCCGCCGCCAGCATATACTCAGTGCGTAACTCTTGGCGAGCCGTCGTCTTCGTCGTCTCCTCGCTCACTCTCACTGCTGCTGTTGATAGCTGCCTTCTAAGCTATCGATGTCACTATCGACACCAACTTAAACAATCGATGTGCTAATTATTCACAATCGATATTGTGCGGCTAGTAAGTTGCGCCGACAGACACAAGGTGGCGCTATAAATGATGACGTCATTTGTACATCTTAAGGATAACATTAATAGTAAGACTCGATTGGGAGTAAAGTTGATTTTATTTTGTCCCTTTCATGTTGTCAGATAAGGACTAGAAATTTATCCTATTTATGGAATCGGTTACTTTTCAGATGACAAAAATGTTATTTGTAAGCATTAACTTAAACTGACCGGGATATTAAAATAGAATTGAACAGTATACGCTTGTTGATCATTAACAGCGTGTTTACATACGTAAAAATATGCCAATTCCATTACAGTGCCGATAGTTTGCTGTTTAGTTAAATATCGGTTCCAATTGGCAACTAATCGGTAACAACAACATACGGCAAATTTTCAATAACTATTTAGGAAAATTTATATATTATCGATAATATTTATATCAATGTACAATTTTTAATTTTAAAGTTGTTTGGAGTTTGTTTTTCATAAATTACTTTAGATTTTCAGTGGAGACTGATAGTAGATCATTCAATTTAAATGAATAAAAATTTGGCATTTCTAAGATAACAACTGTTGTCGCGGCAATAGAAAAAGCAACGGTTAAATATATCGCAGCAATGATCGATATTGATACTATCATCGTCAACAAATATCGCAAGAAATGTGTTTATTTATCGATATTTCGATATGCCAATACATTTTCAACAAGCCAAAACCACACATTGGCATTTTCACTGTCCGTAAACGTTTTGCAAATTTGCAATTGCCGCCTCTGGGCTCAACTAAACTAAATTGGAGCTTGTGTCTTAATGCACACCACAAGTACCGGCATTTAAACTGGAGCCATGGACGAAGGTAAGGTAGTGTGTGCGCCCGCCATCAAGGGCATTCCAGAGATTGCCAATAAACTGCAAGTGCAAATGTGCTCCAAAAAAGTAAAAGAAAAAAAATAACAATAAGAAAAACTGCATATTTCGCCATTTCTTTTGAACGCGGCATTTTAATGTTTTTGGCGTTGCTTTTTTAACACACATTCACACACATAAATATGTATGTATATATATGTGTATGTACATTTCTACAGAATACTCGGCAGCGTCTTCGGCCGGTGGCAGCAGCGTCGGTGTCGGCGTTAAAAAGTCCGGCGTTGGCAAACAGCACAATACGCTACCATTTTGGGGCAATGATACGTCCATGAATCTAAATCCGCTCATCTTGGCCAACATACAGAGCTCCAGCTATTTCAAAGGTACAGACCCCCACACACACACACACTCCCAACAATTATCCCGCCAAAAAAATAAACAGTTTTTTCACACACACTTTTTTTTTTATTTTTAGTTCATCTGTTTAAGCTGAAAACGTATCACGAGGTCGTCGACGAGATCTATTACCAGGTGAAGCACATGGAACCTTGGGAGCGAGGATCACGCAAAACATCCGGACAGACCGGCATGTGCGGCGGTGTGAGTTTATGAAATGTAGCGCTTATCGTTGGCTATTAAAATATTCATTCCTAATCATAATCTTTTTCGCATTAATCCAATTTGAATTTTATCTCTTTACTTTTTATTTTTGTTGCTGTTGTTGTTACTGTTGGTGTTGTAGGTACGTGGCGTTGGCGCCGGCGGCATTGTATCCACCGCATATTGTTTGCTTTATAAACTTTATACGCTGCGCTTAACCCGGAAACAAGTCAACGGACTTCTCAATCACACTGACTCGGCCTACATAAGGGCACTAGGTAGGTGTTGGTAAGTCGCATGAGTTCTCAGACCTGTCTGTCACTCGTTGCTTGCTCCTTCAGCTCTCACTCCTATTCCTCCATTTTTCCCACTCACACTCCATCTTCCGCGTCGCTGTCTCTCTTACTCGCTCTGTTTTTGCCGTCTTTGCTTTTGTCGCTGCTTCCTAGGCTAGTATGCTGCAGCATAGAGTTCGCGGCATAAATGACTCGCAGCGTTGCCAGATTTTCATTAAAGGTTAACATGTTTAGTTGAATCTTATGCAGATTTATTTTGCTTTTAAACATTTATGTATATTTGTGAAAAAAAAACTTCAATGCATTTTTATAACAATTTGAAACGTTTGAATACCCTTTTCTGGTTTAACTTCCTTTGAAGACATTTAATTCTCGGCTTAACTCTTTTTTGAACTTAAATCAATGTAGAAAAAGATGCGAGCTATCATAAATTTTTTTCAAGTTTTAATTGAGTGAAAACTTAAGAACTGATAATTCAAATGGGGGAAAAACAACTTCCATATAATTTCATAAAAGACTTTTAAGCACAAATGTTTCACTGATTTTCGATAAAAAAAAAAAAATATTCAAAACTTAAAATATTCCAATTATGATACAATAGTTTTTTTTTTTTTTTATTGAAGTTAGTTGATTTCATTGTAACAGCGTACTGTCCTTGATTGATCACTCATATATGTATATGTGCATTATTAATGGTTTCCCTTTCCGCTCTCGTTCCATAGGATTTATGTACTTACGGTATACACAGCCGCCTGGAGATTTGTATGACTGGTACGAGGATTATCTGCAGGACGAGGAGGAAATTGACGTGAAGGCGGGCGGCGGCCAGGTGAGTCAACTGTATGAGCCAACAATCAATAAATATGCATATGCATATATATATCTATATATACTTCCTATACCGATCGAATCCTGATCCCCGATCGCAAAACCTGAAATAATCTGGAATCATTTCATGCTCTTTTAGGTGATGACCGTGGGACAAATGGTTTATCAGTTTATGACCAAGTTGGATTGGTTCTCCACGCTCTTTCCACGCATACCGGTGCCCATCCAGAAGCAGATCGAAAAGAAGATTGAGCAATATTGCCGGGAGCAGAACATTACGATCAATCAGTTAAGCTCGGGACGTGGTACAGCGACAGCGACAGCTACGCAACCCGCAGCCACAGCGACAGTGGGCACGAGCTGCGATGAGTACGAGGTAGGAGGATTGGGAGCTGGAGGCACACGTGGGCGTAACGTTAGTGGATTAGGCGGTTATCCACCTGCAAACTATCGAAATGATCACGATGATCGAGATTATTATGGAAGTCAAGCGACGGGTTCCTCCGTTTATGGTCGCAGTCGTGGCTACGATGATTATCCACCGCCCTCGTTACTTCCCTACGGCAGCAGCTCCGATCGAGACAAGGAGCTTAGCGGTGGGGGAGGTGGAGGTGGAGGGGAACGACATGAGCGTCGACGCAGCAGCAAGCACAAGAAGAAGCACAAGCATAGACAATACTCGCGCAGTCGCAGTCGTAGTCGCAGTCACAGTCGCAGCGACAGTCACGGTCGCCATCGTCACGAACGGGATCGAGAGCGAGACCGTAAGCGAGAAGAGCGCAGCAGTCGACATCAACGTCACAACGAGCGAGAGCGGGAAACGGAACGGGAGCGCGATAGAGACAGAGAGCGGGAGAGAGAGCGAGAGCGACGATATCGATAAAAATGAATCAAGAATTGAAACAAAACAGCAAAGCAAAACGAGCAACATTTGTTTTCTCCATCTTATATTTCCCCTCCCTGCGTTTCCCCACACTACCCCACCCACTAGTTCATCATTGTTTCCCTCTTCTACACAGAGCCTTGCCGTACTTGTTGGGCTTCTACTCAGGTTATATCACAAATACACATACACACACACAAACACATACATACATGTCAATATACCAATACAAAACAGACACAAACACACACACAGACACGTATGGCTATACATATATATAAATATATTTTGTAATTCGTAACTCTTAACGCTGACTGTACATTTATCAAGTTGTGTTTTATGCAAAAAAATAAGAAATAAAAGTGACATTTGTTTAAAAATCTATTTGTTGATTAATGATTTTCAGATTTCAAGTATGATAAGCATTTTTGTAATCGTTATCTTTTCTTTTCTGATCTTCTCAAAATTAATTTGTTTATAATGAATGAATATGCAAAAATTAAAGTTATAATTAAAAGTGGGGAATGAGCACAGATTAAGTCTAGCTGTATCAAAGTAGAGTCCTTAGTTACATTATGCCAACTCAAGTATAACTATAACTATATACCATTTATAAGATACCCTGTACTTTTAGTATAGGGTATTTAAAAACTAAGAAAACTGCCACAGTGTTGTGAAACGTCTCTATAAGTTGAACTTTGTTGATCTTTAATATTTCTACTTTAAAATTTCTAATACAAAAATATGAAATTAAAACTAAATGAAAAATGCAATTATTGAACTATTGCTTTTCTTAATTAAATTTTAATTAAATTAATAATTTTTTGAATACACTGCTTAAACTGCCCCCACCAGGAATATACATACGAATAATAATAATAGATACATAATGTTTAACAATAAATAAATATGTATGGAAATAAAGCGCAATAGGAAGGAAGGAAACACACACATGCTTAATTTGAATTAAGTTAATTTAAGTTAAGTTAATGCTTTAGGTAGTTATCTAGGGCACAAGTGGTGCATGGACATCATCGCTTCCGTAGTCTCCACTATAGAATCCGGGCGAGTGGGCGTCGCCACCAGGAGTTGACACCACGATGTTTGGGACTCGGCTTCGTTCGCGGACCATCGGCTGTAATTCGCTCGTCTATTTTAGAAAAAAGATACGATCAGGTTTCAGATACTAATTATACTATGTAATACTCTAAGATACTATGATATGAAATACTCTAGTATACACTTTTATACTCTAATATAACAAACTAATATACTCTCGCATAATCCGTTATACACTAATTTAATCTTGCATGTTCTACTTCGCTATACTTCGGTCTACTGTGATGTATTTTGGAATAATCTAGCTAAGTCTGGAATACTGATCTGATATAATCTGTTATACTCTAATACACACTGAATAACTTTGTTGGTATACTCTGATTTGCTCTATTATTCTGTGATGTACTCTATAGTATATACTGTACAATACTCTAGTATCTTGTGTTATACTGTAGTATACTAAACTGGTATACTGTGATATACGTCAGTCTACTCTAGAATACTCTGAAATAGCCTGTTATATTCTGTTCTAGTATGATTACACTCTAGTTCTTTTAGGTATAATTTGTTATACTCCTATCTGATCTGTTACACATCACTTTATCAGCACAGTACAGTACAGATCCTCACACAGTCTCCTTTTTCTCCGATTTCCCCTTGCTGAAAAACACTACAGGGCAACTGAATGCACTTACTCTTGGGGTTTCAAACGACATTTGCGCAGCCAATTCGATGTTTTGCGTGTGCTTCTTGTGCAATAATTTTTGTAGGATCGTTGGGACACCAAACTGGATAGTTTCCCTGCCAGCCGTGAAGGTGGCTCCATTCCCTGTTGACGTGACACTGCCTGTGATAGTGCTTGTGGGTGTAGTAGCGGTGGTGAGCCCAATGGTGTGACTGGAGGTACTGAGGCCATCCAATTCGTTGCCACTGTTGCTCTCGATGAACGGTTTGATGTGATGCGATGCCAAAGGATTCTGGAAATGAAGATTTATGTTGAGATCGCGATGACCCCGCTGCCGATAACGATAGTACGTAAAGCCAATCCACCCCATGATAGCTCCAATCAATATAAGCAGCAAAGTTAACCAAATGAATCCCATGTGGCTGCCACCATCGTTGTTGCCACCATTTCCGGTAAGATGATCCATGTTCAGTTCATTGGTGCTGCCATGTGGACACAGCTGAGTCTCCGACACAATGGTGTTGCCACACATGCACTCGTACCCAAAGTCAGCCAGGATGCACATTCCGGAGCAGCGAGCATGCTGGCAGGGATTCGTTGGGGCTACCGGCTGTCGGGATCTACCCGCCACGACAATGTCCTGGGCATTCATGACACTCAGTTGAGTGCTGGTGCAGCTGGGCTCGTTGAACAAACGACAGCGATGCAGCTCCCTGGCGCCCATATTAACGATATACACATGATTCTCATAGATGCTTATGCCCGTGGGTTGCATCAGCGCCGTGGATTTCTGTAGCAGCACACGGGGTGCACTACCATGCACACGATAATCAATCAACTGCAACTGGCGGCTATGCAGATCGACAAAGTACAGCAACTGCTGGTGCGGATCAAGGGCAATAGCGGTAACATAGCTGCGCTCCAGGCGCACTAACAGCTCACGCCGACTACCGTCCAGTCGGGACATATACAGCTCACTTTGGGGCTGACCAAAGGTCTCGATGCGCACAGCGGCATAGAAGAGTCGCGCACGATGACCATCCACAGCGAGGGATTTGATGCTAAAGTGTCCCTGAAGTTTGACAACTCGACCGCACATCTTGGCAGCGAAACTACAAACGGATATCTCCTGGGCATCCTGGCCATGTACGGCATACACATTACCCGTGGTCCATTCCACGGCCACTTTGGTTGGTGATCTCAAGGACAGCGCGGCTAGAGGATTACGTTTGGTCATACCCATTTGATAGATTACATGCTGCTCCTCGCTGCTGAAGTAGCCCAACTGACGATGCATGTCCACGTCTAGGCCACTGATGCGTGTATCGTTTACTGACCAAGCGACCGAGAGCATTGCCGGCTGCTCACTTAGATTCCTCACCTCGTTGTAGCTGGTGAAGAGTAAGGTGAAACCGGAGTCGAGACTCTTGCAACTGCTGCGGTCCTGACGCAGCATGAAATCCGCATGACACTGACACTGATAGCTTCCGGGTGTATTCTCGCAGAGCTGAGCACAAGGCTGCCAATCCGGTCGTGCCGTGCACTCATCCACATCGAGACAACTTCGCTGATCTGTGTCCAAGCGATAGCCAGTACGACAAATGCATACGGCACCCGCAGGAGTAGCCCGACACTTGTGCTGACAGAGCGGCTTGCTGCAGGCGGTCTCACATTGTGGTCCCTCATCATTGCCATTGCTGCAGTCAGGGAAACTGTTGCACACCCGCGACATGTCCACACACTCGCCGTCATGACAGTCAAAAAGATGCGGCTTGCATGCCCGTGTCGAGTGATCTCCAGGATGTGTAGCATTGCTGGCTTTGTACTGATCACAGTTGAGTTCATCGCTGCCATCGCTGCAATCGCGTTCGTTGTCACAACGGAAGTCCAGTCGAATGCACTCCTTACTCTCATGACACTGGAATTCGGTGATGCCACAGATATCTCCACAGTTGGCTTCGTCCTCGCCACGGGGACACTCGGCGGTGCCGTTACACCGCACGGATTGATCAAGGCAGAGTCTCAAATTACTGGTACACTGATACATGGGATTACTGAGTGTTCCACAGCTGATGTTACTTCTGTTGGCACCATCACAGTCCAGCTCATCGGTATTATCGCCACAATCATTGTGACCATCACAGACTAGTCTCTTGTCCACACACTGACCCAACAAGCAGCGATGCATCTGCTCCGGACACTGTCGTTGGCCGCACTTCTCATGCTCATCGGAGGCGTCACTGCAATCGATTCGTCCATCGCATTCCCAGCTGCTGGGTATGCAGGATCCACTGCTGCACTGGAACATTCCAGTGGCACATTTCGTCGCTGTTTCGCATCCAAGTTCATCCGAGTTGTCACCGCAATCGTTTGTACCATCGCAGATCAGACTGTAGTCCACGCACTTGCCGTTGTCGCAGGCGTGCTGGTGGGCGTGGCAGAGTTTCGTTCGGTCTGCAAATAATTATTAATATATATTAATTGATTTATAACAATAGTTTAGTTTTATAAATATTTAATGTCTTTGTGGATTTGATTAACATTTTAATTAATTCATTTTTATTTATTTTTAAGTTTTGTGATCAGAATTGAACTTGAACTATTCAAATAATTTATTAACAATAATAAAAATGTTAATGAGCAAAACAATTGCGAGTATAATGAATATAACAATCAAACGGAATTGCCAACGTTCTACAGACATACCAAACTGAGCACAATGTTGCTCATCGGAGTCATCCGAGCAATCCTTGTGTCCATCGCAGCGTTTGATCTTCTCGAGACACATGGATCCGTCGTGGCAGGTGAATTCGGAGAGTCCGCACTTGACTTTGGTGCGTTTAATGGCCTCGGAGTGATCACAGTTGGCCTCATCGGAGGCATCAGCGCAGTCCTTGTGCCCATTGCAACGATGTGTGCTCGTGAGGCATTCCCCCGAGGTGTGACAACGGAAATCACAGTCTAGGGATTCGGTGCAGGTGCGATTGTTAGCATCACGGTAAACGAATCCGGCGGGACAGAGACAAGCACTGGCAAATTGTCCGGCACTAACGCAGACATGTGAACAGCCACCATTGGATTTCTGGCAAGGATGTGAAAACAAATTGAGATTCAAAATGCGATCACTCGAAGCCAAAGGAATCCGACGTGGCACTGCCTGTGCAATGTATGTGCTGGGATGCGAATCGTGTCCCAGACGATGATTGACATCGATTTCGAAACGTTTGTGTGGTCCCATATTGTTCTTGTGCGTCCAAAAGATTGCCGGAGTGCCCAGTTCTGTCCAGAAGAGATCATCCTTGACCACAGCCAAGGAGTAAGGTCGTCGGAATCTGCCGCTAAGCGATTGTTCTATCGTCTTGCGATAGTTGGTGTAACTGATGCGATGAACATCGCTATCGGACCAATACAAAGTACTCGTCTCATAGTCAGCGACCATCTTGATGTCATCATCGCCCACATCATCCTCAAAGACATGGGTTTGTGGTCCCAATCCACTGAGAGCCAGGCGATCAATGTGCGTGTGTCTACGTGCCTTGAGGGCGACAAACATGAATCCCTCCGCTGGCATAACACTGATCCCAATGGGCATCTCCTCGCCGGCAAAGAAACGAACCAATGCCCGTTGTCCAGTACGCAGGGAGAGCAACTCAATGACATGTCGCTCGGTGTCCGACCAGTAAAGATTATGGGCCAAATGATCAAAGGCCATGGCGCTAATGTTACCAATGTTCCCATAGATGAGTGTACTCAGCCTCTGCGAGGATTCATGAAGATCATACTCAAAGATGGCTCTTTGTATGTTGTCCGCTATGAAGAGCGTTCCATTCACTCGATTGTAGACCATCTCACTGATAAAGCAGGACAAACTGTGCGAGGAGCTGACCACATGACGACCAAACGAGGTATGCTCGACTTCCAGCAACACGTCGCGCATTCCAATGTAAAGCATTTGTTTCTTTTCGATCTGACGACACTGTCGCTGATCTAGAGCCAACTGCATGCCCTCTGGGCAGGCACAGGTGAAGCCACCGGTACTTCCCTCCGGTTCCGCCAGCAGACAGAGATGGGAACAACGTGCCGTCTCACAGGCATGGGCAACCTTTGGTTGCTTTGCCGAATGATAGATGTGCACGGCATAAATGGCACGATCCCGCGCAACGATGCGATGCTCCTTACCCGAAGACTTGTGACAGGCATGGACACTCTTGGTTCCCCAATCGGACCAATACAACTGATCCTCAAAGACAGCCAATCCATAGGGATGCTTCAGCATGCCATCCAAGACAATACGACGACCAGTGCCATCAGGGCGCGCTGTCTCCACAGTTCCCAACTTGGCGTCCACCCAATAGATGCGCTCTTGATGCATGTCCAGTGCAATACCGTTGGGCCAATGTATGTTCTCGTTGACAATCGGACAGGAACGTGTGCCATCCATGGAGGCACGTGCTATCATGGGTTTATTACCCCAATCGGTCCAGAACATAATGCCACGTTGTGGCCACAAAGCCAAGCCACGTGGCTGATGCACATCCTGGGTGACCAGGACAACACAAGTCAGGGCATTATGTGAACAGACGGCAATGTGACGCATTACATTGTCGGAGAAATAAATGTTATTGGTTAACCAATCGACAGCCAGATCTTCGGGTGCATCCAGGCCAGAGGTGAGCAGGATTTCGGCATTGGAGCCATCGCGTTGGGCACGCACAATACTCTCGCCTTCGTTCTGTATGTTGGTCCAATAGACGTAATCTCCATCGTAGGCCACTCCGATCACTTTACTCAAATTACTGGCCACTGTGGAGATGTGATTGCGTCCTCTCAACACCGAATCCAACTGGATGCCAACGACAGCCACTTGTGTGGTATAAAATAGTAAAGGCAGCTGCTTTTTATCACTGACTATTGCATGACATGTGCGATTATTTCTCTTGTCCAGCTCATAACCCGCATCGCAGGTGCAACGGTAGCCACCGGAAGTATTCTCACACCGCTGACTGCAGAGGTCATCACGTTCCTGGCACTCATTGATGTCCACACACTTGTTCTGATAGTTCACCAAACGAAATCCTTTGGGACAATAACATTCGGGTCCACTCGTAGGCATCATGTGGCACGTGGCATTGTTGGGGCACAGTTTGCTGCTGCAGTCGGGTTTCACGTGGCAGCTCTCGCTCTCGTCGCTGCCATCGGAGCACTGGGTTTGACCGTCGCACACCTGGGACAGGTCCAGGCAGTTTCCCTGATTGCGACATAGGAATTTTCCCATCGATGGTTGGCACAGGTTTGCTGAAGGAAGTAATGGATGCGCTTAAACAACTATTTAGCTCAATGAAGAGATTAAGGTAAAATTTATAAACAACAAAATAATACGCTAAAAAAAATAACTGAGCGAGCTTTGTAAGCCATTAACCGCTCACTTACCGCAGCCATGTTCATCGCTGTTATCACCGCAATCATCAACGCCATCGCAGAGCCACTGCTTCCGCTGCAGGCAGCGTCCGTTGGCACAGAGATGACCGGAAGTGCAGCTAATGGCGGCCTGTTTGCATCCCGCCAGTTCATCGGATCTGTCATCACAGTCGGCTTTGCCATCACACATGAAATCGAGTGGTATACAGCTACGATCCTGGCACATATACTCAAACTGGGTGCAATTGCGTTGCCCAAAGCCGATTTCGTGAACACCAGGACAATGGTGCTCGTCTTCGCCGCCGGGGCAATTCTCAATGCCGTTGCATATTAGTTCCGCTGCCAAACAGGCACCGTGTGGCTGGGCACACGGGAACCAATGCGGCTGTCGGCACAGTTTGTAGTCTGTTTGGAAAATTCAACCAATTTTGAGGTTAGTTTTCGAAAATATATTTTCAGTTGGGAAAACTTATAGTAACTTGTAGTAAATACACAAATAGCTTACTAATTATTTTCTATAACTGACTAATTAATTTGTCTTTAAATAAAATGAAATAAAGCTTTTTTCTAAAACTCAATAACGTTTATATTTAAAGTACTTATGATGTATTAAAACGTTTTTTAAATACTATCTGCCAGAAATAAAGTCTTTTTTTAAATAAACTCGAAATAGTTTCAGAATGAAAGAGATGAAAAATAAATTTTACAGAAATATTAATTTGGTTAAATACAAAAATTTTACATTTTCTATAAATTTGGTAGCCCTGGTCAGACGTTATTTAGGTTAGGTTTCTCTAATGCCCACTTACCGCAATCCAATTCATCCGAGTTGTCTGTGCAGTCGCTACGTCCGTCGCACATCTTCGCCTGTAAGATGCAGCCTCCGTTTCTGCACTCGAATTGGTCTGCATTGCACCGCGTGTCCGTTGATCCCGTCGTGGCGGCAAAAGACGGACAGCAAAGGAGCAACAACATTGCAGAGCACAGGCACAGAGCCCCCCACCAACACCAGCCCCGTTGCTGTGCATACACATTGCACTGTCTTCGCACATTATTCGACCTAATTTAGTTTTTAAAAAATTTAAAAAAAAGTCCACGTGTTCATTTGAGGTTATGTTATTAAGTTCTTTTTTTTTTGTTTTACTCAAGTTACTCACATTTGATTTTTAATCGACGGGCAGGCGTTTGTGGTTTCAATCACCTTGTATTTTTTCATAAATTAAACATTAAATACAGAAAAAAATAAACATTTAACACTTTAACAAAATACAAGAAAAACAGGCAAAATCAACGCGGTGGTTGAAATGCAAAAAGCAGACTGAACAATGTGCAAATTGCATTTCATTCTTATTGTCCATTTGCCGCCCACGCACACACACACACAGTGAAGCCTTTATGTATGCGTGTGTATTCGAAGTTCGATCAAATGCCGTTACATAAAGTGTGGCCAGTCTGTGCAAGGACTAAAACACCGAAATTAAGAGAATGTGGTAAACATGTTCTACACTGTTTCACTTATGCTAAACATATAATTTTTGATTAGTAATTCATGTCTATGTTTTTCTTATATATAGGTGTTCATAAATTAAATATTTGCCGATTGCAGCATTTGATCGACATGACTCTGAAATAGAGCCGTGCCCTCTGCCAGGGGCAATACCATAATGCTATCCAGTAGCTGCCAATTTATTAGCGGTTCTATTAATTTGTTTTTGCACACATACGCCTTTATCTTCAGATCGATTGTACGAGCCGACCAACTGGCCCGTAAGCGTGGAATTTCAATTCGATAAATTATATCCAAATTGTCATCCAAAGTGTTGGTGTTCACAAAAGTGTCTTCTTCTTCTGCTGCTTTAGATCCCCTCTTGTTTGCCAGGTATGCCGTCGTTGCCGTTGCTGTTGTTTTGGGTTTTGCAGTTCGTTTTCTTGGTAATCGTTTGGGTAATGGACAATGATTAAATTCCGGTTGATGCTCGATTGGACTATATTTTTTTGACCACAATTCTTCTAATTTTTTTCCTTTCTTTTGATCAAGAATACCTTGTTCGCGAATTAATGCCATTGTGTCTTTTATTGCATCTGCGAAAAAGCGACGAGACTCTGGAATCCAGGTTGGCTCAATTATCGGATTTGACTTTGTTGCCCTCGGCATTTTTAGTCGACTTTTAACCGATGCGCTTATTGAAAAGATTCTGCAACAAAATTTATATTTTCGCTCGCTAATTTCAACATGTATAGCAATATACGCGATCAGTTTGTTTACAGGATTAGTGCTGAGTGGCAGCCCTTTGCTCTCATGTGGCAACACTGCAGTTCAAGGTTGCCGTTGAAATTGATCAAATGAACTGAACTAAAACTAATGAACTTCCCGAGTGACTCATAGTGCAAATTTAATTGATTTATGATCTCAAACTTGAACAATGTATTTGATATCAAATAACGTGCAATTTTTTTTGGGTCAGACAGAGAATGATAGCGCTCTAAACTGATGTAGCAAAAAAATAAACTATACATATTTATAATTTTTGGGCTGCATTTTGTTAAAGCAGCAATTAATAACGACAAGATTTATGAGCAGCATCTCAGACGAGACCAAAGCGCTTAGACCGGCGACCGCAAGCTGTCATAAAAAAAACAATAACAATAAACACGAATTGCCCAAAGAAAACAACAACAAGAAGAGCACTTAAACAAAAGCTAAATAACAATAACCAGAGCTAGATTTACCAAAAAATACATATACTATATAAATTGTTTAATTAAGCAAAAGGAGCGCGCGACGATCTTTAGTTTAACCTTAAAAAAAAAGTTGACAAAAGTTCACAGTGGTCAAATCGATTAAATTTTGGAAAAAAAATTTGTGTTATTGTTTTTGGACTCAAAAATTGTATAATTTAAAAAATCTTTAACAGTTCTTTTAAAGATTATTTATCTTTTTTTTTCTAATTTTCGCACAAAATCAGTAATTCAGCCCACTGTACAACCCGACATTTCACACGATTGAAAGAGAGGCGTACATATGTCTTGCCTAGGGTCATAAAAAAAAAACATAAACCACAAAAAAGTTAGGAAAAAAATCAGCAAAATGCATTTGCACGAGAGTTTGAGAGAATGACTAACACCAAGTGGATTTTCCAAGTCCAATGAAATTTGGTGTTTTAGCTGCTGATGAGTCGTGGGATCGTGGGATCCGTTTAGACAGCAACAGCAGCAGAAAAAATCAACAAAAATCCGAAGCGAACATTTCTAAACGATTTCAGGTTCAGTTATTATCGTTTTGAGTAATGAGCATTGTCCGTCAACATGTTTTTGTGGACTAAAGGCGTTTCAAATTAGTTGTAAAATCTTTGCGCACAATATATTTCATTTAATAACTTTTGCTTAGTTTACTAAAAAAGAGTATAAAATGTCGAGTCGATGCCGAAATGGACTACAGTCATTCAACAGCTTTGTTCCAGTGTATAACTTCAATCCAAGTCTCCGTTTTCAGGACTAGTAAAAAATATTCAAAATGGTAAGTTGACTATATAAATTTGGGAAGCTTTAAACTCAGTTGTTTATCTCTGTGTAGAACTCAATTGCCGTTATTGTGTTGTTTGCATCCCTGGCTGCCTGCGCCGCTGATGTTTCCCATCTGTCCCGCACCTATTTGCCACCCCTGAGCGGTGCCAGTGGATACGCGTACTCCTCATATCCTTCCTATTCCGGTAGCGCTTATTCAAGCACTGGATATTACGGTGGATCTAGTCTAGGAACTGGTTACGGTGCTCCATTGATCACATCCGGATATAACAGTTATCCCTCTGTCCCGCAGTATAACACTTATCCCACGCCCTCTCGCTCTTACCTACCCCCAGTGACCAACTATGGAAGTCTGGACACTAAGTACGGTGCCAATGGTGGTTATATCTATTAGATAACTTCACCGTTATTTCGGAACACATTCAAACAATGGAATGTGTATAAAATGCGTATATAAATTTAAATATTCTTTTTTTTTTAATATCTATAAAATGTAAATAATGTAATCAATTGCTTAACTACACCAGATAACAGGCCATTTTGCATATAAATATACTAATTGTAAAAGAACATAAATTAATTAATAAATTTTTAACTGCAAAAAGAAGCGTTTAGAGTAACAAGAATAAAAGCGAAGCGATGTGGCAACCCTGTGTTTAGAAGAGAAGTGAAGTGTTTCTTTCCTCTCTACTTTTGCCATTCTGACGCCGTCGCGCGCGCTCAAATTATGCCTAACGAAAGTTGCCAAAAGAGAATGTTGAAAGACTGTTCTATGGTGACGCTTTGTCTTCGTTTTGTTTTGCTCTTAAATTCGCATGTTTGAGTGGGCTGAGAACTGACCTCACCTAAGATGTACAGTTTTGCAAGCACTGTAAATTCATTTAATGGTCTGTTTTAGTAATTTTAATTGCTTTAACAATTAATTTTGAATTCCCTGCTAGGAAATATGCTGTAAAATTGATTTAAAGTTAAAACACATAAAATTTAATACATTATATTGATTTTATTGTGTGTTGTGATAGTGGGCGAATGTGTGTTAACTTAAAATAAGCTTCTGTGTGTGTGTGTGTGTGAGGGTGTGTGTGTGTGTGTGTGTGTAAATTATAATTTCTAATCATGCTTAATTAATTTAGTTAAATTTCTATCTACAATTAAGCAGCGAGATAACGTTAATAGTTGAACGACTTAAATGAATAATATAAAGTATTAATTAAACTTTAAACTATACCCAAATCTGGGACGGGGGCGAGGAAGGAGGATTAATTTAAGACTAATTCCACTAACTAATCAATTCGATTCGTTGTTGCATTAATCAATTTAATAAATAAATAACACTACATACAAAATTATAGTTTTCCCTTAGTAATGGAGACTTTATATGCTTAAACTTAGTACTATCTAATGCTAGTTGATTAAATAAATTAAACAAAAAAATATTATTAATTATTTAATTATATCTATTGCACAATGTGTTTAAATACCTCACGAAAAGTTTATAAACATAGTAAATTTAATAGAATTTCGTATTTTAAAAGTAAAAAAAAGCTAAAAAGCCCGCTAAAAAAAATTGTTTTAAGGATCAAAAAACGAACCAGATGTAAACCAGTGTTGGCAACTGCTCGGCACAAAAAACCGTGCAAAACAAAAAAAAAGGCTAGAAATCAGAACAATAGATTTCTCGCTAAATTAATGGCTTTTTCTCATTTTTAAACTAATACTGCATGCTTTTTCTAGCTGTTTTTTAAGTCTCGTTTTCAGTTTTTTAAAATTAGTTAATTTAGCTAAAAATCTAAACAATTTTTTTGTGAAACTTAAAAATTCGTATTCAAAAAAGTCGAAATTATTAAAAAAAAGGCTAAACTGGCAGTACTGGCTAGAAAGTGCAGCTGAAAAATTTCATTTCTGGAGACATTTGAACACATTGTGCGTGTTTTGTCTTAAACGATTCGTTAACGGGGCTTAAACGGATCTTAGACGAGTCTTTATCGAGTCTTAAACGATAACTTAGGCTTGATATACAATCGATTATTTCGATTATTACGATTCTATTTACACCTCAATACTGTTGAGACTGCCCGAGGAGATGTTGTCCGTGTGACTGCCGAGTCGTGTGCGCTTGATCAGCGCACGGCCGGGCATTGGAGAGCGTTGGACTCGTGGACTGCCCGGTACGATGGGTATGCCGACGCCTCCATTGTGTTGGTGTGGATGGTGATGGGGATGCGAATGCGGATGTGAATGCGGATGTTGCTGCTGCTGCTGTTGTTGTTGCTGTTGATGATGATGTTGCTGCTGCAGCAGATGATGCGGCAGATTGTTGTTGTTGCTGCTGCTATTGTTGTTGTTGTTGTTGTTGTTGTGATGATGATTGCTGAGATTTGTGTGACTGTTGTGCTGACTGCCCGACGCTCGTCGCTGTCGTCGCAACGATGGAATGCGTGTGGGCGTGGCCATAGCATCCTCCAGCCCATAGCCGAGTGCAGACTGCAATTGTTGCTGCTGTTGTTGTTGCAGGCTGCGTACGCTGCGTTCCAGTGTGCGTCGCTGCTGATCCAACATGGGAGAGGCGCCACTGCTGCCGCCTGCCACCTGCTGGTGTTGCTGCTGATAGTAGGCAGCGTGTGGTGGCACTGGCGGCGGCGACTGTTGCTGCAGTCGCTTCTGCATCAGTGTTGGTGTTCCAGGTGCATGGTAGGGCTGTGCGTGATGCAGCCCTGGTTGATGCATTGCTGCTGCGGCGGCAACAGCCAAAGCATTGCTCTGAAAATTTAAATACGAAAAGAATTAAGTTAAAATTTAAATATGTTGGAAGTAAACAATTAAAAAATAAATAAAATTCGAAAAGTAATTAAAATAGTAATTAAATAATTTAAATAGTAATTAAATGATACAAATAGTAATTAAATAGTATTTTCACACAAATTTATAAATTAACTAAATTTAAAAAGTAACTAATTAAAATTTGAAAAGTAATTAGATAATTAAAATAGTAATTAAATAATTTAAATAGTAATTAAATAGTATTTTCACACAAATTTATAAATTAACTAAATTTAACAAGTAACTAATTAAAATTTGAAAAGTAATTAAAAATTTTAAATAGTAATTAAATAATTTAAATAGTAATTAAATAGTCATTTCACACAAATTTATAAATTAACTAAATTTAAAAAGTAACTAATTAAAATTTGAAAAGTAATTAAATAATTAAAATAGTAATTAAATAATTTAAATGGTAATTAAATGATACAAATAGTAATTAAATAGCAATTTCACACAAATTTATAAATTAATTAAATTTAAAAAGTAATTAAATTAAAATTTCAAAAGGAATTAAATAAAAATTTAAATGTGACACAAAAAAAAAAAGTACTAAAAACGCTTTTAACTGGTTTGGTTGTTGTCTTATTTTTGGTAATTTGGTAGTTACGTTTACTTGTTGCTGCTGTGCTTTGCTGGCTGCCGTCTTTTTGGGCAGCGGCAACGGTAAAGGTTGTGCTAACGGTAAAGGTAACGCTGGCAGTGGTTTGCTGGGCGCCTCCGTTGGCGTCTGGCTGAGACCTTCGCAAGCTTCCAGGGTCTCGCAGGAGGATGAGGCACCTGCCTGTGCCGTTTCATCTGCATCCATTTCCGCCTCTCCACTCGCATCCATATCCGCTTCCACTAGCGCCCCTGCTTCTGCTTCCGCTTCCGGTGTGACATTTTCAACATTTGTGGCATTGATCAGACTCTTGATCGGTGGATTTATGCCGCCATTTTGGGGCAGGAAACGTAGCTCCATGACATTACGATTCTGGAACATGGGACACGGAACAACGGGACTCTCACTCTCAGTATAAAGCAACGAAGGAGAGAACAGACGACGGAAGATGAGAGCAGACTAGAACGCAAACCACAGAGTGCGACAGAGACAGAGGTAGAGGGAGTGCAATGTAGCATCAACGAGACAGAGACAGACTGAGAGTATAATTACAAAAGGGAGACGGGGAGAAGGAAACTAAAGGAAGCTATGCGAAGGGAGAGAGGGAAAGAGAGCGCGATAGCTGAGAAGATAGAGACAGCAACACTTGTCGAAAGACAAGTCAAGCTAAGTATACACATGAAACAGACAAGGATAGATATACAAATTAAAGGTGAAAGCAAGAGTGCAGCTATCTCTTTCTCTCTCTCTCTCTCTTATATCATATTTAAAGATTTATAGAGAATAGTTAACTAAAATTTAGCTAATAAACCAAGTTATTCACATATATGTAAATATTTAAACCTTTAAAAATTTAAAATATGTGAAATGAAAAAAATATTTTAAAATTTTACACTTATTTTTAACAATTTACAGTATTTTTGGGTGAAAAATACTAAAGATTTGTAGATTTTTAAGCAAGCAGAATTTTGATGTTTGCGTGAATAATTTTTAATATTTTGTGCTCAATTTAATTCAAAAAGAAATCATAAAGAATTAAAAACTAATTAAAGAATTAAAAACTAATGTTTGCGTAAAATATTTTTAATATTTTGTGCTTAACTTAATTAAAAAAGAATTCATAAAGAATTAAAAACTAATTTAGATAATAATCGTTCTTTTTGTTGCTCTTTTTTTTTTAAATAAATGAAAGAAAAGTATAAAAAAAAATATATTGAAAGCAAGAAAATTTTAAAATTTAGTTTTTAAATTTACAAAAATTTTAAATTACCAATTTCTGGGACATAATTTTTATTTAAATATTGGCATTTTTGTGTGTAGAAATCTAGTTTTAAGAATCAATTTATATATAAACGATTCAATTAATGAATCCTCAAAAAAGTTTTCCAGTTTTTAGCTAGTTTTTTTAAAACTCTAAAAAATTATTAATTAAAAATAAAGATTATAAAAGAAAATGTTAAAAGAAAAACAGTAAATTATTTACTTCTATTTAAAAAAAGATTTTAAATTTAAAAACTTTCAAAATAATAGAAGAGGAAGAGCAACGATAGAGTTTTGTCACCAGTAGCAGCAGTAGCAGAATCAGGAGCAGGATTCAGAGTCAGGAGCAGGGGGAGATGGGAGATGGAGACAGAAACGTTTCAATTTTGACCAACCAACCAGCGAAAAGGTTTTTTAGTGTTTTTTTGTTGTTGTTTTTTGTTTTTTGTTCATACTTAAATTTAAATTGCAAATAGAATTGGAAATAAAGCAATGGAAATAAAGTAGCATATATAAATCTATTAAACTATACATATATATCTATATATATATATACATAAAAGTAAAAGAATTTGTACCTTATCTGCAGTGGGATCCTGGGCCAAAGGATTGGGTGTAATATTCATGCGGGGAATGACGCCATTGAGACGACGCACATCGCCAGCCTTGTGGTGATTGTGATGTGGTGCCACGCCCAGCACGCCGGAGCTAACAAAGTCCGCTTGTATGTGATCCAATTGCGGTTTGTTCTCATCTGAAAAAAGCCCAAATTAGGATTAGCTGCCGTTGAGCGAAGGGAAATGAAGGAAACTCACCCTCGGGTGGTGAACTCGTGCGTCGGCGAATGCAGAGACAGGCCACCACGGTGGCAATGAGTAGCAGCAGACCACCACCAGCAGCTCCAGCGATCACCGGGTAAATGGAGTTCTGCTCATCATGATGACCCAAATCTTTGGAAACGGGCACAGTGGCAGCTCCTGTAGCAGTAGCCAAGTGTCCTGGTGATTCTGCAAAGCAATGAATTAGTAAGGTAAAACGATTTCTTTGGGAAATGCTGCACTTACTCATTGTGTGTCCCTGTCGGATTTCACTGAACTCGGAAGCGGCGTGCGCGTTGAAAGTTTGCAGCTTGAACTCGTAGGCGGTGCCAGGATCAAGTTGATCAATCTTGAACCTACGCGCATTTCCACCCTCGACTGTGGCCTTAGAGTACTCAGCAGCAGATGCTGCTGGCCGGTAGTAGGCATAATAGCCATCGATATTTTGTGCCTGTCCAGGCGCTGGTGAAAGTGTCCAGTGGAGCACAATGGCCGATTCGGAATGGGGTTCGATCTGGCGTAGTTGTGGTACTGGAAGATTCGATTTGGCTGCGCCACGTTCCAGCAGAAACTTAATGGACGTATTGCCCTCTTTGTTGTCGTTGTTAGAGTACACGGCTACAATCCGGAAACGATAATTTCGATCCGGACGCAGTCCAGTTACGGAAGATGTAAAATTCTTCACCGGCTCATGATGATGGTCACGATCCCGATCGCGTTCTCTCTGCCTGCCGTAGGGTATATTCTCATTGGTTGTCTGCCAATTCTCTCGAGGATTCTTGCCGAGCATGCGATATTGAACCTTGAAGAATTGTATGGCTAGGCCATCGTTTTTAGGCACATTCCAGCGCAACATGACCGCGTCGTCGGCTAGGCGGGTCACGTTGGGTCGTGACGGTGGCACCATATTTGCTGCAAAAGCAATAAGTCCATTTACATTTAATTTTTGTTTGTGATTTAAAAATGGGTAAGTGTTGATTAATTTTATTTGTAACGTGAACTTGGCTGCAAAGCGCACTATTTGCGCAACAGTTCCCCTTTTACAGCACTGTTAACGCAAAAAAGACCCACTGTTAACGTATGAGTAGTATCGCTGCTATGAGTATTGAGTATTATCGCAGTCATGCATTTGAGCTGTATCGTTACTGCTTCGTACGCATTTTGAGTCAAATATTCAGTGCTCCTGCTGCTTGCCACAAATATACAAAAAGAAAAAAGAAGAGATACCTTCGCCAGCGAAGCGCGCGCATTTACATGAAAATAACAAATACAATTAAATGAAAGTAATGTGCCAAATGTAATGCAATTGTGCGTGCAAACATTTTCATACAAATCTCTAGTGCAATACAACAAATTGGAGGCTCCGAGTGGCAGTGGCGACAACAACAACAAGAAGCAGTGACAGTGGCAGCGACATCGACGGCGGCGGCGACGACGACGGCGACAAAATACACTCACACCGACGCGCTCACACTACACACACGCGCGCGCGTTCTCTGGCATGTGTGTGCGTGTGTGTGTGTATAAGTGAAACGAGTGCAATTGATTTTCATACTCGCTATACGCGGCATCGGTTTCTTTTATTTTGAACACTCGGCATCGAAACTCGAACATACATATACTCGCTCACTCTTCCTCTCTCTCATAACACATTGTACTCATTCGTAGCTAAGGGGTATTTGTACTCGTACTCGGGCTTCGAGCTAAAGGTTTTGAGTGTTTCGTGTGTTGCATATAAACAAACCACACAGGCACTCAAAACAACAAATTTTTGAGTAAACGGCAATAACAAAAAACTACAAAACACAAATTGAAAGTTGAAAAGAGAACTGTGAGTAGTAGAGGAGAATGTCGGCTACCGGAGATGCGGGCGCCGGTTCGACAAACGGCAGCGTTGTACAGGCAACGGTAAATGTGAGTGGCGCCCTCAGTAGCAGCGACGGGAGTCCAACGAACAACGGCAGCAATGTGAATGTCAACAACAATAACTCAACGGCTGGCAGCTCAAAGGGACAATTACCGTTAACGCCGCGCTTTACAGCCGAAGAGAAGGATGTGCTCTACTCGCTGTTCCATCAGCATGAGGAGGTCATCGACATTAAGCATCGAAAGAAGCAGCGCAACAAGTACTCCGTACGCGATACCTGGGACAAGATTGTGCGTGATTTCAACTCAAATGCGAATGTGAGTGCAATGCGCAACATTAAGCAGATACAAAAGTTCTGGCTCAATTCGCGGTAAGTTTACAAAACTACACCATTGTCCATTCACTTCTTAACACTTCTCCAAATCCTCTTACAGTCTGCGCAAACAGTATCCGTTTCGGGATGGCAGTGCCTCCAGTGGCAGCTCTGGATTGGGTAAAGTTGGCGTTGCCAGCAGTGCACAGCAGCAACAACAGTTGCAGCAACAGCAGCAGCAGCAACAACAACAGCAGCAACAGCAACAACATCACGATAATGTCAAAGTTGAACCCGAATATCAAATAAGTCCAGATGCCTCCGAACATAATCCACAAGGTGATGCCTTCGATGAGATCGAAATGGATGCAAATGATGTTAGTGAAATGGAGGATGATCCGCTCGAGGCACAACAACAGCAACAGCAAGCTCAAGCAGAGGCACAACAGCAGCAGCAACAACAACAGCAACAACAGCAGCAACAACAACAACAACAACAGCAACAACAATCGGCTGTTGCCGAAATGCAAAAGTTGCAAGTAAGCGCAGCTGCTGTTGCTGCCGCAAGTGCAAACATGTTGAACACACACCAAATCAATGTGGATCAAATCAGTGCCGATAAACTTACGCTCAACGATCTGCTGCACTTCAAAACAGCGCGACCCCGCGAAGAGATCATTCTACAGATCAAACATCCCTCGGATGCGACTGGTGAGTCTCTTTAGTCACCTCTAAGCTAGTTTTAACGGAAAGGATTTCTTTTCAAGTAGCTAGGAAATGTGGAGATTGATTTTAGGTGGTAAATTATAACTATATCTGTTGTAAAGTAGCACTATAATTATATAGTTACTATAGTAAGAATCGCTTAAAACTCAATTGACATCACTGACATAGTAAAAAACGACTGAAAATCAACTATTTGGATTCAGATCTCAGAAAGAAGCTCGCTTTTTGAGTATTATTAACTGTTTTACAATCTGTTTACTATATTATATAGGTTTCCTAGGCGGAATCGGTTGAAAATCAACTGTTGGTAGAGAAAACTGTTTCTCCTTCTTCAATTACTTGAAACAAATTTCATTTCCAAAAGTTTATATAGCCAAATATGACTCAGATCGGTTAACTTAACAAATTTTGACATATATTTATGTTCCTTTCAATTCCCTTGACTAGTTAGTAACACTTTCCGTTTCTACTTTCAGCCACACAGATACACACGATACCCACACAACCGCAGCAACATACGATGGCCACCATTACAGCTGGAGGATACAATCAGCAGATTATAAGCGAGATCAAGCCACAGCAGATAACGCTCGCTCAGTATCAGGCGCAGCAGCAGCAACAAGTGCAAGCGCAGGCACAGGCTCAAGCCCAGGCTCAAGCTCAAGCACAGGCTCAGGCACAGGCGCAGGCTCAGGCGCAGCAATTGGCACAACAACAGTTGGCGGCACAGCAGCAACAGTTGGCGGCTGCTGCAGCGGCAGCACATCATCAGCAGCAGCAACAGCAGGCAGCGGCAGCTGTTGTCGTGCAACAGCAACAACAGCAGCAGCAACAACAACAGCAGCAGCAGCAACAACAGCAGCAACAGCAACAACAAGTGGCAGCGGCAGCAGCAGCTGCTGTTAAGATGCAATTAACTGGCGGCACGCCCACTTTTACATTCAGTGCACTGCCCACGGTGACGACAGCAACACCTGTGGCCGTACCTGTACCGGTAGCAACAACACCCGCATCAACGGTGGTGGCCAATGTGAGCGGCAACAGCAGTGCTGTTGGCACACTGGCAACAGTTGCTGGCACGACGGGGACAACGGGTGTGGGCATCAGTGGCGTCAGTGGAGGTGGCGTTGGGGTTGGCGGCGGTGATAGCTACGAGGAGCGCATCAATTTCTTTAAGGTTAAGGAAGCAGAATTGCGCTGCAAGGAGCAACAGCTGGCAACGGAGGCCAAAAAGATTGAGCTGAATAAGGCACAGGATGAGCTGAAATATATGCGAGAAGTGCATCGATTGCGGGTCGAGGAGCTTAAGATGAAGATACGCATACTGCAGAAGGAGGAGGAGCAGTTGCGCAAGTGTTCCAGCACATGAGATCTGGAATACATAAGTGATGAGGAAGGAGATCGACGAAGGGAACGGGAGGAGGAGAGGGAGCGATATCGGGTTGGAGAGGGAAATGCTCGAACGGATGAGGACGAGTACATGGACTTGGACATGCAATTGTTGCTCTAACTCGGACGCTTATTACCACATAGTTTACATAGACTATTTTTAAAACTGAACATTATGATTATTATTACAATAATTATTATTAATATTTTAACTATTATTTTAATTATTATTTTTAAAAATATATTTTTTTTTTTACTATCGTTTCGGGTGGGCGGGCGGTCAGCACGTTTGTTTGCTGACCGAGTTTATCGATTAGCGATTATCAATTACCGATTATCGATTAACTTTTAAGCCATTTCACAAATTGTATTTGTAAATCTTAATGAAATACAGTGAAAACACAATACAAACAACAACTTACCGACTCTCATGTATTTTCGCTTGTTTTTGTTGCGCGATGACGACGACGATGATGACATTGACGACGACGACGATGATGATGATGATGACGCTGATGATGATGATGAATATCCACCGTTCCCATTGCCATGACTCATCTCATGATCATATCGCATGGGCACATTACCCAAAGGCTGCTCATCCTCACCGTTGATCTGCAATGGATTCACACGCAACATGTTCCCCTTGCTTGTCTGCGGAGTGGTGATCGGAGTAGGGGAGAAAGAGGAAGAAATTTGATCAATTATTAATTTAAAACATTTACTTATTTCAGATAGGATTTCGAGTATGATCAAAAAGCAATTTTCAGTCGAAATATATATAGTACCTATATCTATATATGTATTCCTGATAAGTCGATATCTGGGGAAATTTGTGTTGTCTTAGCCTATAGATTCTGAAACTTAAAGAAACTTTGTAGACATTAAAAAGCTACTTTTTGTCCATATGGGATTATATGAGCGATCCGACTGCAAAAGACCCTGTATTTATTGTGATGTACTCCTAAACTATAATATCAGATAATCTATATGAGAACTTTTCAAGTCAGATCAACTAACAAAATTGTTTCGGGATTCCCTGCTCCTTAAGGGGAGAAACTAGTGTACTCACCTCTCCAAGTTGATTGCGAGCGAAACACTGGACCACGCCAGCGTGTCGCTTCTGGACATGCTTGATGTGCAGCATATTCGACTCGATGACAGTCTCGTTGTCATCACTGGCATCTTCGCCGTTCAGGAGCCAGTAGATCTCCGGCTTGGGATGCCCGGTGGCATTGCATTCCAGGGTGAGAGGATCCCCCTCGTTGGTAAGTGTCGAATTGGGACCATGTTCGATGCGTGGACCCTCCAAAACACTCAGCTTGATCATGTGCACCAGCACGGGAGCAATGCCATTGTCCAAGCGACAGACATAGGAGCCCTGATCGGAGGGACGCACATCGGTGATCCTCAGACCGTAGTCGAGAACACGACTGCGATTATGATAAATGTTGGGTACATTGGGACTGCTCCAGACGGCACCGGGACGTGGTGAACCCACGCCGGGACACTCGAGGACGACAGTATCACCAGGTCGTGCTGACACCTGTGTAGCCGGCTGCTGAAGCAGAAAGTACGGCGGAGTACGATCCGTGTAATCCACCCGCAAATCGATGACTTGAGGGAGACGCAGTTCCTCGCCGGTAATGGCATTGGTCGCGGCACACGTATAGTTTCCCGCATCCTTGGCACTAACCAGACCGAGAACCAGTGCACCAGCTGCACCCGGGAGCAGTTCCGTCTGTGGTAACTTCTCGCCATTGCGATAGAAACTCCAAATTGCTGGAGGATTGGAAATAACCGAACCGCAACGGAGTAGCACACAATTCTTGGGCGCCACACTCCAGCGCACCACATGACGCCCATAGCCACTGGCATTGTCCACACTGATGGAGACCAGGGTCAGTCGTGCCGGAGTCGAGGCAATGGCACCCGGTCCGTACCAGGCCACGCACTGGTAGTCTCCCAGCGTTTGGGCACTTACATAGATCCTTAGCTTCCAGGTGCGCTCCTCGTTGCTGCTCGTCACGTTGTAGCCATCGGATGCGTGGAGATACCGATATCTCTCCCGACTGCTATATCTATAACGCCATTCCAGGCGATCGGGCTTAAGATTCATTTCGCACTCGAAGACGACTTCGTCGCCTTTGGGAGCAACTGCGGATTCGGGTGCTCTCTCTATAAACACTCCCAGTGAGTTGTTGCTGGAGTTGGAGTTGGAACTGGAACCGGAACTGGAACTATAACTGCTGGCGGAGCATAAGCTGAGCATGGCCAGCGCCAGAGGCAACTGTTTTAATCTCCACATAGTCGATTTGGCTGCAAAGAGTTCAAAATGTTCGAGAAAATTCAGTTAGAAATATTATAGGAAAAAAGTTTGTAAGTCCAAAGTAATATATAGGTAAGTGTATAAAATTATATAGTATATAGTGCAGACAGACTTATAGAATGACTTATAGATAGTAATGAAAAGAATTCTTTCTTACAAAGTTTGGCAGATAAGAACCATTTTTTTAAGAACTGACTAGTTCCTGGATTAGCAAATGTGTAGACTAGTTCCGAAAAACAGTTCATGAAGTGGAGCGATATTTCAAATGTGTTTCCAATTTCCAAATTAAAAGTTATATATAGTAATTTAATATCGTTTTTCTCAATTTTAAAAGGTCACAACTCAGTCTAATGATACCTTTTCGAAGTAGTTCCAAATGGAAATTTACCTAGTCGTCTAATGTTGACAAATTGTATGGTTTTACTTGACACATTAGTCAGAAGTCGATTAAAATATATTATACAATATTTTGATGAAAATTAAAAGTACTGATTCTTCAGAGAACCAATCAAAATTTGTACAAAAGTCGTCAAATATTTGCAATTTAGATCTGAAGAGAGACATCTCCATACATAAAATGTCATTTAAAGCACAAAAACTACTAATTAAAACAATAATCGAGTAAAGAAAACTTTACATAAAAGACATATTTTCAACTCTTAAGAAGAACCGTAAGAGATCGTGCGTCTTTAAGGGCACAACTGACATCTCTCTTCTTATTTCCGCTAATATTAATTTTAATTATGTTTAAAATTCTTTTATATAGTTATTCTTCTATTAATCAAATGCCTAAATGTTACCACAAAACTGTTAGTAACTTAACATTTGCATAACAGCAGCTACACTCCCCGAAATTCAATTAAAGGCACTCATTTTTGTTAGCTTACTTTGAATCCTGTGCATGTTGGTATAACTTTTTACATTAAATCACATCTTTATAATCGTTTTATGTTAAACTCAACAATTTTTTTATATTTTTTTCAAACAAGAAACTTATAATTTAAGAAAAACAAAAATATTTCATAATAAAGCGCGAAATTCAATTAAAGGCACTTTTGGTTTATAATGTTTAAAAATCAAAAACAAACTTCATAAAAACGTATAAATGCTAATTAATAATGGGTGCATCCCCCAGATTTTTGAATTACTTCAAAAACCCGATTTGACATCGAATCAATCGTTTTTTGAAACTCGGCTTGTGGTATTTCAGACCATTCCTGAGAAACCGTTTTTCTAACCTCTTCCACCGATTGAAATTTTCTTCCGCCTGCATAAACCCGCCTGGCAAGGTTCCCCCACATGTTCTCTATAGGATTCAAGTCCGGAGATCGAGCAGGCCATGACATGGTGGTGATTTGCATCTCCTGAAACCAGGCTCGACTAGCCCGTGAAACGTGTATGGCCGCATTATCCTGTTGAAATATTGAATCGCTACTTGGTTCTTTATCCAAGAAGTCCAGAAGAACATTCTCCAATAAGTTGATGTATCCTTGAGAATTCAAACGCCCGGAAACTTTGCAAATTGGGGTTCGATTGTGGTAGCTAAATGCAGCCCATACCATTAATGATCCGCCACCAAAGTTTCGCGTTGTGGAGTATTGTTCAGGTTGCCGAATGTCATGCCAGTAATAATTAAAACCATCAGGGCCATCTAAATTGAACTTTTTCTCATCTGAGAAAACCACTTGCTTCCAATTTTCCGACCAGGACATGTGTTGTTTCGCAAAGTCAAGACGTGCTACTTTGTGGGCGTTAGATAGAGCCGGCTTAGACTTCATTTTCTTCCATTTTAGCCGGTTGCTAGTTGCCAAAATTTGCTGAACACGTCGTTCTGTTATTGGAAGGTCTAAATCTTTCACAATTTTAGAAGCAGTGGCATTTTTTTGAAGTCCTGAGCGTATAATAGCTGCTTTTGCTCGTGATGACACCTTTTGATTATTCGAATTTTTCCTATTTTTGTTGTAATTTTCTTTCATGTTAACAACATTATTTACAGCAGTTGGAGATCGTTTCAATTTGCGTGCAATTTTTCGGTTAGACCAACCCACATCCTTGTATGCAAGGACTTGAGCAATTTCTTCACTTGTCAGCGTCTCTCCTCTTCCCATTGCAAAATAAATTGAAAAACGCCGCTTAAAACAACACTAATCGTTTAAAAAAGATATGTTTAATAAATGCTATAACAAAAAACACAGCTCAAAATCCTCCACTGACCTCTTTCCACGACTTAAAACGAAATGACTTTAATTGAATTTCGCAGAAAATAGCACCAAAAATAATGAATGTGTGCAAAATTTATTTATTGTAGCGACAGAACTAACTGTACATTTTTTGTATATGCTTAAAATAGAAGACGAAGGTCTAGGCAAAGAAAAATCAAAGAGAAGAAGGTCCCGTTATACGAAGTTTGTGTTTTTTTCCAGTTCTATCTGCAAAAATGCAGTTGCCTTTAATTGAATTTCGATGAGTGTATACAGCACTCTGTTAACTATGCTAACAGCTGTTCCTCAGATCATTTAAACACTCTACCCTCAAATTTTTGGGTTTAAATCGATAATTATTATGAAAGAGTGAAGTTTTGCCGCATTTCGGAGTACCAAACTGGGCGTACTTTTGTCGATATTTCGGAATGCCATGCTTGGACCCAACTGTACCAAAAAAAAAAAAAACAAAGGGGTAAAGAGAAATAAAGGAAGAAAAGAAGAAATATATTAAAGCTACCGCAGGCATTGTCTGATCTCATATTGAAGCTAACTCGACTGTCGGTTTGTCCTGCGCCCTCAGTTTGTGTCCAAAAGGGGGCGTGGACAACGGAAGCAGCCGGTCGCAATGTGCCATTTAAACTGGAGCCAGAAACGAAGAGCTGCCAAGTTTACCAGCTTTACCAGCTTCATTCGATCTTGTCCTTCGACTTGGTCTTTTTCTGCTGCTTCTTCTCCTTCTTATTCTCCTCCTTCTCCTCCTTCATTGCCTTCGCATCAGATTCTTAATGGCGTGTCATTATTATGAGCAGCAGTCGAGGCAGGTGCTGCAGATGCTGCAGGCCAAGCCAGCAATTGGGGATGGGACCAGGGATGACAGCGGGTATGGGACCAGGGACGGGAACAGAAAACAGGGACAGGAACAGGAGTGGAACGAGCTGGTCGAACGTCGGTTCTGCGACAGTTTGGGGCTCGATTTGAAATTTAAACGATGGCAAAAAGACAAAAACAAAATTAAAATCAAAGCAAAAAAAGGTTCAGTCGAGTATACTCGACTGTTTAAGAACCGGTAGTGGCTTTTTGAAAGAGTACACATAAAAAATTGAAATTCATTAACGATAAGTTGTAAATTTTAACTACAACTAATTTGGGTATCACTCATATTGGTAACATCAACTTCGTTATAGCTATATATCTAGATACAAAGTGATTAGACTTTTCCACAAACTTATAAGCTCACAGCACTCAAATTTGTATGCTGGGCTCTTTGGCAAGGAAAAAGGAACACAAAAGCGCACACAGAATTCCAAGAAACGGCCGCCCGGTCTGCCCAGTTGCCAGTTGTTGGACCCGTCGCCCTGTTCATGCCCCGCTTGCCACAGGAATATCTCTATCTGTGTTGTGGCAGCACCTTGACGCACATAAATCGCAACGAGGCTCCCATTTGAAAGTCATTATTGGGTGGGGAGTGGGGAATGTGAAGTGGGGAGAGATACGGCTCAGGGGAAGGTAGAAGGGAGGAACAGGAGGGGGGGGCACTCAGACAGTTGGGCAGGCGCGTGCAGCTGCCGCCAAATGGTGGCCACTTGTTAACGCAAGGAGCATGAAACCGGACTGCCTACACAGCTCGCGTATAGCCAGAGCCGTGCTCAGGTATTGCCAAAGACGCGAGTCGCCTCAGGTTGTGCAGACGACGACGACGATGACGACGACGACGACGACGACGATCCTCGATGAGCGTTCGACGCTGATTTAAAACATCTGACAACAAAAGTAAAGCGCGAAATTGACGCAGGTTTCTTGAAAGCAACGGCAACAACGTTCTTCACCTTCTTCTTCCCACTCCTCCCCTTTCTCCTCCTCCTCCTCCTCCTCTACTTCTTTATTCTGCTTCTTCTTACTCTTCTTCTTGTTGTTGCGTGTGTTGAAAATTAATGCGCATTCCAGTGTTGCAACAGGCACAAAAAAAGGAAAAAAAAGCACAAAACTAGTAGAAAAGGCAACACTTGAAGTTCAACATGACAGTAGAAGACCCTGTACACAAGCAGATAGCTAAAAAATTAAGAAATTCTTCACTAAAATGAGTCCAACGATTTCAATTGAGGTAAAGTCTTAAACTGAGTAGGGCAGTACTTGATTTGAGTGCGAATTTTCTTAAAAATAAAGATTTAATTTTGTGCCTAAAAATTTAATAATTAAAAAAAAAAAATTTTTTTTTATTTTTTTTTTTTTCTTTTATTAAGAAAGAAATCAGCTTTGTATTGAATTCTGTATTTTATATTTTTTTTCCAAATTTTTTTTTATTTATTTTAACCTTGTTTTAAAACTTTAGAGTCCATTTTAATAACTTCCTAACTTTTTCAAATCTTTACAAACTTAATTCATTTAACTAACCAAATACACACCCTGTAGTTTTTAGGTACAGGGACACACGAGAAAGAGCATAAAAAACCAGAACAGAGGAAATGAATGGCGTTGCAAGAATGTGTTGCAAACTGTGGAACCAGACACAAATGGAGCGAGGGGAGATCGGTGGGAATGAAAGTCGGGAATGGGAATTGCATTCGGATTGAGATTCCCAATTGAGTTGCGGACTGAGGATTGTGGATCGCGGATCGCGGATTGAGAAGTGGGTAAGCTACAAAAACTGGTCACCAAAAGGTAATCAAAATATTTCTATAATAAAAACAAAAAAAAAAAAAAAAAAAAAAAACCAAAATGAACTGAACATTTTAGCTTGTGATACTTTGCATGTTATGCTAATTGACACTGAATGTGCCACATGTTGCACGCTGAGTTGTTACCACGTAATTAATAATGTAAAAAGGTTTAAGTATTTTCTAATACTAAAGCAAAAATATATATTTCTATTTTTAAAATTATACGTTTTTTAAGATAAAAGTTTCAAAATATCGATCGATAATCTTGAAGTTTAAAAAATCACTAGTTCCATTAACAACGCTTCAGCAAAAGTTTTTTCAAAATTTATTTAATATTTCAGTATTTCAAAAAAAGTGAATAAATTTTTTTAATAAATATTTTTTTTACTTTAAAAATAAGTTTTTACTATCTAAAATATATGTTTATGATCGCATTTAACTTGACAAGTATTTAATGTTTATGTTAATTGTACATATTTTTTGTTTAAGGTGTCAACAAAAATATACTAAAAATGTTAAAATTTTTAATTTTTGTTGGTTTTAGAAATGCAAATTTGGAATACATATTTCAGTGGAAAAAGCTTAAAGTATATACCATATATATAACAAGAAGAGCAATAAAATTAAAAAAAAAAAAACAAAAATTTGCCAAACATTTTTTTTTTTTTTTTTTTTTTGCTGAATTTGAAATTTGTGAAGTATTGTTAATTGGAAAAAGCAATACATATAAGTGCATGGATTTAAAATCCATCAAATTTTGTTACGAATCCCAAAATTTAATTTTTGTAAAATTTACAATTTACAAGAAAGGTGGTAACATTAAAAAAAAAAGTATGAGAGTAAAAATAAGTTAGTAAATATTAGAACGTAGAAAGAGTCCAATCGTATCTATAACAATGACAATAAAAAAGTAAAAATTGTTAAAAAAAAACTTTCAAATAGAAAACAATCATTTCAGCTTTTAAAAGGCTTGATTTTGATAAAACTGACATTTTAAAAAAAGGCTAAATTGGCAACACTGTTTGTTTTAAATGTTCTTAAATGAAATTCACTTTTGGCAACACGTTGGAAGTGGCAAGAGAAATGGTCTCAAAGGGCTCATTCATAATTTAAATTGTTTATTGTGGCAAGTTAATTTGATTAGTCACACAAACTATTGTTTTTTTTTTTTTTTTTTTTTTTTTGTTGTAAAGGCCACACACAGGCAGGAACAAAGACAGAGAAAAGAATCGTTAAATATGTGGAGACAAGTTTTGCATTTGTTGTTGTTTTTGTTGTTGTTATTATTTTTTTGATTAAGCAGAGACAGAAAAGACATTAAAAGACAAACAATAACAGTTATTAATCAAATGAAATGCTAAATTAAATAGCATAAATTAACAGACACCACAAAATACATATGTTAAGAAACAACAACAACAACAACAGCAACAACAACCACAACATATCCATTCACTTCTCTTTGCTGTTGCTCTTCTTCTTCTTCTTCTTCTGCTGTTTGTTGTTGTTGTTGCTTTTAGCGGCTTCTTCAAATGTTTGCTTGTCCAGAAATTAGCATAAAACTGTTAGAAATTAGTGAAGGAGGCACAAAGGTGTGTTCCAACAGCCACTGTACGAGTGGGAATTGGTGGTGTGGCAGGGGCGACAGGGCTGTTTCAGCTCAACTTAAGACAATTGAAATATGCGTTACAAAAAGGGGCGTGGCGTATTGGTAACGCCTTAAGAAGCCAACAGAAGCAGCATGAAAAAAAAAAAACAAAAAACAAAAAACAAACTAAATTGTGTTGGCATATGTTTATACTCCCTCTTCTTCTTACCCCTCACTCTCTCACTTCATCTCCTTCGCTTTCTCACTCTATCCCATTAGCTACATTAGCGTTTAGCGCACAGTGGGAGTTTTTGTGCTTAAAACTGAGTAGATTTAGTGCAGATTAATCCTTTAAGCACAAGAATTCTGGATTATCCGAGTATTGACACTAGTTTAAACTATTAAAAAACTCATAGGAAAGGCTACAGTCGAGCGAGTCGACTGCAAAAGACCCCGTACTCATTCTAGCTTGCGTTTTTTCATACAAATGCAATCTTCGATCGATTAGTCCTCTGGGAGCTATAGGCTATAGTTGCCTGATTCGAATAAAACTTGGTGAGAATAGTTACAATAGTACCGTACATGTATTGTGTAAATTTGGTCTCGTTAGCTTTTGTCGTTTCCAAGTTATGGAGTTATGAAAAGGGGTTTTCACAACTTGCGGGGGCGGTAGGGGGCGTGGCGAAAATTTGGTATAAACTTAATCTGCTTAACATATAGACAGACTTTTATTCCAAATTTTGTGTCTCTAGCTCTTATAGTCTCTGAGATTCAGGTGTTCGTACAAACGGACAGGCGGACGAACAGACGGATATCGTTTTATTGTCTCGGCTATTAATGCTGATCAAGAATATATATACTATATGGGTTCGAAAAATCCTCCTTCTGCCTGCTACGCACATTTAGCTTCTCACAAACCTAATAGACCCCTCTACTCTTTTTGAGTACAGGGTCTAAAACGATTTTTAACAACGATTATTCGATAAAAGTAAATCAAATTAAAATCGTTATAAGACCACTTGTGCCAAATCAATATATCGATACTTTTTTCCACAAAAGCATGTCGTGACACGACCCAAAACCCATCTCTATTGACAACTGCAGCTGTTGCAACATTTCCTATGGAAAACTGTGCAGTTTTCATGCATAAATTCAATGCCAATCAAAGATTCCCAATTGGGAACTTGTAACGCGTATTTCATTAAACACTTTGTGGGCGTGGAACGTGACAATCATGACAAGAACGAGAAGAAGAAGACGAAGAAGAAGAAGAAGAGTAATATGTTTAGAGTTGTTTGTTATTGTTGTTGCTGCTTGCCCATTAAGCAGCAGCAGTTAACAGCTTGTAAAACACTAACACCTGCTACAGGTTGTAGCCAGTGTTTACTGTAGTTGCTGCTGTTGTTGTTGTTGTGGTACAGAGAGTTCAATAAAACTTGAGAGCAGGCAGCAGGAGTAGTAGAAAAATCACGAAGAGCAAAAAAATTGGAAAAAATAAATAGTGCTCCTATACAAGAATAAAAAAAAAAAAAAAAAAAAAAAAAAAAATTAAAAAAAAAAATATAAGTAAGCAAAGAAACAAACAAGCAGCAAAGCAACTACAGAACAAACACACACACAAATACACGCACACACACACACACACACACACACACACACACATACAAATTTATATATATATACCGACTTCTATATAGATATATGTACTTATATATAGAAGTATGGCAAAAATTCTTGAGCAATGAAACCAGTTTTCAAACAGCTGAAGAATCACAAGTGGCAGCAGCTGCAGAAGAATCCACAGAAGAAGAAGAAGCAGCAGCAGAAGAATCCAAAGAAGACCGGAACCAGCAATCGAAGATGCTGTTCGTGCGCTCCAGGAGCGCAGTGCGGGTACAAACAGTGCGGGCCCCAAAGAAGCAACAAAACAGGTAGAATGCAGCTTGTGGCAAGTCAGGGTTGAGTGGCAAGATCTAAGCGCCACACAGTCACAAAAATTGAGCGTCTCCACAAAAGGGATAACGGGGATGGAGTAGGGAATAAAGGGGTTAATGGGAGGTTCAGGGTATAAAGGGGGCGTGGCAAGTGCTGGGCTTAGCAACAGCATGTAAACGAGTTCGAAATCTGCATTCCAGCAACAGGATTTTTTATGCTTTTCTTTTTTTGGTTTCTTTTTTTTTTTTTTAAGCTCAATTCAAATTTTTAGTGCGAATTGCGACCAAGTGTGGGCCACATGGGTGCGACCGCCCTTTGTGCCTCTCCCTCTCTCTCTCTCTCTCTTACTTTACCTATACCTCTGTGTATCTCTTTGTTAAGAGTGATGCTTAAAACTTGTTCCAAAAATCAGTATAAAATCTATATAACAAATTGTTTAAATATGAGTTTTGTTAATACATAAATCTTAAGTAAATATGTTTTTGATATAAAATTGATTTTTTTTGATTCACTTAAATTTTCATTGGCATTATCAATCTACATATCTAGATCTATATATATCGCACTACAATCTAGACCCTACTTTTTAGATCGATATGGATTTTTTCATAGACAATTTAAATTAGTTAATTTTTTAGAAGTTGAAAATTTTGGCCGTAAAAAGGCTAAACGCACAGCACTGCTGGGCTTGTCGGCTCTTGAGCGCCCCACCTGTTGAATGCAGCTGCAAAGCTGCCACAACACTTTACCCTCGCTTCTACCCCCTTACCCCCTTCCCTTGTGCCCCAGCTATACTGCTCTCTCTTTCTTTCTCTGCCCTCCTGCTTCCTCCCCTCCCCCATAGCATTTGGCTGGAGTTGTGGCATCTTCAGCGAGTGCGTGGGCAACGAGAACGATTTGTATTGTTGATACTCCCATGAATTCTGGGCGCGGAGCAGCGAGTGGGCGTGCACACACACACACACACACACTCTCGACACACTCGACACACACACACACACACACACATGTGTGTTGCATGCCACGAGCTGCGTGGGCGCCACAATGCCAGGATTACGTTTATTAAAATTGTGGCAGTGACTTACCTTTTTTGTTAGCCGCGTTTTCCTGTCTCGATGTCACTTCAATTATCCGCTAACTCCCTCTCTCTCTCTCTCTCTCTCTCTTGGTCTCTGTTGAAGCTGTCTCTCTTCCTCCTTTCTCCCCCTCTCTCTCTCTCTCTGTCTCTTTCTCTCGGTTTGCCTGCTCTTAAAGCCCAAGTTGGCACTGCATTTTGTTATAAGTGCAACTGAAAGAAGATCAAAAAATATAAAAAAGCTAAATAAAAAAGAAGTTGGCAACACTAGGGAGTAGAACCCGACTTAGGCAGACCCTGTATACTGAAAAAAAAGGTATTTTGTAAGTAGAATAAATACTTAAAGTTGTCAGCAGTAGTTTAATGTCGTCTATTTTTAAACTTTTTATGAATTACTTAATTTAAGTACGAACTTTTCTTTAACATTTACTTGATTTAAGTACTTATCGGTAATTTATAGTTTAAGTGCAGATAATTGTTAAAAGTAATCGTATTTATATTAAGTAATTTGTATATATACTTGAAGACTATTCAGTTCTAAAAAAAATTCCGCCAAAAGTTTATTTTTAAATTTAAATTTAACCCATTATTTCTTAATTTGAAAACATATTAGTCTAGAGTCTACTTAAAAAAGGCTAAAATCAACAGTTTTTCAAGCTAATTTTAGTATAACTTTTTTTCAGTGTAGAAATCAGAGTTTCAAACTTAATTTTAAAAAATTTATAAGCAATCGATTTTATAAACTTCTCCTTATAGACTATTCTATATATAAATTGTCTCTAAAGTCAAACTCTTCCGCCTAAGACTTAGAAAAGAGGCGTGGCAGGAGTTCAAACCCTATTTTAGTTATACCAAATACAAATCTTCGAAATTTTCAAAAACTTATTTGAAAAATTTTCAATATTTTTAGCGGAAATGAGACGAGAATCGAGTTGGGCACTTACAAAAGGGGTGTGGGTAGAGGGCGTGTGGGTTGGGAGAGGGGGGGGGGTGTGTGTGGTGGGTATGCGCCACGTCGGGGGCATAAATATTCAAAATAGATGACACTTTTAATGAATTTCAAAATAATTGAGGCCTAAAGTGGCACAAAAAAGCTCAGCGACAGGCAAATAAATGCGATGACTATAAATAAAATACCAAAAATACTAAAAAAAAGTAAAGACTGAGGAAAACAAGAAGAGGCGACAAGAAAAAGGCGGCCAAAGAGTGACTGAAATGGCAATACATTAGGGTTACTCCGTGTAAAGTAAATTAATTTATTCAAAAAATTTAAAAAAATATTAAAAAACTTTAATTAAAAAATATTGTTAAATGAATTACATTAAATTTTAAACGATGCCCGAGATCAAACATAACATTAGGGTTACTCCATTGAGCTATAAACTATTTTTAGCTATAATTTCTAGTGATTTTTCCCATAAAACTTAATTTTAATTTATTACATGTATTTTTTATATTTTTTTTTTATATGCTTTTTTTAATAAATCAATTGTGTGAAATTTGTATTTAAAGCACGGAATACCCCCAATGTGTGAGGGCAACATTTTAAGTCCCTTTTAGTGTTTGCTTGTCCATTTAAAAAGACATAAAAACAGAGAACACAACGTGAGCACAAAACATAGAAAAGCCACGCCCCCCTCACACACCACCCACTGCCTACCTGAGTGAATACCCCTACTATTCGACTAGAACAAGTCATAAATATGACTGACTAAAAAACAATAACAAAAACTAAAACAATGTGGCGAAAATACATAAATAATATTAAGCAGAGAAAGAGGGAGTGAGAGGGAGAGGGAGAGAGAGAGAAGACAACTCTCTGACTGATCGTCGTGGAGGTCTCTCTCCCTCTCTCTCTCTCTCTCTCTCTCTCTCTTTCGCTCTGTTATTAAATATGCTTTTAATTAATTTATGTTTTGTGATTTTTTTCTTGCTACACATAGCACAGGAGTCCCCCTAACCACTACCCCCCTAACCCCTGCTATGCCCTCTCTGCCACCCCCCCCCCCTTAGTTTTTTGACAGCTTTCCCCCCACACGTTGTCCCTGATTTTGTCTGTTCTGCAGTTGTTGGTCCATAATTTTCGAAATATATTTTGAAATGTCGCCAACTCGAACAGCGCGTGAAAATTGAAACAACAACAACAAAAAACAGTAAAAATAACAACAACAAGGGGAAGAGGAAAACATCATAATAACAAGCAAATTTTCAAAAAAAAAAAATATAGGAAAACAACCAAAATTTGTTGGAAAGCAACAATAATAAAAAAAAAAGAAAACTCAAAACATCGAAAATGAGCACCATCCCAAGAAAAATATACCAAAAAATACACACATGTGTGTGTGTGTGTGTGTGTGTGTGTGTGTGTGTGTGTGTGTGTGTGTGTGCTTGTGTGTGTGCTTGTGTGTGTGCGTGTTCTATGTGTGTGTGTGTGTGTGTGTGTGTGTGTGTGTGTGTGTTCTATGTGTGCTTGTGTTAACGACAGTTGTCATTTTTCATAAATATTTTTCAATTTTCCATGCACTGGCTAAGTGAGAAAATACCAAGAAAATTAACCAAAAAAATAAAACCAAAAAAAAAATCAGCAAAAAAAAAGAAGAAAATTCCTAAGCAGTAAATGCACGACTAACAAATACCACATAAATTAAAATTTGGCTACATTTAGTAATATTTATATATAATAAAATATAATTTTAAAATTTAAGTTAAAAAAATAAAAGAAAGTATTTTAGTATTAAAAAAACTAAGTTTTTTTCTTACCAAAATAAACTAACTTTTTTTTTATCAAAAAATTGTTCTTATTTCCTATCAAAAAAACTAAATTTTTTTTTTAAATACTAAAATTCTTTTTTTAAAACTTTATAAAACTTAATTTTTTCTTTTATACCAAAATACTTTTTAATTTTGATTTTTTTATTTAAATTTAAAAAATTTTATTTTTATTTTCTTTTTCTTGTCAACAGATTTGTATTCCATAAATTCAATTAATTTAAGTTTTTTACTTTAAAAAACATAAAATTAATATATGAAATCATTTAAATAAATGGGTCTTTAAAGCCATTAATAGCACGCTAGTGACGAAAGTAGTCTGGTGACAGTAAGTATTCAAAACTTATGACAATTTTTTAGTGTTGCCAACTGTTAAATTTCTTAAAGTTACAGTTAGTTTATCACATTAAACTATTTTAAAGAAAATACATGAATTTTGTTTTGCCTGTCAGAATAATTAGTGCACAGACTGTGTGTGCATCATAATTATGGCAATCACTGTAGATTGTAGTCAATGCTTGTTGCTGACCAAATTTGATGACGCCGATGACGATTACGATTACGATTACGTTCGCGATGTTGGCGCCGATGACGACGACGACGACGAGGTTAGCGATAGCGATGACTCACTGTATTTGCTGCACACGCTTGTGTTTTTTTGGTATTCACTGTTCGTTTTTTGTTCGTGTCTTTTATTGGTCAGCACATTAGAAATAGCTGCAGTTGCCAGCGTGCAGCAGCAACAACAACAGTAGCGACAGCAACAGCAACAACAATACAAAATGACAGCGCAGCTTTTTGTGTGTGGGCGCATTTCTTAGGCATGCAAGATGTTGCCAATGTTCTTGTTGTTGTTGGCGTTGCCACTATGGTGTAGTTGTTGTTGTTGCTGCTGCTGCTGTTTGGTGTCGCATCGCTTTTATTGCTGCTGGCGAGTTTCTCACAGCTGCCTTTTACTTTTGTCATAATTAATGCACACGGCATGCAATTTCTTATACGTAGTTGTTGTTGTTGTTGTTGTTTTTATTATTAGCACTGCTCGGGCCCTTGCCACAGCAGCAGCTACAAATTTTTTGCCCTGTGGCAAAAAGCATTTGAGCTAATTTGCCGTTGTTGATGCCGTCGACGTTGTCGCTGTGCTTTTTTTTTTTTTTTCTTCTTTTCTTGCTCGCATTCCATGGGTGAAAGCCTGCCACAAAGCTAGAGTCTGACTCTCAGTCTGTGTTCCAGTCCGATCCACATGCCACATTTACATCCATGACATTCACATGGACACGCGCCCGCTGGCAATTGCAGCTGGCCTAGCAACATGCAAAATGCAAGAAAAAAAAAAAAAAAAACACAGCACAAAAAAAATGAAGAAAAAAAAAAATAAAACGGGAGGCATGCAACATGCTCCAAAATTTATGCGTTGCAGCAGCCTGAGCTGCACTTCCATTACGTCTCTCTCTCTGTGTGTATGTTTGTGTGTATTGGTGTGCTCATATAAGGAGAGCGTCGACTGCAGCTTCGTTCACTTCCAGTTCTACCACTGCGACTCAATACGTTTAATTTACTCTCTTTTGCACTCTGACTCTCTTACGGGCGCAAGCTCGCTCTCTATTGCTTTCGTTTGCATTCCTGAGCCTTTTTTGGTACGCTCTATTTGCTTGCCCGCTTTACTTCTATTCCCCCACGCCCCTCTCTCAACCATTGCTTTTCATTTGCATGCTTCTTATGCATTTTTCAAATGTTTCATTTTTGGGCGTCTTGCGGCTCTCATTAAAAGCTGCACTGCGACGCAAGCGACGACTGCGCAGTCGATGTTGGCCCACCATGTTTTTAGTGATTGCTATCGTTGACATTGTTGTTGTTTTTGTTGTTGTGTTGTTGCCTTTTCATTGCAATTTATTTGATTTTCATTGCATTAAATTTGTGTTGTCTGTTGTTTGGCTTTGTTATGTTGCTGTTGTTGTTGGCTTTTGTTTTGGCTTGTGCCTTTGTTTTTGGTGCGTCGCCATCTTTGATTTCGATCTTGGAATTTCAATTTGCATTCGTTTTCTGTTTGCCGTCTTCGCTGTCGCTGTCGCTGTCGCTGTCGTCGCCGCTGTCTTTGTCTTTGTTATTTTTGCTCTTTGCCTTTGCCTTCTTCCCCCCCTAAACACATTCTTGCTCTCTTTCGTTGCTCTCTTTTGGCATTGCACAACATTTGATGCCACCTAACGAGCTTCTCAAGCAATTCATCATAAGCAGGCAGCACTCCTCCCACCCATGCCTACTCCACCACCCTCTCGCTCGCTCTCACTCAACACATTGCAGATGTTTGGAGATCATTAAGATATTTTTAAGTTTTTTTTTTCCTTTCCTTTCTTGCAGCAGTTTCCGTTGCTTTCAAATTTCAATATTTTGGACTCTGTCATGTCATCCTCACCTGCGCTACAGTGCGCCACGCCCGTGGGCGTTAGCCAGTACAGTGCATTGCATCAGTTTAATTTTCCCCCATTTTCATGAGTTTTCTCTATCATTTTTCAGTTGTTCCTTTCGGCTACTGCTTCATGTGGGCGCCCTAATGGACCACCTAATGAGCTGCAATCACAGTCCAGTCACATCATCCTCAGTCACAGTCGCAGTCGCTGTCGCAGTCACCGTAGTTGCGCTGGACAGTGGGCAAATTGCTTAAATTAATATGAGATTCATCAACAACAAATTTTCTTCTTTTTTTTTTGTGAAACAGGAAATGCAATAGTCCAAACCGTGCACAGTGCTCAAAGATCCATTTATCTTGGCGATCGTGATCGCTGACGGTGGTGCACATTCACTTGCCGCCTTTTGGCTGCATGTGGGCCAAACATATAAAAATAAATTTTTTCGCACGACAAAATGCGCAGCAGCGACGTTGGCAGCGGCAGCGACGGCAGCAGCAGCAATTGCTGCACACCTTTTGCCGACCAAATCATCAGCTAAATTCACCGCACACCTTCCACAGCACACACCTCCCAGAGCACACCTCCCACCGCCAGTTGTTGTTGCTGTTAATTTTCATATTTTTGTTGCCGTTAGTTGGCAAACGGCCACGAGATACAAACAACAGCAGCAACAACAACAACAGCAGCAGCGACAACAACAACAGCAGCAGCGACAACAACAACATCCACATCGACGACACAGGCACCGCTGCTGCCACCGGGTGGCATCAAAATTGGCCCACATTCAGCTTCACTTTGTTTTTCTTTTAAATACCCTGTGTAGAGGGTGTGATGGGCTTGCTAATAACACGATACCGACTAGTAAAAACTATCCGACTGTTAAAGACCCTGTAGACCATATTTCTTCATACAATTCACCAATTTTCGACCGATACATCCTAGGGAGCCGACTGTAAAAGACCCTGTACTCGCCCTAGACCATATTTCTTCATACAATTCACCAATTTTCGACCGATTTGTCCAAGGAGCCGACTGTAAAAGACCCTGTACTCACTCTAGACCATATTTCTTCATAAAAATCAGCACCGATTTATCCTAGGAAACTATGGTAGCTATAGCATGTAGTTGACCAATCCAGACTTAATTTGGTCAACACATATATATGTATATAAACTCATTATACATATAAGAATTTGTTTGAGATAGCTTAATAAACTCTATGAAGCACACTTTACAGGGTATATAACGGTCGTTCAAACTCAAACCTATTTCAATTTACTTTGAATATAGTATTTTAAAAAGACTTTTTACCAAATTTATCTCACATTCGATAATTGGCGTTAAAACAAACTTGTCTTCAAATGGGTATGACTGACAACATTATACCCTGTAAGCTATACACGTAGATTGTTTTTGATATGATTGTAAAATAACCAATTTAAACAAATTTAATGTTTTTTTTTGTTAATTAAAAATAAATTCTCTGATTACGAATTCGTTTTTGACTTTGATAGAGTGGCGTTGGTGGGGGAGGGGGGAGGGGGAGAGGAGAGACGGTAGGGGTTACGGGTCAGCTCGACTTGCGTCAGACATGAACTGAATTTTTTTTTTGGAATTTTAATTTTTTGCATTTCATTTTATTTTTTTTTTGTTTTTAATTTTTCTTTTGTTTTTTTTTTTTTTTGTGTGTAATTTAAGACGCGAGGCAAGTTCTTGGATTACCTGCGGGCAGAAAGCGGTAATAAGAAACAAGAAACAAAGATGGAGTGAGAGAGAGAGAGAGAGAGAGAGAGGGAGAGAGAGAGAGGGAGAATGGTCATTGGCTATTGTCATTGTTGCCTTCCTGTTGCCTGAGCCTAATATGTTCATTAATTTTAATTATGCATAAATAGTCAGAACAACAACAACAAAAATAACAAATTCATAACAAGAAATCAAATATTTATTAAAAGCAACACGAACTTGGAATACCCTTTTTGTATGCATGAAAAAAAAAACATTTAATTTAAGAAAAATTAAAACTGTATTTTATAGAATTCGAAAAAGATTGATCACATCGAATCGAACATATAGTAGATATATAGCAATTTATCGAATCAAAACACCCGTTTTGAAGGGTACCACAATATTTACGAAAATTTGATATGTCGTATAATTTGTGTTTCAAGCCAAGAGACGGGAAAGATGGTGGGGAAAAGGAGAAGTAGGAGAGAGGGAGGAGGGAGGAGGGTCAGGGAATTTTTAGCTTTTGTTTCGACGGTTTTTGGTTGGATTCCTTTGCTAAAAAACAATCGGAACGGTCAGAATGTACGACCCATTCCGTTTTAGACCCACCGAAACGTGCCCAGATATCAGTTTACAGTTTCATTACGTATGCGACTGTGTGTGTGTATGAGTATGTGTGTATGAGTGTTTATAAGTGTGTGAGTGCTTGAATAAAGCGCACAGAAGTGCAGTAAGCGGTAATTCAAGTTAAGATCTATATACATATACATTTATAATATTAGCCAATTTCGTCACTAGACAAATTGCACTTTACACTGCGAAAAAAAATCAAGTACTTTTGTAATGCATTGCTGAAGTAAATATACAACTCAATTTAACTCAATTTTAAAATTAGTTAAAAAAAAAAAAAAAAAAAAAATAATTAAAAAAAATTCTCATTCCTGGTAATTCAAAATTAAAGTTGCTATATATTTTCGATATTTACTTCAATATATAAAATAAATATCATCCAAATCAGTGAAATAATTTAAAATTTGCCCAATATTTTTTTAAGTACAGCTTCTTTTCTCGCTGTGTACGCGTGACTCAAGACAAAAACTACAGGGTAAAAACAGGGTATGTCTAAGAGGGGAGTACTGGATCAGACCAGGCAAAGACCTGGTGCGAGGGAGACACGGGAGCGACAGAGACAACAACTCAATTTGGCGTCTCGCCAAAAAATTATAAACAAAACGTGACATAAAAATAACAAAAACTTAAATTAATTATACAATTAAGCACGAGTCTTTGTCCGTCTGTTGTTGTAGGCACTGTGGTGGTTGTTGTTGTTGTCACTAGCGTTGTTGTTGTTGTCGCTGCTAATAATCATAAACAATTACAAGCAACAATGTCTGCATTAACAGCAACAATTAAGTGGCAATAATCAGTTTGATGGCCACAAAGTTGCACTAAAGCAGCCAAGACTTGAGAGTGAAAGAGAGAGAGTTAGAGGTAGAGAAAGAGAGAGAGAGAGAGAGAGAGAGAGGGATATAGCAAAGAAGATTCGCAAGAAACTCTCTTTGGCCCGTTCTGGAAATCTGAAACAAGAAACTAAAATAAAATTTGCTGAATCTGAAGATTTCCCGCTTGCACTCGGAATTCTTGGGAAAAATGCAATTGATGCTGAACGTGAGGCACGTAGGGGCGCAATGGGGCGTGGCATGCAGTGGCAAGCAAAAAAAGAAGTGAGAAGAGCGAAAAAGGGGCTCAAATTTCATATTTATTCCCATTGACTTTTTTAGCAGCTTAAAAATAAAAAATTAATATTTTAAATTAAAATTTAAAAAAAAATCTGCAAAAGTTTTAAATTCACTTTTTTTAATATTTATTTTTAGTACTTAAATCAACTTTTATTATTAAAGTGTTTCTAATCATCAATTAAAATCTAAATAAATTTGATTAAATATTTTAAATTTAAAAACTTAATTCATTTTATAATTTTAAAACTTAATAAATTTAGTTTCAATTTTTTTTATTTAACCAAAAAAAGCTCAAGTAAAAAAAAAATAAATTTTTGTCAAAAATTTAAAAATTTGATTACATTTGATTTTATTAACAAAATTAAATTCTCGTCATAAATTAAAAACTAAATAAATTTGTTAAACTTTTATTACTTTTCAATCAAATAAATTTGAAAACAAAATCAATTTAATCCAAAATCATTTGTTGTGATTCTCCCCTAAACTATTAAATGCCGGAAATTGTTTAAAACATAAAAAAACTGTTTTTATTTTGGTACAAACAACAACAAAATTTTTAGAACTTTTGCTCGTGTGATAATATAAAATTCTTGAACTCAAAGAACTTTCGAAACATAAAAATGTAGTAATTTTTTTTTTTTTTTTTTTTTTTTTTTTTTTTTTTTTGTAAAATGTGCGTTTTTTCTAGAACAAAAAATGTAGTAAAATAATTTTTGAATGTTTTTGAAATATTTTGATTTTCAAGCACAAAAAATGAGTAATTTTTTAGGGAAAGTTTTCGAAATTTTAGTTGAAAAGGGTCTTACTAGTTACATTAATGTTTAGACTTTGACGAATGCTAAAACATATACTACTTAAAGTTAACTACTTTCGTTTGGTGGTCAAAATCCCATTCGATGATCTCATACACGTTTTTATGACTTTAGTATTAGGTTTTGACCCGACAACGACGACACAAAGTGAATTTGACACTCCCTTTTCCGTATTACATGAGTAGTTCCTCTTCTTCTTCTTCTTCTTTTTCTTCGACCCTATCATATACAAATTCTTCTTCTTCTTCTTCTTCTTGTGGCCCAATCGATTCCTCAACATTTTGATTTTGTCTACTGCTGTTTTTTTTTTTGTTTGCCAACCAAAATATTTCAACGTTCTCTTTCAATTCAAATCTTTTAGTGTTTTTTTTTTTTTTTTTTTTTTTTTTTTGATTTTCGGGTTTTGTTTGTTTTTTGTTTTTGGATTTGATATTAAGTTTTTAGTTTGATTTGTTATCGGGAAAATGTAAAAGCAAAATACGAAACAGCAACGTCATTTAGCGTTCTTCTTTCCCCTCCCTCTCTCTCTCTCTCTCTCTTTCTCTCTCTATTTATTCATCATTCTTTGTTCCCCGTTCCTGAGGCGCCGTCATGCCCTCTCTCTCTCTCTCGCTCTTGTTCTTCTTACCTCCCTGAAACTCTGATCGGTCGCTTTTGTATTTAGTTTCTGTGTTTTTCGACCGAGCACTTTCAAAAGAGCAAAGGGTCGTCCCACCTCATCAACAAATTTACTTAAATTGATCAAATTTTTACTTTTCATTCTTTCAAACCTTTTTCAAGACACTTCTGTTAAGTTCTTTTATTTAGTCACCTATCACCTATATACCTTAAATCAGTATATACTGAAAACTAATCAGTAATATTTCATTCAAGCAGAACTGATTTAAATCACAATCTAGTTGATTAAAGTACTTAAAAACGTGCTTAAATTAAGTATTCCAATCACGTTTTAAGCATATCCGCTATGACTCGACAGCTGACAACGTTTTAAACTGATTTTAGCTGGAAATCTAAAATTTTTTTTTACTGCATACAGGGTGTTTTGCAGTCGAGAACACTCAACAGCACTACCTACTAGTTGTTTGCTTGTTTTTATATATTTACGTCGTGGTTTTTAGTGTCGCGCGGCTGCTCTTTCAATTTTATTAGATCATATTATCTATTTTGGTACGACAAATTTGTAATTTAGATCGAGTCGCAACACGATACAACACGACACGACACGACGAGGCACCTTACCCACTGTGGGTATTGATGGTGGAGGGAAAGGGGTTCTCTAACCGTTATGGGCTTTTAATTAATTGGCGTTCTGTTATTTAATTGAAGCAAACGAATTGAAACAAAAGCTTCCAGAGTCAGTGATGCGTTAAGCGACGATCTATTGATCGTACCTCCCCCCCCACCCTAGGCGTACCTCCCACCCAGTCGTACCCCAGTTGGACTCTAATCAATTGAAAACTCTGCTCTAGTTTCAATTGTAAGTCCGTTAGTTGATTAAATAAAAGCAATTTTTGTTTTTAGACCCTGTACTTAAAAAGTGTTGGGGGGTCTATTGGGTTTGTTAGCAGCTAAATGTGTGTTACAGGCAGAAGGAAGCATTTCCGTATGTAAGAACATCTATATCTCAGAGACTATAAGAGCTAAAGCCACCAAACTTGGAATGAAGGACATCTATAGCCTATAGCTCCCATACGATAAATCGGTTGAAAATGGGAATTTTGTTTGGAGACATGTAGTGTTAGATGACCGATCGCAAACAAACTTACACAATTTGTGTATATCATAATTATAACTGTCCTTACCAAGCTTGATCCGAATCGGAGAACTATAGCCTATAGCTCCTATAGGACAAATTGGTCGAAAATTGGTGGTTTGCATGAAAAAACGCAAAGTAGAATGAGTACAGGGTCTTTAACAGTCGGCTCGCTTCACTCTACCCTTTCTTACTTATTTTTATTGCATTTTTGTGATTTCGTTTGCTGTTTTTAGAGAACTTTTGATCAATGATCGGTAGAATCGATTCCATATGTGAGAGTCTTGTTCTTGTTTCTTAATTCTTGATTCTTAGACTTATCGCTTCTATGTTCTCGTTTGCTTTTCACATGAAATGCAATAAACCCAATTTAATTTTTGTTTTTATTTGTTTCATTTATTTACTCACTCGCTCGGACGTGAGACCGTCTTCTCTTCTTCCTCTTCTTCTTTGACTTCGTCTCAATTCTTTTTTGGATGGGGTTACCAAGGGGGAGGGAGAGCTAGGTGTAGGGGCTGTTGTTGCCACGCCTTATCGGCGAGTGGAATCAGCATACAACAATGTTTTTATCACGTAACGTAAACCAAAACTTCAGACAAACGAGTCGAAAGTCAAAAGTAAACTTGAACCGTTTAGCAGCACTACGTAGTGCCCAAATGGGTCTTATCTATAGAGTTCGCTGCCCTGTCTTTAAACAATCTTTCAATGGCAGTTGAATTCGGTATCCAAAATGTTTTCAATTCATTCTGGAGACAGTTTCGGGTACTTTTGAACCTAAACGCCGTTCGTAGTGCTCCAAAAGCGGTACACTGTCAAAAATTTTGATGAAAAATTGTGATTTTTTACTTTTACCTCAAATTTCCAAAAGTTCTCTTGATCTCTTCTTAAAAACTTCGTGTGCTCAAGAGTTTTTTTTTAGTAAAAATCAGAATTTATTCAATTATTTGAACTTGTTACTTAAAAATATCTGTGAAGAACTCGGAACAGGATGTTGTCCATAACTTTGGATGCACAGATCTTTAGAGTCGGAAACAATTAGCAGAGTTGATGTGCTCGAAAGGGAGGGGAGAAATGGGAGGATGGGAGAGTGACAGAGTGGAAAGGGTCTTTGCTAAGGGCCAGAGTCATGGACTGGGCCTAAACCTGGTACTGGGTCCAATCTATGCAGCAGTAATACAGTCAAAAGAAGCCCCTTTTGAAGACCGATGCTCAATGATCGCAATGAGCGACGCTTTGGAATGCAGTCAACTGGTTGTGGTTGTTGTACTTTTTGTTCCTAGTCTTGTTGTTGTTGTTGTTGTTGTTGCTCGTTTCCAGTGAAATGAAACGAGCTGTGGGCCAAGAAAAGGTAAAGAAAAACAATCAATGAAAAGGTTGCTCGACTCAGTCCCTGCCCAAACTCTTACCTCTCTACCCTCTGCTTCTTAGAGCCCTCTTGCAGTGCCACTGTCCCTGCCCTTACCCCCTTCCCTTTTCCCTCTTTGTTTGCTTCTCTGGTATGCGCTCCAAGGTGAACCAACAAAAAGTCGCAGTCGCAGTCGCAGTGACAAAACGTGACTCCGTTTCGTATTCGGAATCGAATTCGTACTCGGTTTCGTAGCGGATTCGAAATCGAATTCGCATTTAGAGTCCTAGCTTTGTTCCTAGGTTTCGAGTTAAATGCAAATGCGGATGCGAATGTTTTTGCGGATGCGGATGCAGCTTCATTGTTTATAATAAAGCAGTTAAAATGTTACCGATGTCGTCAAATGGCATCGTTAACCTTCAACAGCTACCTCTCTTTCTAGCCCTGCATCTCACACTCTCTCCCCCTCTTCCTCCCTCCCCCACCTTCCTTTACTCTCTTACTTAATCTTTCCCTCTCTTTTGCTGCAGTGTTGCAGGCATTTTAGCAGATTTTGAAGTTATATTCACACCGAAAAAAGCTAGAAATAGCTTAAAAGTTGACAAAAAAATAGCTTCAAAATTTATTTATTTTTTATATTTTTTTAATTTATTACTTTTGTTTAACTAATTTTATAAACTAAATATTTATTTTCATTCATTTAATTTATTTGTTAATTAAAATTCTGTAATTAAACTGTTTAAATCTAGCTATAAACTGTTGAGCATGTCAACACTGTATCTCCACCTCTCTCTCTTCCTCTGTCCGCCCTCCCCCTCCCCCTCCCTCACCATCTCTCTTTGTTGTCTCAGGTAGACTGTGATACACATTCAGTTTTAGCTGCGACTTTAGCTGTCTCATCACATCTTATTCTTCTACTTCTACTTCTTCCACTTCTTCTTGCTCTTTTGTCGCTTCATTTGTTTCATCTTCTTCTGCCTCACCATCCTCTCTTCGTCTGCTGCCGCTTCTTCTTCTTTTTGCCCCTCCCCTCCCCCTCTGCTGACTGCGCTGTGTGGGCGTAATAAACGACAACTGTTGAACTTTGTGCCGCACACACACAAACACTCACACACACACACAAGCATTTATGAATGAAATGCGTTTGTCTCTACGTGTGTGTGTGTGTGTGTGTTTTTCGTCTAACCCAATAATGGGCTTAGGCCCTGTACTAGCTACAACTACGCGAGTCTATTAGGTTTGTTAAGCAAAAATTTATTTCTTTTCTTTAACGAAAATTTCTCAAAATTTGAAAAAAAATTTAAAAACATTATACAAATTTCCAAGTATAAAATATTTTTTAGTAAATTTGAACTTAAATCGATTATTCCATAAAATATTTCCTGAGATTTGTTTACTGTTTGTATTCCAACTAAGTTTTTTTTTAAGCGACTACAGGGTCTTTTAAGGTTGTTTTAATCGTTTGCTTTTTTTACTAGTTTTTACATAATTTCATCTCAAATTTTTTATGAATGAACTACCGTGTGGTGTTTGAGGTGTGTGTGTGTGTGTGTGTGTGTGTATGTGTGTCTGTGTCTGTGTGTGTGGCTGTGTGTGTGTTTGTGTGTGGCTTTGTTGTGGTGCAACGCCTGAATGCCATTTTGCATTTTATGTGGCAAGAAGTATACGTATGTATGCGTATGTGTCTGGTGTGTGTGTGTGTGTGTGTGTGTGCATGTCTGGTGTGTGTGTGTTGCTTGTTCGTGGCTTGTCAAGTTACCAACTTGCTTTAACTTATCACACGGTTCAATGCGTTCACAGAACACGGAAAATCCGTAAATGGATCCAATGCCAAATTAACAACAATTTTTTTTTTTTTTCTTTAACTGACAATCGTTGTTTTTTGTTGCTGTTAATTTCCACCGATTTTCCCCATTTCCACGTTTGTAACGCTTGAACGCATTAATTGCAATAACAAGCGGCAAAATACTATCAAATTGGCCAAATCAAGAAATTCTGAAACATTTAAAACTCATCGAAAAAGAAGATATAGAATTGTAGCCAGTTACTGTAAACTTTTTAATTTTATATGAAAGAAAAAAAAAATTTAATTTATTTTATAACGTTTAATTTTTGAATGTATTTTGAGTCCCAACAAATTTAAAAAAAAAAATTCTGAGTTCAAAAATCTTTAAAAATTATTTATTCCTTGAATTTTATTATTCGCTTTAGATGAAAACTCAAGTTGAATTTTTGAAGTTTTTTTTCAGTTTTTTAAAATTCTTTTTAAGTCCATAAACTTATAACAGTTGCTTAATGAATAACCAAAGCAATTCTGTACTTTATTGAAAGGTAAAGTAAATAGGAATCAATAAAACTTATTTTCAAAAATTTCGAATTTCATTAAACTAAATAAAAAAAAAAAAAAAAAAAAAAAAAAAATAATAATAATAATGAAAAATTGTTCTCATACTAGAAGTGAAATATTTTTAAACTTTTATCATATCGTTGTTACAAAAACACTTTTTTAAGCCAAATAATTTAAATAAATTTCAACTAACTCACTTCATTTTGTCCAACTTTCAGTATTTAATAACTGTAAACTTCATATCTAAATCCTTTAATAATAATTTTCAAATTCTTCATATATAAATTTCCAACTTTAAAGTAAACAAATCTTTACGAATAAGTATATTAATACTAAATATATTCATTTGATTTAAAGTTGTTAATCTGCCCATAACTGTACAATAAAGAGAGCATTATCTCACTTCATTGCACTCTTCACTACAAAATACTATTTTGTATCCTATTTCTTTCCCCTAATCCGACTAAATTCTTTCCGCTTGCGATTTGTTAGGATTTCCAGGGAAGACAAAGGGAAAAAAAAAGATTTTTTCTTCTTCTCCAAATTGTTTTCTGGGCCTAATCTTTCGTATTATTGCCCTAGATGGCTGACTGAACTAATCAAACCTTTTTCAAATGAAATCACATTGGAATGTTCAATCCAATCCAATACTTTGTGTATTGTGAATGGCAAAAGGAAATGATTAAGTTCGCACCGCTCGGAATGTTCTTTTTCTACTAATCAGAGCTTTAAAATGGCGCAAACTTTCAAAAAAAAAAAAAAAAAAAAGAAGGTAAATAAATAAATAAAAAAGGGGCATAAAACAGCAAATGATGCCATGACTCTCAAGATCATTAGACGATGATGATGATCATGATGTTGATGATGATGATGTTGATGATGCTGTTGCCAGCTACTAAAATGGCCCCGAGGGGGGAATGTGTCGGAAAGCTAGTGGACAAGGTTACAGTCAAGCGATTTGACTATGAAAGACCCTGTACTTATTGGCGTACGTATAAAATAATATTTTATAACGAGTTTGAGGCTTTGAGAGGCAGTTCTACAGAATCGTACAAGTATAGTAGTTTTCCTTACTTAGAGATATATCTTCCATTCAAATTTGTTAGCTTTATCTTTAATAATCAGCGAGATTCAGTTGATTTTTCGATTAACCGACTGTAAGAACTAATATTTCATTTTCTTACCAAAAATGTCGTTAAAAGAACCAAAATATAGACCAATAATCCAAGTTTTTATAAGAAAATTTGGATTTTTCGACAAAAGCAACAAACCCCTTCGCTTGAAAATACAGGGTCTAAAAATGTGCACGCCGTTTGCTTTCTGCTCACGCAATTTGCTTGGACTTTTAGCAAAATAGAAGAGTTCGCCACAAATGAACATTTCGAGCGACTCCAAGAGCTTCAAGCTCCAAGCGCCGATCTCCGATTACTCCGATTACACTATGACTATACTCCGACTGTTCCGATTGCTACGACTGCTGCTGCTGCTGCTGCTGGTGCTTATCGTGAACGCTGATCTATGACTCGGCGCAACTTGGTGCGTTCGCTTGAACTCATTTTGTAATTGCCCCACGGTAAGGAATTTCAGTCTTTCTATCTGTCCGTCCGTCTGTCAGTCTGTCCGTCTGTCTGTCTCGCTATTCATTGTGGTTTGCTCTCGACTCTGGTATGTGCCCCCCTTGTACTCCCCATGCCACACTGCCCCGCCCTTCTTACCTTGGCAAGCTTTAATTACCAGCAGAGAGAGAACCCGTCGCACAAAGTTCGAATCTCGATTTGTATCTTTAACTGTGAATCTTGAAACTATTTTGCATGTAAAGTGCAAGTCAAAAGTTTATATATATATGTATAGCAGTACTTCTCGGGATCTTTAAAAATTCTAGGTGAATCGTCTGCTATTTTAATTGAGTTCACAAATCCAAATCCAAAGCAAAGTGACCCCCAGCACAGTGGGCAGCCTCTGTAACCGCTGACAGCGACACGCTGTGTTTGTTCAGAGCGCATAGAGAGCGTCTCAGATAGAGATACATCAGACAAATAATAGATAGATAGACAGAGAGACAGACAGACAGATAGGTAGACAGACAGACAGACAGATAGATAGTTAGTTTGGCTCTTTTGGATTATTCAATCTGTTCACATCATTGTGAGAAATTAATACATCATCAGTAAAATCAACTATGCCTTTCACGTCTCTCGTCTCACGTCTCTCGTCTCTCGTCTCACCTCTCACACAACTCACAACTTTTCTCATCTCTCAAGCCTTAGGTCTCGCATCTGAGAATTCAAGATCTCATGTCTCAAGTCTCAGATCTCATGGGAAGCTTTCACATCGGCTCTAATTAACAAGCAAGAATGTTAGAGGGAAGTATGTTAAGCTAGAAAATACCCTGATCTTACATATGGAGCAAAAACAAACTGAGGATTCCTAACTTGTATGCGTCCTTTTCCAAAATATTCTTCAGTTTATACTAAATCTTAAAGCTTTGACTATTTTATACCTCCACTTCGCTTGAAGTCCCTACCCCCTATAGATTCCCCAAAGGAGTATAGGAAAACAAGTATGAAAGGCTACAGTCGAGCGAGCCGACTGTAAAAGACCCCGTACTCACAGAAGTGCGTATTTTCCATACGAAAAAGAAGAAAAGTGGAGTGATTCAAATTTTGTATACATACATATTTATATACAAATGTATGTAAATATATACACAATTAAATGCACAATTTCCTTACTTGGCTTATTTTAAAAATAAGCCATGTCTTACAATTTGAAATTATTATTTTACAATTCTAAATTATTATTTTAAATTTAAATTGAAATAAAAAAAAATAATAATCAAATTAATTCACCGGCGGGATTCGAGCCTAGGACTTCACGCACACGCGTCAGAGCCCTAACAGCTGCACCACGTCCCTCTCTTAAAAGTTAAATAATTAAAATTTAAAAAGTAAACAAATAGCACATGTCACTGACTGGATTCGAACCCGGGATCCCGGTCTAACAAGCACGTACGAAGCGCGCATCTCTACTACCTAGACTACGCTCGCTATTGAAGTTGCAGTAGCTAAACGTAGACTTAAATCTTTTATTGCAAGCAAGTGTAAACAAACAATTTATTCATAAAATTCAGCATTTTTGATTAATTTGTTTTATATGTTGTTGTTGTCCGATTTGGACCAAATTTGGTGAGGATAATTTTTATAATTATACACACATCCTGTGTGAGTTTGGTTGCGATCGGCCAACTAACATTACATGTCTTCATACAAATTTTTTGTTTTTGACCGATTTGTCCTATGGGAGCTATAGGCTATAGTTGTCCGATCCGGATCAAACTTGGTGAGGATAGTTATATTGGTACCATACACATAATGTGTGAATTTGGTCTCTCTAGCTCTAGTCGTTTTTAAGTTATGGTCATGTGAAAATAGTTTTTTACAATTTGCGGGGGCGGTAGGGGGCGTGGCAAAAATTTGAAATAAACTTAACCTGCCTGACATATAGACGGACTTTCATTCCAAATTTGGCTGCTCTAGCTCTTGTAGTTTAAAAGATCCAGGTGTTCATACGGACGGACAGACAGACAGACAGACAGACAGACAGACAGACAGACGGACAGACGGACATCGCTATATCGACTCGGCTGTTGATGCTGATCAAGAATATATATACTTTATGGGGTCGGCCACGCCTCCTTCTGCCTGTTACGCACATTTCGCTTCAGACAAACTTAATAGACCCCTCTACTCTTTTTTAGAGTACGGGGTCTAAAAAAGTGCCCTAAAAGTCAACAAATGTTGACTTGAGTCGGTACTAATCCAACCATAGCAGTAAATAGTGCATGAATCAGAGTTGTAGCTCGACTTGAGAGCTAAAATAACTACCGAATTAACGTAGAGTTCCCCTCTCGCACTTGTAGGGTTGTCCTGTCTGCTACCTAAGTAGTTGTATGATGATGTTTACCTGTGTCTACCTGTGTCAATGTCAACTTCAACGCTAAATTGTCGCTTATTAAATATCTTTCGCCCCTCTCCGTCTCTCACTTTCAGTCTCTCTCCCTCTATCTCTATTGCCGTTTTGCTCGCTCTCCCTTTGGGTATACTAGATATGAATGGGATGCGGTTGAGCTACTTTATCAGTCTAAAATTCCCCGTAACGTCCGACATTGTCTGTTCACTGTCTGCCGAAAATTATGACTTGTTTGGAAGTGCAAATAGCTCACTTCCTGTCGCTTTGAGCTCTACCTCTCTTTTCATCTACTTCTTTAAAGAAGAAGAAGAACGAAATCCCAATTCCAATTTCAATCCCTCCCTGGGCGTGTCTGTCTGCCAAATGCTGTTGTCGCCGTCACGGCCCGACGATGATTGCTGATAAGAGCGTTCTTATTTCCAGTCCCTGCCTGCGTATACCATATACATAGCTATTCCCGATATCCTCGTTGAGATAACGCTGTCCGCTACGTGCTACTGAGTTAGCTTTTATCCCTCTTTGCTCTTCTTCTCTTTTGTAGTCTCCTCTAGTATGCAATGTGTTCCGTTTTTCTCTCTCCTTCCTTTTCTCTCCTCACCTCTCTTCTCTGCCTACCTGTACAATTCATATTTTAGTCTCTCTTCTCCTCTCCTTGTCGCTCCACTTTTCTCCTTTCTTATATTCTGTCCCCTATAGTCTCTTCTTCTTCTATCCTTTAGAGTTTTCCATCCTCTTTCCTACATTCCTCAACTCGCTACTCTAAAGTCTCTTCCTCTTTCCAATCTAGTTCTATCCTATGCTCTACTCCTGTCTCCCTACTCTCTTCTCCTCTGCTCTTTTCATATATTCTCTCCTTTTTTCTCCCCAGCTCACTACGTATCTTCTCAAGGTTTCTCTCCTCTCTCCCAGTTTCCATAAGTTGTCTCTGGTTTACTCCCTCCTCCTCTTCTCTACTCTCTTCATGTCTCCCTCTTCTCTTCTCCTCTTCTCTGATGTTCTCAATTCATCTCTTCTGTTCTCTTTTCTCCACTTTTCTCTCCGCTACTCTCCTTAACTCACCACTCATTTGTTCTTCTCTCCTTCCCTCCTTTCTCTCTCACTGTCGCTTCGTTACTGATCTAAAGATTTCCTCTTTTCTTTTCTCTCTTTCTCTCTCTCTCTCTCCGTGCTATAATGTGTGGGCGTGTCACAATATATATGATATCACATTACGTATATGGCTTGTAATGCGCTTCCGTTTTTTCTTTTCAGACCTAATTGCCTACAGATTAAGACGGAGGAGAAAAAGGAGGAGGAAAATTCCGAGGAGGAGGAGGAGTTGGAGGTGGAATCGGAGTCTGGGGCAAAAAGGCGCCGACACCGCTTTGCAAACACCCGTTTTTTCGGCTCATTTGTAGACGCTACTTAAGGTCGTTGTTATTCGACGTCTTTTTTTTTTTTTTGGGCCGGGTCGGGTCGTGTCGTGTTGGGTCGCTTTGGATCGCATCGGATCGGAGCGGGTCCAGCCAGCAATTACACTTCCGCTTAGTTTTTTTTTGGGGCGGAGGGTCGGACAAAAACAAAAAAACAAAAAACCAAAAAAAAAAAAAAAAATACCAAAATGAAACCCAAATTCAAACCAAAAGCGAATCATTCATGCAGACTCGTTGGCTCGATTTCGATTCGAGTCTTTCAGTTTTCCCCCACTCCCGCGAGTCTTCAAGTCCCCGAATCTCATTCGGTATTCGAGTCTTTTCAGTCTTTGAGTCTTTCATTCACTGATCGCGCATTCATTCATTCGTGTTGATTGCCACCTTTGGGGTCTTTTGGGGCCGTTTCTGCCTCTCCCTCTCCCTCTTCCTCTGCCCTCTGCAACCGTTTCACTCTCCCTCTCTCTCTCTTTCCATCTGTCAGTCTTCCATCTGCTGCTCCAGTGATTTGTCTGCTTCTCTGCTAATGAACAGGCGGCAATCGCTACCTAGTGCAAAAAAAAAGCCGAAAAAAAACGCCAACAGCTCTACGAAAACCGACAAACAAACAGAAATCAAATCCAATTTATGCTTGTTTCGATACCCTATTGATATGGGCATTACAACTATACAAATGAGTTACAAAATTGATGCTTAAAACTTGGGAATTTCGAAAAAACATTTGAGTTTAGGAAATGTTTCTGACATCTAGAAATTTAAGATTACTAATTAGATGATTCAGTTATTTGTCAACGCATTCCTGCTTCAGTTAAGTTTTCCCCACACGATTCTACAATATCCGAGATTACTCTACTTCTGACATCGCCCATAATCCCAGATTTTTGTCAATGTTCTACATATATATAATACAATAATTCAAAACAAAATACTTTAAGGAAGAGAACTTATTCCAAAATTGCTCGGAACGGATAATAAGACATGCTATTGACACAATTCAACCTATAGTCCTTTAGTCGGAAATCTATATAGTAACTAAATATAAACAATTTATTCAAATTAATCTGTTATTTTAAATTTTTTTTTTTACTACATTTTGTAGATACTTATCTTCAAAAAGTTATTTTAAAGAGTATCAAATCATCGTCAGACCAAAGTCGCGATTTTTTTCTCTTCTTTTTATTATCATTATATTTTTGTGCTTTTTATCCCATTTTTTTTTTTTTTTTTTTTTGTCCATACAACATTAATCATAATTTTGGTGTCCGCTTTGCGAGCGTGAAATGATTTTTATGCGCTCTTTTCACGGAACGAAACGGAACAAACTCAAAATTCTGAAATCGAAAAAGGTGTCAATCGCTAATTTGACATTGAATGTGAATGGAAACTTGTAACTTTTTGGGAAAAGCCCGGAAAAACTCTTAAAATCAATTAAAAGCTGTGTGAAAAAGATGATTGAATTGTTAGCAGCTCAGGTCATTAGGTCAAAATTGACATTCAAACTGAGATCGAAGTCGAAGTCGAGGCTTAAACACCCTAAATTGGAGTATAGGGAGAAAATACCGTTTGAGGAGCAAAGAGAATGGATTTGAGTAGAAAAATATTTGCTTATCAAAGTTTTAAAAATATTTTTGGCATTTTAAGCATATTTAAACATTAAACAGTATTTTTTAGACCCCGTACTCTAAAAAGAGTAGAGGGGTCTATTAAGTTTGTCTGAGGCGAAATGTGCGTAACAGGTAGAAGGAGGCGTGGCCGACCCCATAAAGTATATATATTCTTGATCAGCATCAACAGCCGAGTCGATATAGCGATGTCCGTCTGTCCGTCTGTCTGTCTGTCTGTCTGTCTGTCTGTCTGTCTGTCCGTCCGTATGAACACCTGGATCTTCTAAACTACAAGAGCTAGAGCAGCCAAATTTGGAATGAAAGTCCGTCTATATGTCAGGCAGGTTAAGTTTATTTCAAATTTTTGCCACGCCCCCCTACCGCCCCCGCAAATTGTAAAAAACTATTTTCACATCACCATAACTTGAAAACGACTAGAGCTAGGGAGACCAAATTTACACAATATGTGTATGGTACCTATATAACTATCCTCACCAAATTTGGTCCTGATCGGACAACTATAGCCTATAGCTCCCATAGGACAAATCGGCCGAAAATTGGTGATTTGTATGGAGGCATGAAGTTTTAGTAGAGCGACTGTAACCAAACTAGCACATTATATGTATGGTACCATTGTAACAATCTTCACCAAGTTTGGTCCGGATCGGACAACTATAGCCTATAGCTCCCATAGGACAAATCGGTCGAAAATGGGTAATTTGTATGGAGACATGAAGTTTTAGTTGAGCGATTGCAACCAAACTAACACATTATGTGTATGGTACCATTAAAACTATACTCACCAAGTTTGGTCCGGATCGGACAACTACATCCTATAGCTCCCATAGGACAAATCGGTCGAAAATGGGTGATTTGTATGGAGACATGAAGTTTTAGTTGAGCAATTGCAACCAAACTAACACATTATGTGTATGGAACCATTATAACTATCCTCACCAAGTTTGGTCTGGATCGGGCAACTACAGCCTATAGCTCCCATAGGACATATCGTTCGAAAACTACTTATTTGTATGGTAAAACGCGCACTAAAATGAGTACGGGGTCTTTTACAGTCGGCTCGCTCGACTGTAGCCTTTCTTACTTGTTTGAAATATTTTTTAATTTTTTAGAATTTTTTTTTGTTAAATTTTTTTTTAAATTTTCTAGAGGTGATTTCTTAATCCAAAGAAAAGTCTTTTTTAAAAAATCAAAATTTTCAAAACCTTTTTTTCTTTGTTTTCAAGATATTATGAAATTCCCAAACCTTCTCAATGATTCAATAATCAGTTCCAGGTTAAAAGATCTTTGTGAAATCTTTCAACTCGGTAGCTGAACTGATGGATGAACGGACAGGCGGACAAGAGGAACAGAGACGGACATACAGACAGAGATGGAGGGACAGAGCAGTTAACAGAGACATTGATGACGTTGCAAGTGTATCGAGTAACTTGAATGACCGACAGAATAAGCAGCAGAATGAGAAGGAGATGACTTGAGGGAAGACTCAAGAGAGCAAATGGGAGAGGGGAGAGTGAACCGAGGGTGATACCAATGGTGGGGAAGTGGAAATGCATTCATGCGGGAACCTGTTGCAGTTTCATTTCGTTTTGAGCCACTTGAAAAGCAATTTTTTTGAAATTTATTTTCCATTTATTGCTTTATTTATTTTGTACCTTTTTCAGTGTGGGCTCATTTTCAACTGAGTAGTAGACTGTTTTTCATTCTATCTGCTTATGCGATTAGAGTTCTCTCTCTTTTCCCGTCTCCGTTTCCATCTACATAAACATATACACAATCACACGCACACATACACATACACCTTTATTCATATGTATGTAAGGATGATGGCAGCGTGTTTATTTGTTATTCTTTCAGAGCTCACAACAGAACTAAAGGGCAACTTTAGTTTCTCAATGACGACGTCGCGACGTCAACAATCGAAAGTAATAATGAAATCTCATAAACAACAAAAACAACAACAACAAGAACGACTGGAATACAAAGCATCAGGTCGCTGCAAGTCCAGCGAGAAGAACAAAACTGTCTGCGCCTTTTTGCCTGCTCCCTTTTGTAACTGAGACGAGACGACGTTGACTGCAACTGCGACGTCGACATCAACCTCGACGACACTTGCCTTGATTTTTATTATGTTGGGCTTTTCCACTAATACACACAGACACATGCACATACACATGAGCATTTCTGCATTGTTGTTGAATGTTGCACTGCCTTTTGATTTATTGTTAGCAGGAATGAGAGAATGGACCCAGGCATAGGGCAAAAAGGAACAGCGATATCAACAAGAGCAACAACAACAAGAACGATAACAAAACAAGTAAGAAAGGCTACAGTCGAGCAAGCCGACTGTAAAAGACCCCGTACTCATTCTAGTGCGCATTTTCCATACGAAAAAGAAGAAAAACGGAGTGATTCACATTTTGTATACATACATATTTATATACAAATGTATGTAAATATATACACAACTAAATGCACAATTTCCTTACTTGGCTTATTTTAAAAATAAGCCGTGTTTTACAATTTGAAATTAAATTTAAAATTAAAAAAAATTAAATTTAAAAAATTTGTGTTTAAATTTGACTGGACTCGAACCTGGGACCCACGCGGATTTGCAAAATCATGAACCGCGACCCTACCAATAAGACCACGCTCTGCTGATAATTCAGTTGGATTATTTTCATTCACATGCAATAATTGTTTAACACACTACACTGCTTGCTGTAGTTTGTGTTCTTCTTCTATTGCAAGCAGTGTAAACAAACAATTTGTACATAAAATTCAGCATTTTTGATTAATTTGTTTTATATGTTGTTGTTGTCCGATTTGGACCAAATTTGGTGGGGATATTTTTAATAATTATACACACATCCTCTGTGAGTTTGGTTGCGATCGCTCAACCAACACTACATGTCTTCATACAAATTTTTATTTTTGACCGGTTTGTCCTATGGGAGCTATAGGCTATAGTTGTCCGATCCGGACCAAACTTGGTGAGGATTGTTATAATGGTACTATACACATATTGTGTGAATTTGGTCTCTCTAGCTCTAGTCGTTTTCAAGTTATGGTGATGTGAAAATAGTTTTTTACAATTTGTGGGGGCGGTGGGGGGCGTGGCAAAAATTTGAAATAAACTTAACCTGCCTGACATATAGACGGACTTTCATTCCAAATTTGGTGGCTCTAGCTCTTGTAGTTTAGAAAATCCAGGTGTTCATACGGACGGACAGACAGACAGACAGACAGACAGACAGACAGACAGACGGACAGACGGACATCGCTATATCGACTCGGCTGTTGATGCTGATCAAGAATATATATACTTTATGGGGTCGGCTACGCCTCCTTCTGCCTGTTACGCACATTTCGCTTCAGACAAACCTAATAGACCCCTATACTCTTTTTTAGAGTACGGGGTCTAAAAAAACAATCAAAGAGCAGCACAGCATGGTCCACATTGTGCTCTCTCGCTGACTGCGCGCTCTCTTTGTTGTCTTCTGCTTGATCATCTCTCACTCTCTAGCTTTGCAGTTTAGTGCAGTTGTTGTTGTTCTTGCTGCTGCTGGTGTTCTTGCATTCCTCGCTCAACGTTTTTACCTTTTGCCAAGAACTGCGTCTTTTGACTTTCTGGTCTGTGTGTGTGCGTGTGTGTGTCTGTGTTTCTATTCTTGTGCGGGCAGCAGCAGCCGCAGCAGCAGCGATGTTGACGTTGCCGTCGACGCAGTTGTAGACAGTTCATTAATGTTATCAACAGCATGAGGCATTGGACATGAAGAGGAGCGGAATAAAGTGGAGTGGGGGAAGGCTGTTTGCTCATTTTTTTTTTTTTTTATTATTATAGTTTTGGACGCATCGTTGTAGGTAACAAAAACAAGAAGAAGAGGAAGATAAAGAGGACGAATTTAGCGTGTAACTTGTTGCTGCTGCAATTGGTTTGAGTCTCGGCTAAAAGTCTTAACGCACTGTTGCTGCTACTTCTTCTTCTTCTTCGTTTTCGACTTGTATTGGCAAAAAATGGGCCAAAGACGAGTTAAAAAATAAATATATATATATTTATAAGTGTGCATTGAAACTGGTGGCAAACTGTTGGCCACAGTTGGTTGGCCAAAAAAGGATATGCCAACTTGGCCAGTACAAATTGTCAGCATTGGCTTGAAACGGTCAACGGGCCGAGTTGCATTTTATGGCCAACTTGTTGACCAGATGAACTACTTTCCAAGCCGATTGCCGTTAGTTTGCTCTGTCAGTCCGACTGTCTACTAACTGAAAAAACATCTTGGCTGATCAAAACGCTTAACTCACCTGAGCGCTAAATGCGACAGTCCAAAGGGTGTTCAAATGCTTCCAGCTTCCAGTGCTTTCCAGTGCTTCTAATTTCCAGTTTTCAGTATTTTCGCAGAGTTGGCAATCTATTTGAAATCACACGCAACGGTAAACAATTCCGATTAGCGGACAAAAAAACAAAAAACACTTGACTATTTTGAGCACTAACTAAAAAAAAATACAGGGTATTAAAACAAGAGAAACCCATTTCGTATACTGTAGGAAAACCCATTTAAATGTTATGGCATTCTTTGTATTTAATTTTTTTATTTTTAAGGCTTTCACAGAAGCAACAAAAAAAAAAAACGCAAAAGAAAAGAAATCAATTCTCTTCTGGGCATTAAATTCAATTTGTTGGTCTCTTTAGTCACATCCGTTGGCAACAGCAAAGACACAAAAACAACGATAACAACAACAGTGGGAGAAGCAGCGGTAGAGGCAGTGGCAGAGGCAGCGGCAGCATTAGACGCAGCAGCAGAAACAACGGCACATTTCCGAAATAATCTCAAATATTTGGCATACGAAACGGCGACGAGGAAGAACAAGAGGAAGATCGCAAAGGAGAACAAATAGAAGAAGAAGAAGCAGCAGCAGGGGCAGCGACAGCAGCCGGCATCCCCCGGGCAAAACAAAAAACAATAAAAAAATTAACCGCAAAAATTTATGTTTACGGTGCTTTCCGCTTCCTCTTCCCCTTCTCCTTCCCCTTTACCTACCTCTTCAACCCTTTCAACTTCTTGCCTAGTAAATTACAAATATTATTGACGATTTGATTTTAGTTTTTCCTTTCTCAAACATTGTTTGATTATTGTAAATAAACTTTCAATTGGACAACAGCAACTCAATGCAGTTTGCTATAGATTAAATTACCAGAATTAACATTAGAACAGATGAACATAAACACACACACATAATATGTACATACATACATACATCATTCACTCACATACACACACACATACTTCTGCACTTTTGTGATTTTGTCGCTTTCTTTTGCAGCTGTTTGCCGGCCAACGATTTAAAAATAAAAACAAAACAAAATATTTTAAAATACAACTAAAATACTAAAAATAAAAACAAAAAAATGTAATTCAAATAAAAATACACAAATAATAAAACTATTTTTTTTTTTTGTTACACGCACTTTTTGTGATTTCTTTTTTTCTATTATTTAATTTGTTGCACTCAAGTTGAGAGTGAGCAATTTGAATCAAATTGCATTTGTTGTTAATTAGATCGACAGGTAGCTTGATTTAATGATGATTATTATCATATTATCATTAGCATCTGTGATAACAAGTCGCGCACGTTGAAAGCAGTTTCTGTTTTTGCGGCTTTTTGCAAAAAAAACACCAGAACTGTATGCAAAACAACAACATAAAAAAAAAACAAACAAACAAAAACACGGCGAAAAAGACGCCGAAAATATTGAGGAACGGTAAAAAGAAGCACGCGCTCTTGCTCTCTTGCTTTCCTGTGTGAAGGTGAACGTACAACCTGCCAGCGTCGCGTCACGTAAGTAACTAAACGACGGCGACGGCTGTGACGACTACGACGTATGCCATTAGGCCTGCATGACGTTCGGCTTGTTTCGGCGCACACGAGGCCGAATGGTGCCGAAGACGCGCTTGCAAGAGCAGTCGGCGCGTCGTCAAGTTGCTGCAGCCAAAGCTGCTTGGTGATCATAGGCAGCATTTGGTGTGTGTGTGTGTGTGTTGCTGCTGGTCATGGAAGCTGCGCTGCTGCAGCGAACCACCAGCCGAATCCCATACCACCCACCACTCACACCCCACGCCACATTCGAATAACAGTGAATGAAACACGTGCCAAACGCATTATGTTGTGTTTTAAATATATATATATATATTTTTTTTTATAAGTTTTTTATGTTTATTTACTTAACAGTTTTTGTTCGTATTATACATTTATGCTGATGTTTGTTCGTACAATAAATTTAATATTCATTTAGTTTTATTTATTTAATTTTATTTCTGTTTTTTTTTTTTATTCTTTTCAATAAACTTGTAATATAAGTATGTATATTTTTAGTTTAAATTTTTTTTAAACATTTTTGTGCAAGTGTGTGTGTGTGTGTGTGTGTGTGAGTGAGTGTATTCTCAAAGGCTGTTAAATAATTCAAAACAATTTTTTTTTTAACATTTTACACTGGGACAAATGTGAAGAAATCTTGAAATTGAAATTAATGGATAAATAATTGATATTGATAGATTAATTATAATTATTATCAAATGCTATAACATGGTAGTTGTTGTAGTTTGTTCTTTCTCATCATCATCATTATGATCTTCATCATCATCATCATCATCATCATCATCATCTTGTTGGCTAGTATGCGTTCTTGTTTGTTTGTGTTGTTGGTGGTTGCATGAGTTAGTTAGGCCTTAAGTTATATATATATATATATATATATATAGAGTTATGTATTTATTTATTTAGTATTTATTAATAGTTATGTATTCCATATATAATTTTATTGTTTCGTTTCGAGTTTTGTTTTGTGTCTCACTTCTTATGGCCATTGTATACATTAAAAGTTAGTTCATTTGGTTTTTTTTTTTAGTATTTTTGTATTTTTTTTTTTTATATTTTTTTCTTTTTAAAATAACTTTCCCATTTATTTAAGATTAAATATAAAAGAAGTAGAAGCAATTGCAACATATCGTTCGTGTTGTTTTTTCCATTTTTTTTTGGATTAATCGTTTTAATATTTACGATTTTACACGATAACAATTGGCGCAGTTTTTAAAAATTTTGTTGTTTAAAAAAAATATTAAATTGCTAATTTTTGTTGTGGTTTCTTCGTGTTGCTTTTTAGTTTTTATTTTTAATTTAAAACTTTAAACGACTGGTGGTTCAGTTCCTCCCAGAGATTCGTCGTTACTGCAATTAAAAAAAAAAATAAATTAAATAATAAAAAAAAAAACAAAAAGTTAAATAAAATCTTAAATATAATATTTTAAAACGGAAAACATGTGTGAAAAACTTTAAAGAATCATATTTTTTAAGAAATTTTTTATGTTAAAAGTTAAAAAGAATTAATAACTAAAAAAATAATTAAAAAAAAAACAGTTTCTACTTTTTAACAATTTACAACACTTATATATAAATACTAAAAAAATAATTAAAAAAATTTACTTTCTTAACTTAAAATTAAAATTATTCACTTTAAATCTTTTAGTGTAACATTACTTTTTGCCAGGGACTATGCCATAAAAATTGTCTAACTTTTACTATGCTAAGCATAAAATCATTTATTTATTATAATTATAAATTTGTTTACTGAATCTTATCTTAATGTTAAAAATAAAAACATATTTAGTTGGGAGCGGTTTTCCAAACATTTGCAGATCTTCCGTTTTCGTTATCGTTATCGTTATCGCTATCGTACCATATTAACTGCAATTTCAGACTTTGTCTCAACGAGAAGAGCTTCAAACTCGTCTGTTTTCTGCATTTATTTTTTATAGCTTCATTAACTATATAGATAATACATATATGTATATATATATTTAGGGCTGTGTGTATATAGTATATTTGTTAGATTAGTTATGGCCATATTGGAATGGAGTTTCCACGGAGATCATGTAACTGTGTGCCACATGTAACCCCTCTCGGCCTCCATTTTTTTAGTGGTTTTGCTTTTCAAGTACATACTTTCATAAGTAATCGGTATCTTAAGTGGTATTATGGTATTATGTTAGTTTCAACGATATTTAACCATATTTTCGTGCTAACTACAATATCAGACCAAAAAAAAAAAAAAAATGTTTACATATATATATTTATATTTTCTGATCCTTTAGGATATCGGTTATAGTTATCGTTATTGCAAACATTTAGCTATAGTTTAATCAATATACTTTGTATATAAATATATGTATTGTAATCGATCTAGTTATCGTTATCGATTTATAACATGATATTTTGCAATGATATGGCACGATTAGTTTCAAGTTGATCAGTTAATCAATTTAACTGGGCGCTGGAATATACCAAATTAATTTAGCCATCAGTAGTGTGATAACTGCCACGCCCATTTGACGACCAACACTCGCCCCTAAGCCATAACCCTGACTGTGCTGAAGCTGATTGAAATTGGGTCGAGGATACATTATATGCACTGGAGGCGGTTGATCGAATTCATCGAAGAAATTTGGATCGTATCTCACGTCGTTGGCATCGTATTTCTCATAGATTAAGCTGAAGGGATAGTCGTAGCTGCTAAACTCCATTAAAAGTGGTTAGCATGTTCAAATAGTTTAAGGGATTAAAGATATAGTAACCGGAGTTTATAGTTATCAAAACATAACCTCAAAAAATAATTTAACTTATATGTCAGCTTCAAATTAACCTTAGAGTTTAAATTTCCTCAACTTTTCTTCTCGTTTCCCCGTTATCCCCTATCTTCCACTACCTAGTTACTTATACTTACACAGGACAGGTGTCCACGTTGGCGCCATTGATGGAAGATTTGCCCAGATTGATTTGACCTGCGGCATCGCCCTCGACGAAAACGATGCAACCGTTGAAATTGTGCATGTAACGTTTGCCCGTGAACTGGGAAATGTCTGGCATGCCACCTGAAAATTGGAATAGACAATGGTGTTACGAAAAAGCTAGAAAAAAGTTAAGGAATTCCTGAAACTCACCAATGAAAACATTTCCAGGCAAATGCATTTCCTTTCTGCTCGTGGGTCGCGTATCGCCGGAATCGGAGATACGATCCAGTTCAAGTATGGCCGTATTCTCCGAACGCTTCACAATGACAATATGACGATCACCATCATCGACGGGAGTATCCACATTGCGAATGACCGTCTCCTGTCCATCCAAACGCATTGCGTACTCCACAAATCCATCGACGACGGCCAGAGCTATAAAGTCCTGACCAGTGAATTCTTCGCCTGCTTTTTGTCCCCACCAGAGGAGTAGACCGTTTGGTTTGCTGGTGGAGAAGACAACCACTGCCGATGTATATTCCTGATCTATGTTGCTGCTAAACTGATTGCGATCCAGCTCCAAATATCCATTGCCACGGAACGAGGCATTGAAGTTCACTTGAATATCTGCGGGGAATTTAAGTCAAAATTTTTACTGTAGAATTTGTGATCAATTTAAATCATTAAGTGCTCATACACGGAAAAAAAAGCTCTTCTTTTTAGTTCGTCTGAAAGACTACTTTTTCGACCGATTTGGTCTATAGGTACTACATGATATAGTTGGCCGATCTAGACCAAATTTAATGGGGATATATATAATCATGATATACACATAGTGTGTGAGTTTGGTTGAGATCGCTCAATTAGAAGCATACTCGATCATACATATTAAAAAACTTCAACCGATTTGATCTATGATAGATTATGATATAATTGTCTGATAAGATATAGTTTGATCTACTCTTCTCTTTAGCTTAAAGTTTCAGTTTCTTCAAAAACCGACTTTTAAAGTTATCAACATTTTATGGTATTCCATTCAACTTACGATCCTGGCAGAGCTTGCCGCTATATCCCAGATTGCAGGAGCAGACAGCACGATTGTCCACCTCGGAGCAAGTGCCACCATTTTCACAGGGATCATTGGCGCACGGAGCATTCTCGTATTTCTGATGCATTTCCTCATCGGAGCCGTGTCCTTGCTGATGATGATCCGGTACCGAAGGCACCAGTAAATCACCATCGTTGTCACTGTCGCCAATTTCATTGAGTTCACCACAATTCTGTACATTAGCCGCGTCCACAATGTCGCTGAGCAGATTGATCGATGTCTTGGAGTCATACAAACGGGAAATGCAACCATCGAAACCATCGGTGATATTCACATCTCGATTGATCTTGACACTAGCACGATCATAGCCACCCACATACAATGGAGTCTTCAGGGACAATACACGAGGTCCACCCGCTGCCTTGGCATGTTGTCCGGGCTCATCGCCCACTCGGAGAATGCTCTCGCCCTGACGACGCAGCAGCTCAATTCGTGTCCACTTGTGCAGCTTCAATGGGTTCAGGGATCGTGCCACAACCGGCTTGAGACGTGCTGCCGTATTGATCATTAGCTCCACGTGACCGTCCCGCAGTACCAGAGCCACGTAATCACCGCTGGGTAGTTTCGACTCAGCGGTATAGAGGATCACCGCATCCCTCAAGCTGGATGGACGCACTGACAGCGTTACATTGATGCGTGTGACGCGAGGAGTGCTGAAAATGGATTACGGAAGGAAATTAGATGATTGTGTTAATCACAATTCTTAGCTTAAGAGTTGAGGAAAACTCTCTGATCAATTTTGGTTGGGGAAACTTAGCCAATTGATCAAAGGATAAGGGATCCAAATGATCCTCGGGTCTTAGGATTTTTGACAGGAGCGGTCTTTTTGGCTTAAATAGTAAACTTCCCGCTGTAACCCATAAAGGAAGCCGTAGGAGATCAAGGTTAGCTTTTATCCCACAGCTCCTAAGGGTCAAGATGAAATACACTAGTAGAAAACCCTCTAACCCTCTCCTTGATTAGGAGAGTACATTAATTTTTAATGGACCTACCCGTAAGCCGCGTAGCTGTTGCGCTTGAAGTTCAGACTGTGCTCGTTCAGGTGCTCGATGTACTGACAACGGTCTCCGGTGCGATTCAGAGGACAGAGGCATTCCATGTCCAACTCGGTGTTCTCACAACGTCCGGCACCGCAGATACCAGGAGTACATTGGGCGCCAGCGACGGCACAATTACGTCCAGTCCAGCCCTGTTGGCAGACACAGGTGTAGGCCAACTCGGTCTGGCTCTCGAGGCAGATGCCGCCATTGGAACAGGGGGAATCCTTGCAGGGTTTGCAGCTGGTTACGCCCTCCTTGAACTTGGCCTCCTTCATGAGCTCAACGGTGCGTCCTTGGAGTGTTAAACGACTGATGCAACCAACGAATCCAGCTTTCTGTGTGACCGCACCGGCTGGCAGCTGATCCCAGCTGGGCACACCGCCAATATACAGATCCTCCATAAGCTCCAGACTTGGAGTTTGTGTCAGAGTGGGGAAGGCGACCGGATGCTGTTCATCCAGCTGAATGTAACCATCATGACGTGATCTGTGCACACGCATCGTATGCCACTCGTTCAGCTCCAAGGGTTGCTCGGCTCGTACTACCAAAGGTTTGCCACCAAAGTCAAAACGGAACTCGGCATAGCGATCCACCAGGGAGAGGGCAATGTAGTCACCAGTTCCACGAGTTTGTCCATTGTACAACAACAGACCGTTACCTGCTTCCGGTCGGAAAGTGATCTCAAAGTTGAACTTAAACGACGAATTTGCCAATGTGGGGAAACTCATGTAGCTCAGAGGCTGTTGATGGAAGTGAGGTATTGCTCCGGTGGCCACCAAAATGGTTGGATAGTCCACGGATTCCCCGTCCGCATAGGCGGCTGTGCAGATGTAGGTGCCGGCATCGTTGGCCTGTACGTCGTCCAGCATCAGTTGGTGCTGAGGAGACACAAAGGGTTGTGAGAGCTAAGGGTAGGACCAAAAACAGTCGGCCCTGTAGCCGTTCCTAACAGTCTAGGACGTAGAGTTTTCATAGGATGCAGTCTTTGGGGTAGAAAGCAGTAAGTAAGACTTTCATAGAATAATGTCCTCGGGGCAGAAAACGGACGGAGCCGTCTTAACATAGATAAACTAGTAGGAAAAGCTACAGCCATTTGTAATCAGCTCTGCAGCCGTACCAACTAGTTTATCCTATCAGAGTTAACCTAAGGACTATCGTAGGAAAAAGTCCTTGAACCCGAAAATGATCCTATCAAAAGGTACTGCACTTACGTTGAGTATATCCCTGCCGGACTGTAGCTGTCCGTACTGTCGTGACCAGCGGTAGCTTGGCCGACGGCTCTCGTCAGCGCCACAGCTCAGCTGAGCAGCGTCACCGACCTGAGCGTGCACAATCTTAGGACGACGCAGTGCGTGTGGTTGCTCCTCGATTTCCAGCTCATAGCTTGTGGTGTAGAGATCTCCCTCGTCGGTACGGCATTTGCAGACATAGTTGCCGGCATCAGCGGAAGTGACTTGATTGATGACCAGACGGTTGCCCACTTGCTGTAATGTAGGAAGAGAATGAAGACCCTTTTCTTTTGAGAGGTACGGTCAAAGTACTCACTCGAACATTCGATGAAAGTGGCGCACCATCGGACCGTTCCCAGATGACATCCGTGTAGCTGTTGTCCGAGGAGTAGCACTCGACTTCAGTGGATTCGCCGACATGCAATCGCGATGATTGCTGATCCAATTTGAGACTGTAGTCACGTGGAACCATCGGTTCTGGTGTTGTCCTCACCGGAGGCAGATAGACTCCCGGATACGGGGCTGGTGTAGTAGCCAGACCCGCTGAACCGTCACAACAGGACACACAGGACACATAGTAAGCGTAAGAAGAAGAATAGTACGGAGACGCAGACGAAGACGAGGACGGAGACGAGAACGGAGACGAAGACGGAGACGAAGACGAGGACGGAGACGAAGATGTTTTCGGCGACAAATCACAATTTGGGGAATGTGATGTTTACAAGTGCATGTATTGTGTGTGCATGTGATTATAGGTGTGAGTGTGTGTGTGTGTGTGTGCGTGTTCGTGTGTGTGTTGGTGTGTACGATGAGGCATCGATATGAGGGATAAGATAGGTAAAAAATACACAGAGAGAGAGAAAAAGCAGTTAGCAAAATACATGTCAAATACGGTGATTTATACAGATAGTTTGTTATGCGATGTTTATCGAACACTTAACGATAGATCGATAGAAACGATAAATCAGTCATCGTTGTGTCTGTGTGTATGGCGTGTTCTGATGTATGTTCGATATCACATCACATATATGTGTATGTGTTTTATTATATTTAATTTCTGTTTTTTTTTTTTTAGTAATTTTTTATGTTTTTTTTTTAAGTTTCGTTTCCTAGTTAGACAAATAAATACATACATAGAGAGAGGGTGTTCGGGGGGTAGTATGTAGAGATGGGGAAGAATATATAGAAGAGCGGTTAACAAAAATTTATAATGACAGTAATCAACAGAAAGTCGAAAAAAAAAACATAAAATACAAAAAAAAAAAATACAAAATTTTTACTTAGAAAAAACAGAGCTACTAAATAAAGCTAAATTTTTCTAGTTGATCGAATCACATTTAATACGAGTACATGTGAATGGCTGTGTGTGTGTGTGTATGTTGGGAGTAGTGTGTGTGTGTATGTTTTTTATGGGGTTACAAATGATATAGGTCAGGATTGATTTTGTTTACTTTTTTTTAACCATTATCTGCTGTCAGTAATTTCGTAACAATGTCTATCGATTGTTATCGATAACAGCGATAATTCTACCAGTTCAATTTCAAAAGTTGATGAACATAAATTTCAATACCTATATACACACATATACATATATACTTACATACAATCGATTATGATTAAATATGTTTATAACTAAATACAAATTCAAATTCTACTAAATGTTTTCTAGTATTAAAATTTGATGACAATTTTTTTGTTTTGTTGGCGATCGAAAGATTTTTAGTTTACAAAATTTATATATACATATATATAATTTTTTTTTGGATTTTTCAGTAGTTTATCTTACGATTGTGTGTGTGTGTGTGTGTGCGGTTGTGTGTGTGTAGTGTTATTTACAATAAATTTGGTTTGGAATTTACAAAAATATACAGTTTTTTTTTTTTTGGGGGGGTTAGTACAAATTGGATGCCCGGATGCAATTAGATTTATATATACCGATACCATTTCGATTTCGATAGCTCTATCGTTATCGATGTCGATTATTTAACAGTTAATCGTTGCCCGTAACCAAAAATCGTAGTTGTTGCTGTAAGAAGGTTGTAGAAATTGTAAGCACTGTGTTATCGATAACAATGCGGTGTTATCGATCGGTTTATCGCTACCAACTTACGAACTACAGACTCAGAGAAGCAGCTAACCACACACTACAGTTGTTGTTGTTGTTGTTTTTGTTGTTTCTTATATTTTATTATTGCAATTTAAAATTTATCGATTAATTTTTTTTGGTTGCTGTTACAGTTGCGGTTGTTGTTGTTTCGATAGTATATTTAGTTGAAACGTGAATTGAGTGCAAATTGCAATTGTTGTCGTGTTGTAGCTACGAACGGAGTTACAGAGGGAAAGGAAACAGAGGGAGAAAGGAGGAGAAAGGGAGAGGGGGACAGGAGAAGAAGTCATAGAGGTAGTGCAGAACGATAGTAGAGAAGTGTAGGTGTAAAAGAGTGTGACAGATAAAAAAAGAAAGTGGGAGAGTTTAAAGTGAGGTTAGGAAAATTTTAAAGTGAGGTTAGGGAGCAGAGCAAAGAGCTAGAATTGTGAAAATTTATGACAAACCGAAACTTTTGCTCAGCTTTTGCACTACTTGACGCTTTTGTGTCCTTTCCCTGCGATAATCCGGTGTCCACAGCTTATGTAATGCAAGTGATGACTGAGTTCGCTTCCATTTCCTTTCATTGCCTCCGGATCCTAGGCGTTCCTGGCTCTTCTTCCAGCGCTTAAAGTTTCCCAATCCGTTTGCCGATCCTGTGCCAGTCACCGGTTTACTTTGTCCAAAATCCCGTGTACAGTTGAACTCATCGGAGTGATCGGTGCAATCGTAGATGCCATCGCAGACCATGTTCGACTTGACACACGTGTGTGGATGTGAAACGCATTTGAAGTCGTTCGGTTGACAGGCGTACGAGATGATCGGAGTACGGGCGGGCGGTGCCATTGATTTGTTTGGTGGTATTTTGGTCATTTTGAAATCTGTTGCAATGCCTCGGTATTTGCGATGCAATTTTAATATTTTTTGTTGGTATTTTTGGTGATATTTTTTTTGGTATTTTAAATAATTTTGTTGGTTTTTTTTTATAGAAAGCATAAGATAAGAGATTAGCAATCCATTTGCCAAGAAATAAGTAAAACTTCAGCCACGGTTAGTACTAGTAACTAGTATTTAACATCCGTCACAGTTGCCCCTAATCAAGAAATTACGCATACGCACCGTTGTGCCAACGTACAAAACACAAAATACATGTGTAATGGTGCTCATCTAACAACATGTGTGTACGTATGTGTGTGTGTGTGTGTGTGTGTGTGTGTTTAGTATATTGCAGGGAACAAGGAATAGTGACTTGCTGCAATTAAATACTAAACTAAATACTAGCTAAAAAAAACTCTAAGTATTTCGGGCGTGCAAAGTATTGGAACTATTTTCGCTTGGTTTTTTTTTTGTTAGGTATTTTCTTTTTAATAGCGTGATTTGGTTAGCGTTTAACAAAATGTTTTTTTTTTGTAATTTCGACCGATCGATCGATCGATCGATCAAATTTCTCATATTTTTTTATATACAAATCGTAGGACTAGTGTTAGCTTGTAAAACGGCATTATAAAGCAATCAAGATTTACAATACACGAACAGTAATAATCAAAAATCAAAGTACAAAGTACAAAAAAAAAAAGAAATTATAAAATTAACATATAGTAAAAAAGATCAAGTGAAATAAAAGTAAAGGGAATAAACTCATGAACTCATAAAAAAACAATAATAATAATAATAATAAAAGTATGAATAAAAAAAACATTACTTATTAAATTTTGGGACTACAAAATGAATTTCAAATATGATTATTATTATTATAATTATAATGATTAATATTAAAATTATTAGGATTTAGCGGCAACACACCTGCACATATATATAATAACATGCAGGGTATCTCATGGTGGCCCCTTTGCATACTGAAATTGTACTTATTTGCTAGGGTATTTCAATTGTTGTTACAGTTGTAGTTGTTACAGTTGTTGTTGTTGTTGTTGCAGTTGGTTGTTGTTGTAGCAGTTGATGTTGTTGTTGTTGTAGTTGTAGTTGTTGTTGTTGCCGCATATATATAGTGTATATAGTATAGAATTTATACATGCATATACATGAATATATATATGTATTTTATGGATTATGATTAACATGAGCATAAATAATTTTAATTTTAATTGAGTTTAAGTTTGAGATTCAAATTCGTTTCGTGTAGTGTTTGTTTGTTTGGTATTTTTGAAGCATTTTTTGTGTATTTTTTGTTTTTTTTTTGATTGGTGATCATTTTTTTTGTCAATCGCAAAGCGCACGAAACATTGCATAGAGTTAAAATAATATATATTTATATATATGTGTGTGTGTATGTTTTAATATATATATATATTTTTATGTTTTGCATTTTGCACAAGCGCACATGTAAGAAAGAAAGAGAGAGAGATAAAGATATAAAGTGGGAGAGAGTAGAGAAAAAAGCGGTAAAGAAAAAGAGAGAAATAAATATTTATATATATAATATATATAGTATATGAAATCACTTGACTTCTGACCTATCCAGAACTATGTATAAAATATTGATCGAATCTCTTCTGAAATTTAGTTTTAATTTAATAGAAGACTGTGGCAGAGTATTTTTTTTTCATTTGGAATTATTTTTAAATTTGCCAATATTTTTTTTTTTTTTTTTTTTTTATTTAGAACTGATTTTAAGTTATTCAAAGTAAAAGATTACAACAGACTAAAACATTTTTAACTTGAGATTATTTACAATAGTTTTTAATATGTGCAAGTTTTTCAATAATTTTAATTATTTGTTTTGGTATTTTATTAAAACATTGCTTTGGATTTTTTTTTTTTTTTTTTTTTTTTTTTTTGTTTTGGTGAAGGTGCAGGTGCAGGTGCTGCTTGTGTGCAAATGGAAGAGCGGAACATGAGTGAAAAGGTGAAACAAAAAAAAAATATGTATATAGAAGAAAAGTGTGCAGTGCAGTATTTTTTTAATATTTTAATTTGTTAATTGATTTGATAACATTTTTTGTTATGTTGATTAACAAAATCACAAACAAAACACGTTGGAAAATACGAAACATTAACCATTATTAATAAATTTTGTATTTTGGTATTTTTTTTTTTTTTTGGTACGCCGTTGAAAAATCTAAGAACCAGTTTGGGTGTGAAAAAAATATGAACAAACACCAGGAGTAAGAAATAACAAAGTGAACGTGTCCAACACCAGAGATGAGAAAGGAGCCCATTAAAAAATATATATTGTAAACACAAACAACAGAAACAAACGTCAAAAATCAAAATGGGAATAAAACCAGCTAAATTCGGACAAGCCGAAGTTTTAAGTATTCTTGCAGAAGTATTAAATTCTTAAAAAATAAATAAAAATTTATGAAAAATAAAAGAAAACTTTGCTTTCAAAACTTATGGAAGTATCTACTTAAGACCACAATAGGGCACTACATGAGATTTAAAAAAAAAAACTTAATTAAATTTAAATTTAAAAAAAAATAATGAATAAAATTTTTTGTTTTAAATCTAAAATAAACAAATAATTTTAAGAAGACTTTAAAGTTCAAGCCAAAAAACGTTCCTTAGTTCAAACGGCCCTAAAAAGTATGCTACATTTTAGTAAATTAAAATAACCGCACAACAGTGTGACCAGACAATAAAACTAAAACACAAAACATGTGGCAACCTCTGCAAGAATATTTATAAACTAAAAACATTAATCAAATGTTGTTAATATTTAACGAAATAAAAAGAGTATTTTACAATTGTTTGCTTTACACAATTTTGCGTAAAATGTATGTTAATATTTTGTATATTTTTTTTTTTTATGTTTTTATTTTTTCACTTAGTGGATTTTGCAGGGACTTAAATAGAATTGTATTAGATATGGCAGCCATTTGTAAGCTTAAAACTTTAAAAGTATTATTAATATGTTTATGTCAATTGTGAAAGAATTGGATTTTTATAGGTATATAGTATATAAGTATAATTGGATTGAATAATTTCATTTGGTATTTTTTTGTTTTGTTTTCGCACATAACTTAAGATTAGCAATTAATTTTTTGGGAAAGTATTGAAATCAAAAATGGCTAAATGTGGCATTGTTTTTAGCGTGTTTTGGTTCGGAGGCAATTGGATCGTTTTTTTTTTTGCGGTAGGGCATGCAATTTGGTATATATTTTTTTTGGTATTTTATTGAACTCTTACAAGATGCTGAAGTTTTTGCAATTTTCGGGGGGCAGTATTAGTGTAGTTTAATTTGGTATTTTTTATTATTTTTTTTTTGGTACCGTCACCAGTATGTTTTTTGTATTTTTTTTTTTGAATTTTTCAGTTACTTAAAAATACATACAGATACAGATAGGGTGTGTGTGTGTTGTGTGTGTGTGTGACATATTTTCATAATAATTTGGTATTTTTGTTCACTTAAATTTTATAAAGAGATAAAGAGAGTTACAATTGTTAGTGGCTGCATTGTGTAACGGGATTTATTGTCATATATACAAAGTGTGCTGTGCTCTAGACCCATATCCGTTTCCATATCCGATTCTGATTTTTTTCTTTTTAATATATTCTTTTAACTCAATTGTGAATTGTATGTGTGTGTGTGTGTGTCAATGTGTGTTTGTGTGATTTTCCATGATTACAGTAGTATATAGTAAGATATTTGGTAGTTGTTGTTGTTGTTGTTGTTTTGTTTTTAACTCGCATATTTACAGTTTACAGATCGTGTGAATTTATACACCTATATAAATTTATATATAGGTATATATATATGTAGTTACGTGTGTGTTTTTAGTTAAGTAGTTTGCTAGATAAACACATACATATATATATGGATATACATATGGATATATAGATACAATTACAGTTATACAGTTACACAGTAGAATATAGAATTATAAGAACAAAGTAAAATCAGCGAGCGAGGTCTTTTTTTTTAATCTTTCAATCTGCTCTATAATAATATTGCCAACAAAGCCTAAATCTTCGGTATTCTTAATTTTGATTTCTTGATGATTTTTTATTATTTTCTTTGGAATAAGGTATTTTTTTTTTTTTTTTGGTATTTTTTCTCTTTACTGAGGGCTGTCCTAACACTTGACTTAAGAAAAGGATTGTGAGTGTGTGTTTGTGTGTGTGTGTGTGTATATATATGTGTGTTGTTGTGTGAGAGATAAGAGAAATATATACATATATATATATATAGATATAGTATTTATATGTATATATTTCTGTTTTGCTGTTTCGCATTTAGTCGGACCTGACATCTGACACAACCGTTAAGGGGCTGCGGAAGGGGTTTACTCACGTAGTATACGCAAATCGACAAATGTCTGTGGCAGATCTTGATGTCTCTCCTTATCATACGAATTGCAGATATAGCGACCGCCATCTTCTGTACGCAGCGATGTCAGGATCAACACTTGACTGCGGGGATTAACTCCATTTGGTAGCGGTTGCCCATCTGCGCGTCCCCATTCGAACTGAAATGATATTAAAATTACTTTTAACTACAGAAATCCCTCAAAAATAAATCAGACTATGAAGACAGACACACTAAAGTATATTGTACTATAGTATTTGGTTGACTTACCAGCACTTTATCATCGTATTGTCCACCTCGTGATGAGCTGACCGAACAACGTAGCTGAATGCTCTGACCCTCGTGACCCTCCTGAACCTGCGACTGTGGCTGCAACTGGAAGCCACTTGGTGGACTCACCACAACCTCAGCATTCCTTTCCATATGTCCATGTTCATTTGTTGCCGAGCAGGTGTAAAGGCCAGCATCTGCAGGTGTAATGGCTTCAAAGCGCAAGAATTGTCCATCAATGCGCACAGTGCTGTCGAATAGTATTGACAAGTGTTGAGTAATGAATTACAAAATAGCAAGTAAACAAACTCTTTAGAAAAGAACAACAAGAACTACAAGATTAGGTCTGATAAGATCTATAACTATACAACTACTAATGATTATTGTCTTACCTGGGCAGTGGTCGTGTGCCCGTGGCCCAACGAACATTCTCAGGTCGTGCATTGTCTACTTTACAGAAGATGTTCACATTCTGATTGGGTGCAACCACAAGTGGAATGTCGGGTATGAAAGTGATCCTCGGTAGTCGTATAAGCACCAATTCGCGCACAATGGAGGCAATGTATGAGCCGCGATGATCAAAGGCACTGCAACGATAATGTCCCAGATTTGACGTGCGGACATAGGTGATGGTCAGTGTATGGCGATCGAAGTATGTATTCGATTCAAAAGTTTTATTATCGAGACGATCCCATTTGATATTAATATTTTCGTTAGCCAAGTCACAGCCGATGGTCACATTTTCACCCAAATTCGTTTCGAATTTTTGTTCATCCACATCGCCACCAGCTGCAATAAATGTGTGTGTTTTTTTTTTCAGTGTTGCAAAACGAAGGAAACGCTAATTTGCTTGATCAGCTTACGTTCGGCTATATCTCCACGTCTGGGCTGCACTTCAAGGTGAAGTTGTCGCTCATCTCGACCAGCTTCATTGGTGGCCACACAAGTGTAGGTGCCAGCATCAGCCTGAGATACCCTATAGATGTTCAAGTACGCGGTATTGTCACCAAATTGTCGATTACCCGGAGATAATCCAGGCATTGTTGGATTGTTATCCCATTGCACGGATGGATTCGGATATCCGCTGCCTGTGCATGTCACGCTCAGCTCATCGCCCTCGGTGAGACGTAGCATCGACTGATCGGGATTGAGTGTGATCACTGGTGGTTCAACAACACGCAGGTTCACTGTACCGCTGCTGCGGCCAACTTCGTTTTGGGCCACACACTCATAGTCTCCGGCATCAGCAATTTGCATGTCATGAATGCTGCACAGTGAAATATAGACAGAGAGGGGGAGGGGGGAAGAGAGGGATGGAGAGATAACAAGTTAGTTTCCTTCTTAGTGACACTGATTTTTGAATGTTGTACTTACATCATATATCCGGGAGTATTCGCCTGAATGTCGTGTCGGGGCGAGAGTGGAACACCATCGACGCGACGCCATTGTACGGTCGGCTCGGGAATGCCAGAGCCGATACAGTAAAGCCATGTCTCGACGCCGACTTGGTGTGCACCCTTTGACGCCGTTGTTATATCAACGCTCGGAGCCTCCCGAGCTGTAAACAAGTAAATTATCGTGGTTGTACAGATTAGTATTAGGATCAGGCTGTGCGGACCTGTCTTATTACCGACTCCATTCTTGTGCACTTGGCATTGCATAGTTATAATTTAAATGTATTTGATTTTTAAAAGTCAAAAGTAATTAAGTAATTTATATAGAAAATCGGTACACAATTTACCATTACCAAAAATTATGATTTTTGAGAGAGGTAAGCATCCAGAAGAAATAGATCGAAGACACATATTTAAATCACTTATCAAATGAGTTAGAAACTTCAAAGATATATATTTTAACTGATTTTGTTGAAGGAACGAAAAAATCATTAAAATAAATAATTATTTCGGTCTAAGGTTTAAATTTGGATAAGGGTTCTAAATAAGGTATATGGTATATATAAGACAAAAAATCAATCAAAAAATAATTTTATTGACTCCCAGCTTTCATCGCTTTATAGCTTAGAACAACTATCGGAGGTTTATAAAAAAATTATAACGTTATTTAAAAACTCCCCCAAAAGAAGTTACTTACGTTCAACATCAATAATTGTAGATTTTTGATCTGAACCGGCAGAATTCTCGGCAATACACAGATAATTGCCACGATTTTCGGGTTTGGCATTTATAATACGCAATACATTGCCGGTCTGATGGACATTCGAGGGCAATTGGGAGTTAACCTTGATCCATTTGATATTCGGATATGGCGATCCACTTGATTCACAAGTGATGCTAAAGTCGGAGCCTTGGTTAACTGAGTTCACTTCGTTGAAGTGCACGATAACGGGTGCAATGCTGGAAAGGAATGAATAGATTTGATCAGAAAGGGATTGGAAAGAGCATAGATTGGAGAAAGTCAAGTATTTCCTAACTTTAGACACCAATAGGTTCGATTCATGTACAGTAAATTTCAGCTGCGTTGCACTTACCCGTCGCCAGAGGGCGGCTGCTGACGCTGCTCAATGTAGACGCGTGCATCTTCAGTGTAATTGCGACGACTACGCAAATCGATGCCAACACAAGTGTAGACACCAGAATCCCTTTCGCTGGCATCACGAATCTCCAGGGTATCGCCGCTAATGATGATGTTACGTTGCTGTTGAGGATTCAGTGGGTAGCCATCGTGCAACCATTCGTACTGCAGCAATGCACCGCTTGTCGACTGGCACGTGAAGCGCACAGTGTCACCAAATTCACCATTGAAGTCCTCGGGCTGAATGTACAGACGTTCACGTGTCGGCGGTGGTGCATTTCCCCTCACGTAGATCTGCACGTACTTCTCATCGGTATGGAATTGATTCTGTGCAGCGCAACGATAGCGTCCCTCATCAGATTTACGGGGAGACTCGAAGATCAGGCGACCTCCATCGGTACGAGTGTGTCCATCGGCCTGGCCATCGACACGGGTCCATGTCACAGTTGGTGTAGGGTTGCCCTCGACCTCGCAGCTAATTTCGTTGGGCTGGTACTCCTCAAAGGTGACCGTTGAGGGCAGATTGACGATCTGAGCTGGTGAGCGTTGTGATTGATCTGCGTAGGAGAGAGATGGCAAGCATTAATTGTATGTCTGGTAAAAATGACACAATGAGGCTGCAAATCGTTTCTGAACCAAATCACTCCTTAACTTAATAGAGAGTAATACTAAAACCTAACCTAAGAAAATATCAATCCAAACTGTTTTTGAACTAACGGTATGAGCCTAGTGAGCTCTCAGTTTTCAGAGAAAGCAATAAAGTTGTAAACAGAAATATATTTTTTTTTTAAAATTAAAAGTTATAAGAAAGTAAAAAAAGGCTAAATATCAAATTTTTTAAGTATAACGTTTGCAGCCTTGAAGACAAGATGATAACTGTGGGCAATATAGCTACCATAGCGAGCCAACATTTCTTGGGCATATCCTTAAGCCGCATTTGAATTTAAAGAATTTACATTGATTAGCTTATTAAGTAAAGAGAGCTCAAAAGATAAGATCAGCATTACTTACTTGATACAGTAATGGAGACCATGTCTTCGAAAACGTGAGAGGTTTGATTATTGATGGCCTGACAGATGTAGACACCCGAATCGGTTATTTGCAGATTATACATATGCAAAACTCCTCCCTGGATTTCAGCATTCATAGGCAAACGGCTGTTCTGTCTGTACCAGCTGACAAAGACGGGATCCTATAAAATTCCTCAAGTTAGAATTTGTTTTGAAATTGTGAAATTTGTTGTACAAAACTTACATTATTCCACTTCATGCGACCACTACATCTGAGGGAAATGGAACCACCCACTGGCATAATGGTGATCTGTGGTTTCGATATCGAGACAATGATTTGAGTACGAATATTATCGGGTGGATCGATCGGTGCTGGCTCCGGGTTGACATTCTCTGATTGATCGATACAAGATTTATATATTTTTAGAAAATATTTAAAATTAATTTGAATTGATTTGTTAATTCTCAAAACTATACAATTATGTTAGTGACAAAGATATTTCGATCGAGGTCTGGTTTCAACCGATTTGAGAGGGTTCTAGGTAGTACATGGATATGTATTTTAGCCACCAGATACAAACGTAACACATTGGTAATACCCGAAAAGTTCTATCTATAGTTTTTGTAATTTCACAGATTTAATCAGTTTTCAAAAGGACTACGCTACGGTTATATAAAATAGTCGAATAGATCAGTGAGCGGGTCTCGAGCTCAACTCTGGTGAAAGCACACATGTTAGTTAGAGCGAGCTAGCGAGCGACAGAGAGAAAGAGAGGGCTGTTCTATATAGATTGATCGACAGTCGACTATTTAAGGACTTAAACACTGAGTTATCCAACTCTAAATACATAAAATATACAAAAAAATCACATTTCTTCAAAGGTTTTGAGTTTTAGTCTTGATCAATAACTCAGAAAAAGAGTGAGAGGGAGTGTGAGTACAAAACTCCTACAAAAGAAAGGAACAGGGAGATACAGAGGGAAAGTAAAATCAAAGTTTACCACAAAAAAGGATTTTTTTTATAAAGGAAAGTTATAAAAGACTTGAGTTTTGTATAGGATACTGTGAACAGTTTTCGGGAAATTATTCAAGTCAATGCTAGAATAGAGTTTACTTTGATTTTAGAGCACAAAACAGAGAGACAGAGAATTAGACATCGGTTGTCAAACATTGAGATGTGTGAACATACAGAGGAGTACATATCAACTATTGTATGTATGTGTGTTTATTTATGTGTGTGGGTGTAGATTTCTAAATATTTGTAGTATAGGTTTTTGGTAGATATTTTTAGGTATTTTTTGGTATTTTTTTTTAACATTTTTTTAGGTATTTTTTGCAGTGTACAAAGTAAGTTTACAACAGCAGATATAGTAGAAGATATAGAAAGACAAAGATTGGTAGTATTTATGTTGTTGTTGATTGATTGGTTGGTTGATTGAGAGTTTGATTGGACGCGAACCTCGCAGATGGCAGCCATAGCGCAGTTTCGTTATATTTCCTATGATTCTGTTGCCCTTATATATCAGCAGTGTGTCATTATACGATATGGTCTCGTTCGGCTCAATATCGAAATGAAAGCCATTGCAACAAAAGCCCCCAAATGAATCACAAATCTTGGGCGGTTCTTCAATAATGCGAGATGTGTCTAGAATGTGGATGGATTGGATGGATTTTTTGTTTGATTTTCGATATTCGATTAATGTCGATTGCAATTCAAGTCGGTTTATCGATTTTTTTATAACAAGAAAAAAAAAGGTATTTCAAATTGGGTAAGGATTGTGTGAATAAGAAAACAAAGTTAAAGAAATTCAATAAAATAATAGAAATTTAAACTTTAAAAGTTGAGTATAGCTATGGAGAAGGAGTAAAAGTGTTTGAGAGAGAAGGTGAGATATAGGGAGAGAGAAGGGAGGGGGGGGGGGAGAGAGAGAGAAAAGAGTAGCGGGTTTTTTGATGCTGTAAAATGTTGTGTAAGTCTGTGTGTGATGTGTGTAAAACTCAGCACTAATTTCACTCCTAACTGCTGTGGTGACAACCCTAGCCGTACTCACTTATATCCGTGCAACGCTCTCCCGTGTACTGTGTCTTGCACTGGCACTCGACATTTCCATTGGGTCCCAAGGAGCAACCGACGCTGTTTTCCCTGTGACAGGGACAGGCTATGCACTGACTATTTTCATCCCGATAGTAGTTGGGAGCACACGACTCGCAAGAGTTGCCAACGTAGCCCGAAGGACACTGACAGAGTTCAATGTCCACTGCACGCTCCGCTCCAGGTTGAGCCACATCGAAGGACAGCTCCAGAGTGACGTCACTAATCGAAGTCTTTGAGGTGGGAGTATAGGGCGTGGCACGAATAAGCAAATGCTCGATATTGGTCAGAACACTCATCATATCGTTACGTGTGGCAGGTGAAGTTCTGCCTTGATCCATGCGCTGCCATTGATCATCCTCACTCAGTCTCACACTGTAATTCTCGGATTCTGAAGCTGGACGGGACCAAATCAATCGAACGCCATTGCCAATGATGACCACATCACTGCCAGGCTGATAACCTCCATAGAATTCAGTATTCAGAGTGTAATTCAATCGTCCGCCGTAGGCAGCCAATTTGTTGCCTTGCACATTACCGCGCAGACTCCAGTATTTGGTCAAGTAGGATAGATGAGTGTAGGTATATTTATTGTTCGGTATATCGACCGACAAATTCTCCCTATCCATCTCTTGGCCATCCTCATCGGTGATCAGTGCCTGATTGGTTATGAAATCCACAGCGATCAATTGGCGATAATATTTCGCCGATTGACATTGTGTTGCATGACCAGAGCAAAAGCATTCCTTGCATCCATTCTCATGATTGATCGACAGTCCAAAGGTTCCCTGACGACACTGATCACAGCGATTGCCAATCACATTTGGCCTACAATTGCAAACTCCATTTTCGCAGGATTCAGTTCCTTCGTTGTTACACCATTGGCAACGCAGCTGACTATCGTTATCTGGTGGTGGTGGCTGCGGTGGCTGTGGTCCGTTGTTGTCCGGTTGGCAATCGTAGGGAGTACCACGAGTGGCATCACCAATATAACCGGCGACACATCGATCACAGGTCTCACCTTCAGTATTGTCGGCGCAGTTCTGTAATTAACGATTGGTTTTTCAAATAGATTTCAGGTAGTGCTACAATAGTTGGGCTTCTATAGGGGAAAGAAGTGGGAAGTGCTAAAGATGATTAGTTTCAAATCGAGTGAGCTTAGGATCAATTCGGTAGGAAACTAAGCTAAGACGTTGAAATCGGTGAGTATGTCTATGAGGATTTGAAACCCCACGGCAATGAATAACTGATTGTGATCATATTGCTCCCACTTAAACTATATGATATAGTTATCCGATATTAAACAAATGTAACTTTAAGAAGGATTCTATATTATCCTTTGTGGTGATTTTTGCTTACCAGACAATCTCCGGTTTCGGCATCACACTGCGAAGAGTGACCATTGCACTCACAGGGCTCGCAGAGACCAAGGTAGAGTCCTTCCTCGGGATTGCGCTTGTATCCAGGAGCGCAGCGCTCGCAGGAGAGACCAATGTAGCCTTGAGGACAGCGGCACTCCTCCACCTCGTAGGCCCTAGAAGTCCCCAGATTTGTGGCAGTGGCCACATCCATGACAACCTGCTTGAGAGCACCCTCCTTGGTGCTGGTGGTGTACGTGGCCTTGATGTAGATGGCCTCGATCTTGCTAAGGGCCATGAGAAGATGCTCGCGATTGGCGACCTCGCCATCGATGCGCTGCCAGGCGCTCTCAATGATGGGCACTGCATAGGAGCTAGACTGACTGGGACTAACGGCATGTTTGCGATAATGGATGAGGGTTAGATCTTCACCGCTCTTGATGACCACATCGGGTGCACTGTTGCGGGACATCTGACCGCCGGGCAGGGAACTGTAGCTGAGCGTGTAGTTGAGACGTCCACCATAGGCGGTCAGTTTGTTGCCAAGGAATGCGGCAGGTAGACTCCAGTACAGGGTATCGCTGCTATAGTCGGCATTGTTATTAAATTGTATCTCGTATTGCATAGTGACGAATGGCACGGACTGAGGTGTCTGTTGGGTGTAATCACGCACCAACTGGAAGCCGTGTGGTGTACGGGAACGTCCGAAGCTGCTGCTCACTTGATCGCGATACCATGAGGTACTGGTACATTCCGCCTGCAGTCCACTGCAGAAGCATTCGATGCAACCAGTGTAGGTAAATGAGTTGAGATGGAAGCTCTTGGGAGCACAGGTATCGCAGCGTTCGCCGGTGACAAGAGCTTTGCAGTGACAGCTGTTATCACTGAGCTGATTGTAGGTACCCTCGACATTGCACGTGGATTCGGGTATTCTGCGGCAACTACCACCAGGCACAAGGGGATTACCCTGATAGCCGGCGGCACAGCTCTCGCAGCGACGTCCCTCGTAGCCTTCGTAGCACTTGCAGGTCACATCACCATCAGGATTCAGTTCACAGCCGCTGGCAAAGTTATTGCTGCCACTGTGCGGGCATGGACACTCTGTGCAGGGAATACCACGACGTGGATCTCCGTAGGTACCCGGTCCGCAGGGTTCGGCAACGAAGGGCACACAGCGTCCCAGCCAGGGACCACCGGGTTGACGCACATAACCAGGAGCGCAGGTCTCGCAGGAGTCACCCACATAGCCGGGTGGACAGTTGCACTTCTCCACAAGGGAGGCACTGCCTAATCCTTGATCTGAAGTACCCGCCGAGTCCATGACAATGTTGACCAGTTCCACTTCACGTGCGACGGTATCAATGTATCCCAGACGAATCAAAATGTTATCCACATTCGCCAGGATCATCATGATCTCTTCTCGGGTTGCCTTGCGTCCGTCAGGTTTCTGCCAGCTACCCGGCAGGAAGGAGATTGACACCTTGTTGGACAGATTGGGTTGGGTGCGTACACGATTGGTAAGGGTAAAACCATTGCCAGTGATGATTACATCTGGTCCGGAGATGGGACGACCATTACCCACATAGCTCACATCGTACTTCAGTTTTCCTCCATAGGATTTCAGCTGATTTCCCATGTAATCACTGGGCAGTGCCAGGTAAGGAGTCTCTCGGCTATTGTACTGCACATCGGAGGCACGGAATTGAACGCCATGTTGCATATTGAGCAGATTGTGTCCGGGTGAGTCGTTGATTACGATCTGATGATAGGGACTTAGCTCGACACTGACGACACGATGGGCCTGGATCGGTGGATGGATAGCATACATAAAGAGATTGGCGCTATCGCAGGAGTTGGCCACACCAAAGCAGAAGCATTTGATGCACTCTTCACTGGATCGTGCCAACATATTGAAGAATCCAGCCGAGCAGAATTGATTGCGATCGGGTGTTACTTTCACAATGGTATCGGGTGTTACGAAGTGAGTGCCACGGGTATTGATGATCTCGCAGGAGTAAGCACCGCTATCCTGCAGCTGCATATCGGGGCAGTTGAGCTCACCGCGTCCTCCGGAGCTCTTGGACACACACTTGTCGGGCACATGACCCCAATTGAGACGCCAGACGATTGTTGGTATCGGTACACCGGTTGCTGTACAGGTCAAATTCAGGGGTTGACCCTCCAGCAGAGATTGCATTGGCGGAGGGGGGCGAATAGGCACAGGTTCCACTGTAAATCAGGAAATTTTGATTTCTTATCAAGTTCAAATTTAATGATCTGTTACTTACTGCAACCGATTTCATCGCTGCCATCGCGGCAATCGTTGAGATCATCGCACTGGAAGCTCTTGGGAATACAATGGCCACTGGAGCATTGGAATTCGTTGTAGCGACAGGGAGCGCCACTGGGTTCAGGATCGCAAGATTCCTCATCGGAATTATCACCGCAATCGTTTTCACCATCACAACGCCAAGTGCGTTCCACACACTTTGAATTGCCGCAAAGGAATTGATTTGGTTGACATCTGCGTCCCTGACTGCAGCTGTGCTCGTCAGAGCCATCGGAACAGTGGGGCAAACCATCACAAATATTGGATTTATCAATGCATTCGCCATTCATACAGGTGGCTTGGTACTCGCTACAGGCTGTCGGTGGACGATCATGATCGACAACGTTGACTGTGAAGGATGAACATATAAAGTGAATTAGATCGGATTAGTTAAGTGGGTTCTTTAGGTTTTCCTGTGCTCATCTTACCCAGTTGAAAAGCCAAAAGCGGCGTTTAAAAATAATTGAGTATTGAGAATGGGAAAAGGGGAAAAAGAGACATTATTTTGACAAAGGATCTTACACAGCATGTTGGGTAAAAAGTTCGTTATTTTGACAAAAATATGAATTTTCCTGAATTATTTTTTTTTATGTAAAACTTAGTGACTCAAAATCTTAGTTTTTGTTCTTTCTACAAAGGTATTTCAAAGTTTTATATCTGTTGTCTTCAGTAACTGCCAAAATATCGTGCTTTTTACCCACTGTGCATACGTAAAAAATACTTCCGAGTTAGAGTATTTTTTTCCTACCTAAACCAAAGAACTCAAGATCAATATGCGGCACGGTGCCGTACTTAATGCGATTTGATTTGGGCTCCTCGTACTTGTGTACGCCCCAAGCTGCAGCCGCATAGGATTAAAGATCAAAGATCAAAGAAACCCAATGGAATACGCTTAAAAATTGTATACAAAGCGATGAGTTCAATACTTACAGCGTTCGACGGTTAGATGTACGGTGACCTGTTGACCCGGTATGTAATTGGGATAACCCAAAGCCTCGCAGACATAAGTGCCAGAGTCCTCCAACTAAAAATATAATAAAGTTAGCTAAAACTATAGTTTAATTTAAGTAAACAAAAAACTTACGCGTATGTTGGGAATTTCCAGACGACCGTTCTTGTCGGTGAATCCGACGGGCAGTGGACGACCTCCAGGACGTGTCCACCTGACCTTGGCACGGGCTGGACCCTCGTCACGACAACGGAAGATAACCTCGCGACCTGTATTTATGACAAAGTTTATATTAATCAACGTTCCAAGTAGATATATATCATTTAGGTATAGCATATCAAGCAAATAACTCTAAAGGTTCATTCAATCACTGTGAGAATTTTGAGTAGATTTTGTGTTTTCTAAAGTTTCGTGTGAATTTTTTTTGAAATTTATTTGTTTACGAACTAAACGAGCTTTCTACCGGGATAAGTGCTGAGACAACTATAATTTCGACAGAATGTACAGTCGAGCCAATTTTGTACTGTAGTGCAAAACTGTTGTTACTACATGTTGTGTATGGTTTAGTTAGGCCAACTTACCCTCCCTAATATATCCTGCAGGTATTTTTAATTTATAGGTTATGGCATTTTGGTTGGGTTAAGCGTTAAAATTGGTATATGGTAGAGCATTATGTAGAGTAAAATTATACAAAAATTAATGAGGATTACATTAAAACATAATCTTCGCATCAGTTCGAAGTTTGTGATCTAAGCTTTAAGTCAGCACAACGATTTTTTCATTTATAAATCGATAAATTTAATTTCAAAATGAATAATACTTAAAATTAATGTTTTTTTGTGAAGCATTAAAAATTGTCAATGAAAAAACCGATGCAGTATTAAATTGAATCGATTCAAATCGGAAAACATTGAACTAATAAAAATCGTTTTATCGATCAATCGATTGTTTACTTACTTTCTTTAATGGTCTGGCTGTTGGGATATGTCTTCAGGTTCAACTGATTGCGTCCAGTCGATGATGTGTCTTGTGCTGTGAATAAACAGTTCAGAAATCGATTATTAGTCGATAAATAGGTGTTATATTTTTAGGTTATATATATTTATATATTTTTGCTATGATAATTTCCTTCCCGATTAGTAGCTACTGAGGTTGATTAGTTTTGTTTTTATTATAATTGTGATTGCGGTGGTTTTTTTTGGTGGTGTTTGTGGTGAAGCACTTGATAGTAGAGGGTTTCGCACTGGCACCGTAGAGTTCTGTTTTGGCTGGGTAGACATCCAACTTACTATCGATCTCATTAGTGATGGGACCACAGTCCAGCTCATCGCTGGCATCGTAGGGACAATCGATCATACCATTGCAACGCAAACCAAGCGCAATACAGGGTCCATTTTCGCATCGGAATGTGGTCGAGGGGCAAATGATACGAAGTGGCACCAGCAGTGTTGTTGTTCTTGGTACTGGAGTTGTTGTGGTTGTTGTAGTTGTTGTCATTGTGGTTGTTGTTGTTGGTGGCATGAGTGAGGTTCTTCCGCTAGCAGTATGGGGATGACCTTATGGCAATATCGAATAGCGAATGTGATTGTATTGGATGAAGTTAATGGGTACTTGATGGTTTTGCATAGACATTTTCTTATATGTAGTGGTTATAATTTGCTAAAAGATGCTATTTATCGATAATACTATCGATATACATAACGATAACAGCACGACTGATTATATCGATATGGAAGCTACAACTAGCAAAAAACTCACCTATCGATATATACTTTTATCGATATGTGAACAGGAACTTTTAAGGCTGATGTTGATTGCAGTGTTTATGGATTGAAAATTAATGATTAAAGCAATTATCGGTATGAAAGCATACATATCGATTGATTTGGTATCGATATGTTGACAGGAAGTCTGAATGATGATGATTGTTTCAGTGTTTAATAACTAAATAATGGATTTTTTAAGCAACTATCGATATTTCTTGTAAAAAGTCCGTCTATCGATTGATTACCTTATCGATATTTAAACAGGATAATGTCGATGGCTGCTCATTTTCTATTATAAATTCCATTTTCAGTTCTGTTAACGGTACTTACCACAATTGAGCTCATCGGAACTATCTTGGCAATCGGTCTGTCCATTACAACGTACGGCAGCACTGACACACTGTCCGTTCCTGCAACGGAACTGGTTCGCTTGGCATGACATCTGGTTGCAATCGATTTCATCGGAACCATCGATACACTGGGGATAACCATTGCAAACGGCATCGGCGGCCACACAGTCACCATTGCGGCAACGGAACTGGTCTTGGGCGCAGCCTAAATAAAAAAGTTATCGATTAATATAGCACAATAACTATCGAAGGCGCTACAGCTGTACGGGGAATTCAAAGTAGATAAATTAGTTAAAGTTTTCGATAATCATAAGAACTGAAAGTATTTTTTTTTTTCAACAGTGCATACTCATGTGTAACTTGGAAGGAAATCGTTTATCGGACTAACATGCAAAATTGTCTTAATAACCAAAATAAAACTTAAAATTATCATAAGAATAAAAATATAACAAATTTTAAATTTTAAACTTAAAAAGATTTTGCTTAAAATAGAGTTTGAATTTAGGACTAAACTACTAAACAACTAAACTACTTATGTAACTTTTTCTTCTTTCACAAAAGCAAATAATTTCGATTAAAATTGGGTTAACTATTAAATAAATGTGTGTTTATTAACCAATACAGTTCTGTTCATCAGAAAAGTCTTTGCAGTCGTAGAAGCCATCGCAGTGCTGTGTTGCATTAATGCAAAACTGTCGATCGTAACAGAAAAACTCATTATCCTTGCATTGAGTACCTGTATCATCATCATCATCATCATCATCATTTAATCATTGTGATTACAATTATTATATTTGTGCAATTTGGCAAAAGAAAATTAAAGATTAAAGAATTACATAGGAAACAAGAAATAAGCATAAGAAAGTTATTGGTGAGATAGATTTCTAAAAAAGATATAGTAGATATAAGATATAAGCAGTGAATACGGTAAGAAGAGTGAAGTGAAGTGAAGTTCGAGCAGCAAATTATAAATTAAATTAGCAAATGAAATTCTACAATTCACACAGTAGGAAACTTAAAGTGCTGGTGCCTGATTAACTCTATAAACACCAAAGATATTTAAGCAATTTATGCAAATTAGAAAGATGAGCAAAAGTACCGAAAGAAACTTTCTGACTGCCTATTAATTTATTGTGCACATAAAACTTCGATTCGTTATTATCATTTTGATCAACTGCATGTCACTTAGTAGTTCAAAAACAAATCGTTTTTGGATAGTAGTATTTATATGTATTTTAAATCGAATTTTTAAACTTCACTATTAATTAAAATATATAGATTTCATATTAATTTTAAAGTTTTAAATTTTTCTTTCGAATCTGAGTTAAAAGTTTTAGCAAATAATGATTCCCATTCGAAGAGGTATTTTTAAAAGTACGAAACCCAGAAATGCCGTACTAAGTAGAGAATTTTGAACACCATTTCAGTTATAAGACAGTCTAAATTTCGTAATTGATCTCTAAAAACTTCTTTCTTTTCCAAAACCCAATTCCTCCTGCGCGTATATACGTGTGTGTCTGTTTATGTGTGTTAGTGCATACCGTTATTTAAAAAAAACATGAGATCGAATGTTTTTTTGTTGATGGAGCTCAAAAAAAAAAGTAGAAGAGAAAAGCTGAATGAAAACTTACAGTTAGCCTCATCGGAGTTATCTTCGCAATGACGTTGACCATCGCAACGTTCATTTTCGGTATAACACCTGCCACTACTGGGACAGGTGTGCTCCGGACAGGGCAGGTGGCCATATGATGGATGACGTGTGGCCTGCACTGGACAATCACGTTCATCGCTACGATCGGTACAATCGTAGTGACCATCGCAATGTTTAGATCGATTCAAGCACAAATTATCGCAGAAAAATTGATCCATGCGGCAATCTTCAGCATTTTGTCGTGTGGTGGCTATGAGATGACGATTTGCATGCGATATATATATATATGGGTATGTTCATATCGATATCGATGGTGATGGTGGTATTGGTATTTATCGGGTTTAACAAGAAAGAGAGATAAGAGAATGAAATAAGCAAATGTTTTTTTTTTGGTTTAATGTTAGCTCCATTATCCAGTTAAGAAGTACTTAAGCCATACAAATAAAACTCAAATTTTGATTAAAGTGATTTACAAACCTGTGTAAAATGATTATCTTATAGATAGAAATAAATATATGTATATGCCCAAATTGGGATATTTTAAAACATTTTAAACATATATAGAGACAGTTTTGATCTTGGAATTTCTTGGATTGGATTGGAATTGGGAGTGGTTTAGATTGGGGTTTTTCTTGGATGAAGGAGGGAGGCTTTGAAGAATATGAATTTGAATCGAGTATCGTTACCCTGTCCCTTGCAAGAATCGGGCCATTCATCGGATCTATCCTCACAATCGTAATGTTCATCGCACACATATTTGGAATCAATGCATTCCGAGTTTTTGCATTGCCATTCATCCGATTTACAAACTTTCTTTAATTTATTTTTATGTTTGTTGCCATCTGTGTGTGAGTGAGTGTGTGTGTGTGTGTGTTCATGCGTGTGTGTGTTGGTGTGTGTATGGCGCAATTGGTTGTGAGATAAACGAGGAAAAAAAAACACCAAACAAAAAAAATGTGGGAAAAAAATAATAACAAACAAAAAATTAAATAAGCATTCAAAAACAAATTTTATGGGTGCAAATCAGAAAAGCGAAGAAACGATCGAAAAGAGCGACAGAGAGAGAGAGAGAGAGAGACATAGAGAGAGAGACAGCAAACAGTTTAAGAGTGAGTGTGAGGGAACCAGCATAAAGGGAGAGACAGAGAGAGCAATAGCAGAGCTGTGTAAAATTTGTATCGATATTTATCGAAATACTGTACTTTGAAAAATCTAGTGGAAACTTGTAGGTGTGCAGTATAAATATATATAGAATACTATATATATATGGATTATGTTTAAAATTGTGTTACCCCGACAATTGTATTCATCGCTGCCATCATCACAATCGATTTGACCATCGCATCGTATCGAATTATCGACGCATTGACCATTGCAGGCGATCTCATTTGACCGACAGAGAGCAACTTCAATATGCAATATACAATATATGAATATATATAATGAAATCATGTGTAAAATACAAAAATCAAAATCAAATATATGCTACGATCACAGCTACAAAAAAAAAAAAAATACCGAAAAAAGCCAAACTACTTATTTGGTGTTATCGATAAAGCAATGCCCTCTACGATTACGATAAATCTACAAGTGCGGCAGTAGTGTTGGTTTCCCGTTAGATATAAGGCAGTATAATTTAGGGGTACTGGGGGGAAAAGGGGTCTTACCACAATTGCTTTCATCGCTGGCATCGGAGCAATCAACGAAGCCATTGCACTGCAATTTTGAAGCAATGCAATCGCCCGTGTTGCAGCTGACAGTCAGCGATCGATTAATCGTTGGTCAATAATCGTTTATCGTTTTATCGTCGATGATAAATTGTCGTGATGTGTGTGTGTGTGTGTGTTTTGGTGATGAATGATGACCGCGTAGTGATGATGGTTGTTGTTGTTGTTGTGTTTGTGTGTTGAGTATGTTTTGGTAGAGGGAAAGTACATAAAAAAAAGCATAACAAAATTTTAAAGCAAACGCTGGGATAGAAACTTGGAATGGGTATCGATTCAGAGTAAATATATTTAAGCAAAAACTGTACTGATAAAGAAGCCTGAGATTTTAAAAGATTTAAAGTTTAGGATATAACTGACTTTATATTAACACCAATAAACTGAATGGATCAAAGGGAAGACATTTAAGTATAAATGTATAATATTCGAGTTAATCTTTATCACCAACTCGATAACTCAGATATTTTTTAGAAATAAACCAATAAATCCGATAAACCTGAAATCCTATATTCCCTGTGTATACAAATATCTACTATATTAACAAAAATATTCCTGACAAATCTTCTTCTTTAAAATTCCTTCTTCGGTTTCAATTCTCAAAAAGTTTTTTCTACTGCTTAAACTCAAACTAATTTAAGTTGATAGTTGAAATCGATATATAGTTTATCTAATTTTTAACGATACCCATCACTAACAGTTGCCCTGGATCGATTCATGTCTTACAGATAGGCGTCACCGTTACAAAATGTACAGTTACGCTCATCGTTGCCATCGTTGCAGTTGACAATACCGTTACACAGCTGATCGCGCGTTATACAATAGTCGTCGCACTCGAACTCATGCTCAAGGCAATGCCCTGAAAATGATCATGATGATGATGTGGGTAAATGGCACAGAGAAAAAAGAGAGAAAGAGTGTGTGAGTGAGTGAGTGAGTGAGAGTCACATGAGGTTAGGGATACGAGTTAGGTAAAAAAATAACTCTCCGAGTTACCGTTAGACCCCTTCAGATGTACCGTTGTTAGAGTTGTGTGTATTATGTTGTTTTTTTGTTTTTTACCTGTAAAGGGGGGACAATCGATCTCATCGGTTTCATCTTGACAATCCGTATAGCCATCGCATTTCTTCTCCAATGGTATACATTGGCCAAAGTCACATTCAAAATAATATAGATCGCATTCATTCAATGGATCATTGCTGTTGTTGTTGGGATCTGAGTCTGGGTCAGTGTCTAGATGTGTGAGTGTGTGTGTGAATGTTGTGCGATGTGTGTGTGTGTGTGTGTGTGTGTGTGTGTGTGTGTGATGAAAAGATAAAATAAATTTAATGATTTTGGAAATGGTTTTTTAAAGGAAGAAATGAAAAATTGTTGTTAGCCTTTATAGAGAGAAGTGTTTAAAACTTAAGATGTAGTGTTGTAAGCTACCGTAGTTGAGATCGTCGTAGTTAAAGAGACAGTTGTACTCGTCGGCACCGTCGGCACAGTCCGTAATACCATTGCAGCGCTTATAGCCGGAAATGCAACTTCCGTCTCCGCATTGATATTGAAAACTCATGCACTCGACAATCGGTCGGCTGAGATTGAATTTAGCATGGAAATCTGAATGGAATGCGGTTGATGTGGTGTAATTTTTTTTTTTTTTTTTTTTTTTTTATGATTTTGTATGATGAATTGATGTAGTTGTTGTTGTTGTGTTGTTGTAGATTTGTTGTTGTTGTAGTTGGACAGGATAATCAGCGTATATATATATATATATTTAGAGAAAGATAATGAGAGAGAACGAGACGATACGAGGCGAGGCGAGGCAGGGCGAACGAGCGAGCGAGCGAGCGACAAAGGCAGAGAGAGAGGGACGACGATATAACACAGTCGAGAGATGCGCGTTGTACAGAGCGTGGAAAGAAGAAGAGAGAGTGGTACGGTTAGCAGAGCATGAAAAAATTCTATTTTCAACTCTTTTCATTGGCAAGTCTGTGGCAAGTCGATAGGTTTTCTAGCAGTTAATCGATTAATCGGTTAATCGGAATGAGGATAAAACTTTTGGGAATGTTTGGTGCAAAGTATAAGTAGCAAATTAAGCAGTTAATATTATGAATAAAGTTATCATCTTAATAAATGAATTAAAGTTAAAAATATTTACTTTGATCTTAAGCAAAAATAAATGTTTGTCTTTTCTTAATGTTAAAATAAATTAAAACAGTTCTTAGCCCGCTATAGTTAAGCCTGCTAAACGACTATATAAAATGTACTTGAAATTAGTAAAAAATTAATTTAATAATAATTAAAATAATATTATTTTTAGTATTTAATTGTCTGCACTAAAGAAGTATATAAAGTACGAGTATAACGATGTTATTGCGTGAAGATCAGTGTGATAAGTTAATGACCGATACAGGCATGAAAAACCACATGAATGGGGGAGGGCGTGATTGATTGATTGATTGATTTATCGATTTTTTGCGAATATACTTACGGCATGTGCTCTCATCGCTGCCATCGCGACACTGAGATTTGCCATCACAGACCTGAGTTTTGGGTATGCAGCCTCCGCCGCGTAGACATTTGTACTGTGTATAGCACGATGGAAAAATGCACATGTTGTATGTAGTTTGTGTGTATGTGTGTATGGGTGGGTGGGTGTATGTGTGTGTTTATGTACTAGGTACGGGTAGCCGTGTGATGAAATCAATATTATATCAGTACAAGTTAATGAGTTTTAGGCAACTTTCTATAAGTAATCAATATATTCCGAATTAATTAATTGACTTGAACTAAATGCACCGCATAATTTTTAATTGCAAATTTTGAGTAATTAGATATCTCAAGAAAACTCATACATTTGATAATTGGTATGCATTTGTATGTACTGACTTAAGTTGTCTACAATTGCATTACTATAACTGGTGTCTTTAATAAAATTAAACACATAGGTTGGGTTCTAAGAGTGATTACTTTATATGCTCAATAAATTTATCGAGAATTGAATAACTGTATTATATAGCTATTGATAAACATTTTTAGTTTAACACCCTTTTCTTAATATCTCATAAAGCAGCATATTCTTTAGTATATAGTATATACTGGATTTAAGAAAACTATTTATTAAAAATACTTTTTGAATTTTTAACAGACCTTTGAATAATTCAAGTTTTTCAGTTTTTCTTTTTGGCTAAACTCGATTTTAATATGATTTATGAATTTAAACGATTATGTTCAACTGTTTCTTTACTATCTGATCGACAGTGATTGGATGTGCTATATACATATGTGCCGATATTAATATTGATTTTTTTTTTTTTTTTTTTTTTTTTTTTTTTGGCTACCCATTTTAAGTGTACGAGAGCGATGGCGATGGCGATGACGACAACGACTCACCTTATCGGCGCTGCAGTTGCACAGCAAAAAGTGCTCATCCTCCTGCTCGCCACAGTCAGCGATGCCATCGCAGACGCTCTCAATTGGAATGCAATCGTGATTGTGACACGCGAATTCAATGTTTTCGAGGCAATTGCTGGCCAAAGGTGGCAACGATGGCAATGATGATGACGATGATGATGAGCTGCCTAAATGTTGTTTGTTGTGCGATGAATGGGTGTATGTGTGTGTAAGTGTGTGTGTGTTGAATGTTGGGGATGGTGATTGTCAGACAACAAGGCATATTTATAATAATTTGAAGCGACCACGTGAATGAGATACACATAGTAAAACACATAAAAAGAAAAAAGAGACACATAATGAGCGTATCGCAAAGTGAGTGAGAGAGATAGAGTGTGTGTGTGTGTGTGTGTGTGTGTGGCAACAATTAAAATTATAAACTATATACGATGAAATTATAGAATAACGTAACATTAAATGCTAAATTAAACGTTTAACTTTATAACTAGAAACAAGGTGTGTGTTGGTGTGTGTGGGTGTGTATAGGTGTATTGGTGTGTTGGTGTGTACTGGAACTTAGCTTAAGTAAGTTTTAATGTTTCAATGCTGAAAGTCACAAACATGGCATGCACTTTGTTTATATCCGCCCAAAACAAAAAAATCCCCACAGCTTAAAGTATTGGAATTCAGAACTAGATATATAGAGAGATATAGCTATACGTAGAAATAAAGCCAACACCCGAAAGTATGCAATACATTTGGTTGCATCGCAGTGTGCCACTTCTGGGCAAAGGTAAAAACACAAAGTTCACAAACTTCTGGTGATGTAGGCACAGCGCGATAAATATCGAAAAATATCGATATTGCTATCGTAATCGGTTTTAGTTTTAAATAAAATGAACTGTACCGAGTCTTACTTACTTTAGACTCTTTTATATTGTTGTACCCAAAAATGTTATTTTGTTCTTTAAGGCTCGACTATACTAATTTCTTGACCAAAATAAATCGAGTTTAATCGATTCTAAGCCCTCAAAATCTTCTTGGAATCTAAAGCGATTCGATAAAAATTACATATGTACGTATTCATTGTACTATTTTGCAAAGTAAATAAGTTGGTTTAATTCTTCTGACTAAATGAAATCGATTCTTATCGATAATAATCAATTATATAATTTGAAGAACCATAAACTGGATAACAACTTGAATGTATTGATTACACATTTTACAAGTAAAATATGTTAACTTTGTGCTCAGACCCCATTATTTCTTGACCAAAATAAATCGATTTGTATCGATTATATTGTCTAAATGTAGCTTTAAAACTAAGAACGACTGAATAGAGTAAAGCTTAGGTAAGCTTAATGATTCAAAAATTAATTTCCTGACCAAACCAAATCGATTGAAATCAATATCGATATTTTACTTATCGCTTTTAGGCACATCACCAGAGAAATACACAAAGTAACCTACTCGCCGCACCTCCCGTGGGTGTTATTGGAATTGGGTTAGTTGTTGTAAGTCGTGTTCTCGTTGTCGTTCTTGTTGTTGTTCTTGGTGTTGCCACCGCTGGAGGTGCCTCCGTTGTTCGGCGCTCCAGCGAACCGGGTGCAACAGTGGCCCACGGGTCGGGCAGACGGCTCACGGGCCGAGAGGTGACAGGGGGCGTGGGCCGAGACGGTGGGCGTCGGGTCGTCTGCGGTGGGAGATAGCGATCACAGTTGTCTTCGTCGCTCATGTCGTTGCAGTGATGGAAACCATCGCAGCGCAGATGGAGGGGAATACACACGTTGTTGCGACACTTGAATTGATTCGAGGCACACGGATTGAGGGGACTCGACTTTTCGTACTGATCGTGAGGTAAATAGATTTGGTATTCCATGGCATCTTCTTCGTGCATTCCATCGACATGGATGTTGTTGTTGTTATCGTTATTGTTATCGTTACCGCCGCGACCGATTTTCGGTGGGGGCCGTCTGCGGTGCGAGTGATCGGCATAGTTTCGTATAATTCCGTCCTGATCGACGGTATCGGAATCGTTGATATCGTTCAAGTCTGTTAGCCGCATGCATGGATTAATCGGTTGATCGATTGTTTGTTAATTTTTTTTTTTTGGGGAGGGGGTTTTGGGGATCACCACATGCAAGCCGACATTGATGTTTATCGATAACAGCATTTTGTTTTGGGATTGGGATGGGAATGGGTTTATTGGAGGATTTTAAATTCAAGTTTTGCATGCAAATTTTGTAGTTGAGCCAATTGATGAATTTATTTTTATTTTTGGTTTTGTTGTTGTTGTTGTTCCAGTTGTTGTTGTTGCGTGCAATTAATCGATTAGTTTTGTTGGACACATTCGATAACCACAACCATAAACGTTCAATTTTGTTTACAGAATTTTTGATAATTTTACCGGGTCGAATTGAAAAGAAGAGAAATAAAATTGGAATTCGTTAAAAAACAAATCAAAATCTTTAAAAGCTGACACATATGTAAGAGCTATGTACATAGATGCGTAGGCAATCGATAAGTTATCGAGGCAAAAGTTTTGGCAGATCAAGAGACAGCAACATGTAGACAGAGAGGAAGAGAGATAGGGGGAAAAGAGACAGAATCGCTGTAGGGTTAAACAATCACCAGAGTTTTTAATCACCATAAAAGCAAAGCCCACAGAAAGCAATACACAAACTTAAAAACTGTTTAAAATAATACAAAATTACAGAAAGAGAGACACAAGTTATCGATAGTTATCGATTGCGACAAGCACTTACCGCAGTTTTGCTCGTCGGTGTAATCGTTACAATCGTAGATGTTATCGCACACCTGACGCATAGGTATGCACTCACCATTCCCACAGCGGAACTCATTGAACCGACACTGATCGGCATCGTAGCCACCTGATGTATTTTTAGTATTTTTGTTTTGTTTTATATTTATTTGTTGTTATTTGTTGTATGTGAGTGTTATCGATTGTTAGCGATGAGTCGATTAATTATGTATGTGCTTAGTAGATGTAGGGCTTTTAAAGGGGGGGTAGATTGGAAGGAGGAAAGGATTTTGACGGACTCAGACCAATGTCTGACAGCAGAACACGTTTTCAATTGTATCGCGAAGTGCGAAGTGCCAACAGAAAGTGCGAAACAGTGCTGTGCACCGCAATACTTACCTGAAACCGCATACAAAAAAAAAAAAAAAAAAACAAAAAAGGAGGAGCACTCAAAATTGCATACACACTCACCATCGCAATAACGCTCATCGGATATATCTTCCGGACAATCGATATTGCCATTGCAAAGTAATTCCTTGACAATGCAAGTACCGTCATCGCATTGCCATTTGTCATAGAGACAGGCTGCATGTGCAACAAAATAAAAATCAATCGAAACAAAGAGAGACAAAGAGAGAAAGAGAAGTAGAATAGAGAGAGAACCATAGCACAATTGCTTGCTGATTTGAACGTACGGCAACCCTCCTCGTCGGAACGGTCGTGCGGACAATCGGCGCGTCCATCACAACGATGAACAATCGATATACAACTGAGATCGCGACAGGTGAATTTGCCCTTGGGGCATGTGTAGCGTAGTTTAGGCGCAACTGTACCACGTAGAGCAGCGATAATTAGTAAAGAGTATATAGAGAGAGAGAGGAAATCAGAAGAAGGGGAAGAGAGAGAAAGAGCACGTTAGGTATGAGCGATGATTGAATGATTGATTGATGTTGTAGATCTATTTATGAATTCAAGCAAGTAAAACTTTTTGTATTTTACTGTTTTCTACTTCTTTGATGGTTTCCAATGCCAGAAACATGTTTGATTGATGAACTGATTGATACCAACACTGAATTAAAATCAGCGTCATAAAACTTTCTAGTAGACTAAAATTGTATACAGCGTACAATGGAATTTTTACAGAAACTTTCAAGTTTTGAAGACATTGATTGATTGATTGAAATGATTGATTATTTGAACTGATTTATAATCTGCTTTCAATTAAAGTGCAGAAATGTCAAGTTTTACGAAATATATTAAAAAAGTTAAACGACTGTAAAGTTTATTTAACTTAACGAATCTTTAAAATTTGATTGATTGATTGAAGTAAACTAAAATAGACTATTAATATAGTCTAGTTGTATAAAAATTTCATAAAAAGTAATTAAATGATTGATAAATTGATTGGATTACACTATACGTTAAATTGTTTATAATAATTGAACGATTGACTGATTGATTGCACCAAAGTAAGCTAAAACAATCAATATGAAATTTGCCTACCAATAGCAAAGTATTTGGTAAATTGCTTGATTGATTGTTTGATTGATCGAATGATTGAATGATTGAATCATTGATTGATGTGTTGGGTGATATTAAAATGTTTGAATGATTGTTCAACCGATTGATTGATTGACTGATTGAATGATGGTACTCACTTCCATCGCAGTTCTCTTCATCGTCGGCATCGCTGCAATCGGCGTGGCCATCGCATTGCTGGCTTTCGCTGATGCATCGTGTGCCATCGCGACATTGGTACTCCATGCCACTGCACGCGGCAGCTGATGATGGTTGTTAATTAGTAACGGTGACAGTTTAGCGGTGTTATGATTTGGTTTAAGTTGATTGAATTTGATTTAAGTTGATTGGATTGTTTAAGTGTTAGTTGACCCATTGATAAAATGGCGGTGTGAGCGCAAAATTGCAGGGATTGCGGGGAGAGAGAGTAAAAATATAGTGTTAGTGGTTAATACTTTTGGTTAATCGTTATTACTAATATTATTATTCAATTGAGAATTTTTAATTAGCTTTTAAAAGCTAGCGAAAGCAAAGCAAACTTAGAATGAAGTATACCCAGAGACCATTGTCACTGATGGCATTTGCTTATCGATTATCGTTTATCGACTAACGGTTATCGATTATATATTATATATATATATAAGCTTACACACTATTAGCTTGGAGCTTAGTCAAACTTAGTTTACGCATAGACGTACCCAAAACTTTTTGGGCAACGTCTACCAATAAGATTACAATACGTATATATAAAAGTTTAATCAAGTGTGCATGTGTGTAGGTGTATGTGTGTGGGGTAGTGTATAGTTGTCAAAAGGGTTTTAACATTGTTTTTTACACTGTTTGTAATACTGTTTATTAGGTAACTTTTGGTGTACTTACGACAATCGTCGCCTTCGTCATCGCCATCGGGACAATCGTTAACATAGTTGCAACGTCTGTTGGAATCGATGCACAAACCACTGCGGCACTTGAACTGATTCGCATGACATTCTGCAAGTAAATAATACATAAAAATAATAAATAACATATTCATTTGTATATATGTACATGATATATTTTAAAGAGATTTTTGTAGGCGGAGCTGCAATTAGCCCTCAACCGGATGCAGTTTAACAAGCACTTCCACATCTTTTCCAACTTGAAAGCCAAAGTTTGTTAGGTGTCTGTCTCTGTGTGTATGTGTGTGTGTTGATAAGTTGATAAGCCTGACAACCAACCTACTCGAATTCGAATTTTAACTGAAACGACACTCTGACACGCCCCCCCTCACCATCACCACCACAGCCTGCCACCCGTTTTCCTGTTTCAGCTTCTCTTTTGGCATCGTTAGCCACAGTTTCCTGTGCATGTTTTTTGCCTTTTTGATTTTGAACCCTTTTTTTGTTGTTGTTGTTGTTGTTGTTGTTGTTTTGTTCACTTGCTGTTGTTGGACAGGACAGGACGCCTAAAATTTCATACAGCCAGGTCTTAAGTTAAGCATTTTCACAAATATTTTCACACTTTTCTTCGGCCTTTGGCCTCGTCGCGCCCCAAAGTATGCAACACAAAGTGACAAGCAACGCGGATTTGATTACAAGCAACAACTTACGCACACACACACGCACATACAGTTAGTAAAAAGTAGAAAAAAATTACACAACAAAGCAGAACACAAAACATAGAACGCTGAGCACTGAGCACTGAGCACTGGAGCTCTGAGCACTGAGAACGGCTAATTAAAAGCAAAGAGAGTAGACAGTAGCTGCAAAACGCAAGACGGAAACGAAGGATACAAGGCAGCTGAACGCTTGAGGGGGCGTGGCACTTGAGCTCAATTGTAATCAGAGCAGCTTTATGTTCAAAAGCTGCTCTTCAAAAAATCAACAACTAATAGGCATTAAAAAAATGCCATAGATTTAAGCATACCAGTAAATATACGTATACGCAGCGTATATCCAAGAATTCTAGAATTTTGTAGAAGGAAAATTTCGAAAATTTAGTAAACAAAGCTTAAACATTTTGTGGTAGTTTGGGTATTATTTTCAATTAAATATAATTTACATTCAATAAAATTTTCTTTCTAAAAATTTTTATTTTTCTTTAAAATTATTTTTTCATAACTTTGAAAAATAACTCGAGTTATATTCGCAAAAATTAATAAAAATTAGCAGGGTTAGAAATCTTTTTTTTAAATAATTTAAATCAATTTAATATTAATTTTTATTTAGTAAAAATTAAGTAAAATAAATTAAAATATTTATTAATCCCTTTAAAACTATTTTTTAGTTTTAAGCGAGACAAAATTTAATATCAGTTGTCATACAGTTGTATATGTTTTAACGTAGACATTATTGAGTTGATTTTGTTTTGCATTTTTTAGCACTTTTTGAACGGGTTCATTGGGGCCATTGGCCGAAATAAATGAACAATTGTCGTCATCGTCATCGTCATCGTCAGTCTCATCGCCATTGTGGTTAACTGCAGTGGCAACTTTAACTACTTTTTGGGCGCTCACAAATCGTCAAAGTTTTATTTATTTTCAGCTTGATTTTTTTCTTTTCGTTTTTTTTTTGTTTTTGTGCTTTTTCGCTTCACTCGCAATTTTCAACACGAAGCTGCCAAAGCGTTTTCTTATTATTATTTTCCAGTGATTTTGTTTTTCATTTCATGCCGAATGGCAGGTGTACGAAACTTGTCTGCGGAGCAATTGTCACGCCCACAAATCCAGGTATTACCCAACGCCCCCCGTACCACAATCCATCGCCAGGACGCCCCTGTAAGAACTCTTGCAGTTTGACAATTTCTTTAGCGATTTTTTTTTTGGCGGCGCAATGCGACGCCTCAAAGTATGCAACTAAATTTGCAGACAAAACAAACTACGAAATGGGAATGGCAAAGGGTGGGAATGAAACGGAAGACGAAGAGAACGGGACGGGCAGACGGGAGACATAGCAGAGTAGAAAGGTCGAAATGAAACAAAGGTTGTTGTTGCTGTTGTTGTTGTTTTATGCTGCTTATTGACATTAAAGATTCAATAATGGCCAACATATGGCAGCTGTCGGATTTGGCTGCCAATCTCATCAGCCAGCACCAAAAAAACAGCCAAAAAAGAGTGCAAAAAAATTATGCAAGCTAAACCAGCGGGAATACCGAGTGTGCAGCGCTGAGAAATACGCTGTAGACAATTTTGGTTTGTGTTTATTTGTAAATTTAATGGACTGAAAGTGGTTTTTATATAAGTTTATAATTTTGAGATAAGAAAAAAAGCTGATAAAACGGCTAAAACGGTTAAAAAACTGAAACAATTCCGTTATTAGTCTCTTGTTTCCTAATTTTTTCTTATCAAGCTCTTTGGAAACGCTGTGACTACCCTTTCCTTAGCTTACACTCTTTACAGGGTATCGAAGGCAGGTCTTCCAATTATGTGTAGACAGACAGGTTGCTAAGCTATTTGCCGGCTCGTTTGATGCTCACAGACTTGGACAGAAGGGTAAACAAATTACGTGCAGCATTTATAATCCGCAAAAACCGAAAATAAAATTCTTGAATAGTTTTTGTGTTTTTCTCTGTTTTTTTTTTATTCTTGTTTTCTTTGTTATGTTGATCTGGGTTGTAAGCAGCAACAAAAACTTAACACAAATTAGCCAACAATTGTATTGTCAGCCCAAAATACAGCAGACAAACTGACAATAGGCAACAGGCTAATAAATTTGGCCAACAATCTCAGTAGTTGGCCCTTGGCTGGTCCTTGTTAGCCTGTTGTCGTGTTGCTATTTTAGCTTACATATGGCTACATTGTGCAGTTTTAAATATACAAAACAGACAAAACAGGCAAGTTAACATAAAATGCCTTTAACTTTAAATTTAGCTATTTTTCAAGTGAACTACAATTAGTGTTAGAATATTAAATATATTATTTTCAACTCTTTTCATGACAAAAATATTTTTAAAGTATTTATTTTTGATGCTAAAAACATAAATTAAAAATAATAAATAAACATATTTATAGTTCGAAAGTAATATTAATTTTGTTTTAATTATAATTTGTGTATAAAGTAGCAAATTGAGACCAATTACTTTTTGGCATTTCTTCCTGCTACTTCACTTTAAGTTTCTCTCTGTCCCTCTCTCTCTTTCTCTTTCTAGCTCTATTTCTCTCTACGATCTGGCAATAATCTCACCTTTAAGTGTGAAAAGATTGTGTGAAAACAACGTGTCTCTGATTCATATTTTTTCATATTTTCCACACGCTCTCAGTAGCTCTCTGTTTCTTTTTATCTCCTCTCTCTCTTCCCCTCTCTCTCTATCTCACTTTCAACTGTAACGAGAGCTCTCTGGCTTTAATAAAAGTGAATATATTGAACGGCTGTGAATGATTGACCAACGCATTGAATCTGGAACCATTTGCACTTGAACTTAAAGCGTCGTGCCTGCAAGAATGCATATACTCTGATGCAAATACAGAACACACACACACAGTCACCTGTGCTCTGGTGTTCCTGAACACCTGTACACACCTGTACACACGTTTAACTTGCGTCTGCTACTAAATTCGAGACGATAATTGATACACGGCGCTTGGAAAACGTAAAAGCGCACAAGCCAAACCGCAAACAAACAAAGTTGAGTGGTGCAAAGTGGGCAGAGTGGGTGGAGAGGGTGAAGTGGGCGGGTGGGGGGGGGGGTGTGATGAGGAAGGCGGATGGTACGTTGCTTTTTTTTTTTTTGATAGGTCACGGGGTTAGCTACAAACTGACAGACAGGCGAAATTCAAGCAATATTTTCACTTTGCGGCATCAAGTGTTACACACAGAGGATGGAAGAGAGAAAGAGAGAGAGGGAGAGAGAGAGAGAGAGAGAGAGAGAGAGAGGGAGAGAGAGAGGTGCAGAGGGAGCAGCAGAAATTGCTTAGTAAAATGAAGCAAGCTAAATTTGAATCAATAATCGATAGTCGTAACAGATATACCCTGTAAAACTATAATGTATAGCTCTCATAGCCAAGGCCAAGTCGTTCTGACTCCGAAAATGAATCCGAATAGTTAAGCTGCACACAGTCGTAGTAAATTCTTGATTTTACCACCGACTGTTCTTGCATACCCACTTTAAGGCTTCGCATGTTCACAGGGTATACAATAGAAAATGCAAAGAAGCTACAACAAAGTTGACGTGAGTTTTTCTCCTTTTGTTGTTGTAGTTGTTGTACTTGTTGTTGTTGTTGTAGTTGTTGTTGTTGTTGCCTTCTAGACAGACGTTTAAGAGCGTTTTTGTAAGCATCTTAACTTGGTTTTGTTGTTATGATTTTGTAATAATTGCAAGTATTTTGATTTGATTATTGCTCGTTAGCGCTTCTCGTGCTACCCTTCCCACTCCAATGCCCACTCATCCACCATCTACCATTGAACCACTGAACCACTCAACCACTTGGTGTGCTGATCGACTCATTAACTCGCTTATTCGGCACAAAGTGCACAACAGACACGCCCCCTTTCCATCTCTTCCCCCACCCCCACAGGACACAGAGAAAAAATGTCCTGAAAAATGCTTTAAAGTGCGCATGAAGATGTGACAAGGAATTAGAGATGTGAGTTTGGCAGAAAAGTATCGATACTATCAAAAACTGAAGAATAACATTTTGTATTATTAAAGAAAATTGTTTATTAAATTTCAGATAAAAAAAAATATTTTATAAAATTTTCAAAACTCTCAGTATTTTTTATTTAAAAAAGAAACTTCATTCAGTAGACCCATCCCTAGAAGGTCTTGAACCATACTTGGCAACAGCGACTGACAGACAAGTTTTGTTGAGCCATGCAAAATGGTTATTAGTAGAGCTCCCCGTTATAACCCCTTTCAGGTCATATACATATATACGAGTAGATATACTACCTCTCACCTCACTTTCGCATCGTGCATTAATTAAGTCAAAAACTATAAGCGATAAACATTTGCCGTCATGTCTAATCGATTTCCGTGCGTTGCACGTCGCGTATACGCAACATTTTCACTATTACGGTATGAGAAGAACGCAACTGTAAATGCCACTGTAACTGTAACTGTAAATGTAAATGTAACTGTAACTGTAACTTTACCTTTTCCTTTAACTGTAACTGTAATTGTAACTATAAATGTAATTGTAGGTAGACTGATGATGATGTGTAAAAGATCTTGATGTGAACTGAATGAGACACGTGTGTGTAGCTGTATGTGTGTTTGTATGTGTGTGTGTGTTTGTATGTGTATGTGTGTGCTTGTATAATTACTTTAAGATTTTGTTTTTGTAGAAAATATATTCCCAAATTTCTATGAATTTCTAATCGGAAATTAAACAGACAGCGGCGCTAGCTAAAACTACAGTCCTCACTCCTAATAATGCACATGAATCAATAATTAATTGTGTATAGAAATAGGTATGACATTAATTACTTTAAGGCAATTTAATAAAGCGAGTTTTCTAAGCCTTTCCTTGGAAATATATCTAAGAATTTTAAGATTCTATATAGTTTAAATAAATAAAATATTCTAAAATTATTTTTTTTTCTTCCAACAATATTTTTAAACTATACCTTTTGTATATAAAAAAAAATTTAAACTTTATTTATAAATACAAGAGAAGCACAGCAGATTCAAACACATTGTGAGTGAGTGGGAGGGAATAACAGTATATATCTAACTCCCTCTAACTAAACGGCCATTAAATTTGACAGTTTTATGCATCTCTGCGTGAACAAAGTAAACAAAAATTAACTAAAATTATTCATTTGATTCACATACATGTTCTATACGCTTTGTTTATTATCGGTATTCGCAGTCATTCAATTCATTCAGTAATGATTCAAACAGCCATTCAGGTGACATTTATGAATCCCAAAATGGAATTATGAATAATTTTGCGGGCCAAAGCAATGAGTTTTGGAGTGAATAACACAAATTTAAGAGCATTACATTAAGTGAATGAGTTAATGTTATGCTGGATGGTCCCCCCTTTACCCCCTGTCCCCCTTATCACCCCTCCTGCTGCCACCAAGTAACTTGCCACTTGCCACAAATGCATGTCAAGTATCTGTCGTGTCGTCGTCGTCGTCGTCGTCGTCGTCGTCGTCGTTATCGCCGTCCTCGTCTTCATCGTCGTCGTCGTCGTCGTTGTTGCGACTAAAGCAAACGAACTCGAGTTAAGTTCGACTGACGCTGCCTTGATTGATTGTCATATTCATATTCATATTCATATTCAAATTCATATTCATAATCAAAGTCATATAGTCATATATGGCTAAATACACTGATAGAAAAAGATTTTTTGTCTATAGAAATTGCCCTTTAATTAAGACTGATTTATGCTTAAACTAGGAAATTAAATTTCTAAATTAAAGTTCTGCTGTTCTAAACAAAACAAAAATATTTAAATAAGGAACACAAATTTTTTTTAAGATCTTCTATAAATTAAGAAAAATTTATTTCTAAAATATTTTTAAATTTTAAATTAAGAAAAATTTATTTCTAAAATATTTTTTGAATTTATTAAATGTTTATTGGAATTTAAAGCATTTTAAAATTATTAAACAGTTATTTATGTATTATTTTGATGTTTCTAAGAATTTTTTGCATTTCTAGTTTATTTAATTGATTAAATTTCATCTTCCTAAGTTTTTTTTTATGAAATTTTTTAAATCTTAAAAAAAAATTCTTTAATAATTCATTTTTAGTAATATTTGCATTGAAAAAACTCGTTCATATCTACATATTAAAAAATATGCCATAATATTAATTCATTTTGTACGAAAATTACATTTAAAAGTTGTTTAAAATTATTTTTTAAAATCTTCAAAAATTTTGTATTTGGTTTAAAGCAGTTTTTTATTGACAAATTTTATTTGATAAATTTTAAAATGTTTTTTTTTTTTTTAAATTTGATTTAAGGAGAGTTTGTTGAAAAACTATAAAAAAAACTTTTTAAAAATTTGTTTTCCTAAAACTTTTTATTAAGAAAATTAATTAATGTTTAAGAAGAAAATTTCTGTAATACGTTTTAAATTTATTGAGAAAGTTTTTCTCCGAAAAATTATTTTAATTTATTTAAAAAAATGTTTATAAATGTTTTATTGAATTTTTTTTAGTTTTCTTAACTTTTTTTTAACTAATAATTCTAATTTTAAAATAAGTTAATTTTTACTAGTGTATACACTCATTGTGATTCAAGTGCAGTCGCTCTTACTCTCTCTCTTTCTCTCTCTCTCTGTCTTGCTTACTGTAACGCTTTCTCTTTCACGCTTGGTAAACAAACGGAGGCAACATTCTCAAAATGGCCGCTTAACACGAAGCTGCCTCATGAATATGCACACATAAAGGGGTAGACGAGAGGGTGGAGTAAGGGGACGGTGGCAGTGAAAGAGGTGGAGAAGGAGTAAGAGGATAAGCAGCAGAAGCCAAAGCAGACCATCCCCCCAAATCAGGGCGGTTGCAGCAGCCCCAAGCGTCTCATTTAATGAGTCATTAGACGGCGGACAAGTTTTTATTTTATTTAAGTTTTATTTTTTTTTTGTTGTTTTTTGTGTGTTCTCTTGGCCAAAAGGTGGCCTGGTTGCCAGTTTGCAACATGTGGATGCCACAGAGCCAAAGGACAAAACCGTGTCAAATTCGAGGCGACAGTTGTCAGTGTGTGGCAAAGCTGCAGCAGAGGCAAATGGCAATTATGTGGCGTCTGCAGTTTTAAGTGCGGCTTTGCATGTGCCACTGTTTGCTCGCCACGGGGAGACGTGCAACGTGCGGCATGTGGCATGTGGCATGTGGCAAGTGTGTGGTTGTGGCAGGACATGGGCATTAAAACACAATGTAAACAATGCATAAATACTTGTACGGCATATATCAGTGGCAAGTAGCAAGTGGCAAGTGGCAACTGTTGCCAACTTGTTGGCCAAACTCGGCGCTTCTTCTATTCTCTTTTTTTTTTTTTTTTTTGGGCTGCTAAGCAAAATCGATGAAATTGCTGAGCACTCGCATGAAGACACATTGTCTGTCTGTCTCTCTGTCTGTCTGTTGTTACCTCTTCCCATAGCCCTTCTCTCTGCCCCTCTCTTACTGTTGCACCTTTGGCCAAGTTGCCACTGATTTGTCGCATTCCCTGCGCAATGTGACAAACGTTAATTTTTGTGCCTTGTTTTGCATACAACAATAACTTTTGCCTGCGCATTCAGACAATCGTCGAGGTTTGTGGATAGTGTGCTAGGGGGTGGTTGGAGGGGGTTGGTTGGGGTGGGGGCGTGGCAGGGGTTTGTGGCACATTGGTGTTGCTGCCACGACATTGCGTGCGTCGTCTTAGTTACTTCAGCAATTTATGGCAAATTAAATAAATTTATCATTGTGGCCAGACTTTTTTTTTTGCTTTTTTTGCTTCGCTTGTGCAGCCCTGAAAACCTAGTACCACCCCCTCCCCCTTGCCCCTTGCCCCTTGCCCCTTGCCCCTTTAGCCCCTGCTGTCCCTTGTGGCTTTGCCCCTTTTGTCCAGTTGCAGCCACAAAACAATTGTAATTTCGCTGCTCGATTGAAAAGTAGAAAAAGAAACAAGAAACGAAAAGAAAATTCGAAAATCTTTCTTAAGACGAAGATTTGATGCTCTATAGTCTCAGAAAGTACTCACACTACTTTGAGCACCTTTTAAACTTAACAAAATTCATTAAATTTTTTAAAATTATTAATTTTAAATGCAGACAAAATTAAAACAAAGTCAAACTATTAAACATTTTACATATTGTCAATTTTTGATACTAAAACCAAGATAGAAATAATTAAACTATCTAAAAATTAAATAATAAATAAATAATTGTAAACTTTTTTGACCATAAAATATTAATTATTTGAAAGGAGTACATTTCTGTATACATAAAATATTTATAATAAATATTTTTATATTTAAATTATTTATTTAAAATTTTTTATTTGTTCAACTTTTTTTTGTTACACTCTCATTTTATTAATTTTGTCTTACAATAAACAAAATTGTTGTTCAACTTCAAAGGTTTTAACGAAATCATTCACACATTGCTGTTGACACAGCGTCAACGCTGGCTAAGTCAACAAGTGTCAACATAGTATATATTCAGTTGACAAAAGGATTCAGTTAGGTGATAATCAAGTTGACAAGCTGCAAGCTGCAAGCTGAGCAATAAAATAATAATATTATATTTGCTAGGGTATTAAAGAAACACGAATCAGATTGAAGAAGTTACTGTCCCTTGTTGTTGTTAGTTTTCTTGTTGTTGTTGTTGCAGTTGTTGTTGCTGTGGTTGTTGCGGTTGTCGTCGGCCTGACAAAGTAAAAGTGTCAGCGTGTGCCAGGCACGAGCCACAAAACTCAGCCGACAAAACTTAACCGAGAAAAATAAACGTAATCCAAGACCAAGTTTTTTTTTCCCCCTTTTTTTTTTTTTTAGCCAACTTTCTTAAATACTTTTGCGGTTGTTGCCAATGCTCGTAGACCAAGAACAACAACAACGACAACAACAGCAGCAACAACAATTAATGCTCTGCGTGGTTTGAAATTGCTTAATATAAACACACTAACACATAGACATCGCTGGCTCACTGACTTATCTGTCTGTCTGTCTCTCGGTCTGTTCCTCTGCCTGCGCACAACTCGGCGTATGCGTGATTTTTTGTGGTTTATGAGTTGACTTTTGTCTGCGAATGCAGCAAATTAATGCAAATATATATATATTATTTAATTTCGAGTCTTAAGCAGAGTTAAACGCATCACAGACACACACACACTTCCCCCCACCCCCTCTTTATGTAAGCTTCTTTCAGCTACTGTTGTTGTGGCACTATCTTGTGATATATCGCCCAGCAATTAAATGTTATCGGTCGCAGAGACGTCAAAAACGGGCAAAGAGACAGACAGAGTGAGAGAGAGAGAGAGAGAGAGAGAGAGAGAGGGAGAGAGAGTGGGAGAGGGATAGTAAGTAAGGGAGTGAGATAGCATCAGACGGACACGTACATGGCTCGTCCGAAAAATTGTCATTAATCATCGCGAATGACGCGCGCTGCACGCAACGGCAGCAACAGCAACAGCAACAACAACAACTACTAACATTTTAACAACAACAACAACTGTAAGTACAACAACAACATCCACTGTAACAACAACATTCAACAATCATAATAACAATTTGTGGCCAAATATTTGTTGCCCTCACCGCAAATTTCTATTGCCGACATCGACGAGCGACTCACATATCAAACACGCCCCTCTACGCCCCTCTATGTCCACTCCCTTTACAAAATGATTCATATCTCAAAACACTCATGATGCAATGTATTCATGAATACACACACACACACACACACACACACACACACACACGCACACACACACACGAACTGCTATCAATTGAGCTTCGATCTTTCGTGATCACAACAAGAAAAATATTTGAATGTCGTCATGACTATGAGTATGAATAGTATGAGTATGAATAGTCAATATGAATACTCACATAATTGTTATTAATAATTTTTATCGAAACATATTTAAATACCATTTATTTAATATGAATTTTTTATATTAAAATTCGAACAAATTTTACAAATTTTTTTTTTTTTTTATAGAATTCATAAAACTTTTCTTTTTTTATTTTTATTAAATCTTAAACAGTTTTATTAATTTATTATTTTTTTAATATTTATCAATTCAAAATCATAGAAAACCTTTCTGCATTTTAATAAATTTTTTATTTTATTTTTATGTTTTTATAATTTTTTTTTTTGATTCCCTTTCAATTCTATATAAATTCTATATAAATTCTCAATTGATTTCTTTTTTATTTTATTCTGTTTTAATTATAACTATTTATTCTATTCTATTCTATTTATAGTCAACGTTATCTGTGTTGTGCTGTGTTTATTGGTCATGCCTGTCCTCCATTGTCACATTTATTCTTTGCTATTTATATAGAATTGCATTCTTTGTTCTCAGCCAACAGCTGATGTTTTGATTCACCTGATTTGATTTTAATTTTGAGTCGTTTCATGAATGTTAAATGATTCAACTTATTCATAATTGCCGACTTTTAACGCGTGTGAATACAATTTGTATTCGTAATTAGGCCAAATGCGAATGCAATGACTATTCGCATTGCACCAACGGCAGAGAACGCAGTGCATATGTGTAAAGTGCATGTTGCACGACTAACAGATACTCCTTTAACTTTTCGGACTTCTTTTCGGAGTCATGAAAATTGCTTGTCAATTAAAATTGGAACTTTTAAACAATTTATAAATGTTATAACATATTTTTTTTTATGTTTTTCTTAATTTTTTGAATTAAGATTAATTTTTTTTCAATTATTTTAATTTACAAATTAATTTGCAAAAGTTTATTTTTTGTTAGGAAATTTTTGATGTTAAAACATTTGTTATGTATACCCATTTTTACACATCTACTTTTTACAGGGTATTTGAATGATTAACCCAAACTCATTTACATCAAGTACTGGTCATCTCATTTCATTCATCTCAACTCGTTTCATCTACCGTCTATCCGTTCATCCATCTATCCGTCCATCCATAATACCCACAACATTTTTGTATGAAATTCATTCAGATTTTATAGACCCTTCTTCTTCTTCTTCTTCCTCTTGCCAGCCTGGCTTTTTGTAGGACACAGCAGCACCAAACCACTAAACCACTAAAATACCCACAACATTCGAACACTACGACAACGTTGATAGGCGTTGGATGGCGGCACTTTTGTGGCTCTAATTCAACCGAGCAATGGGAATTGGGAATTGAAATGGGTATGGGAATGGAAATAGCTATGGAATCGGTAAGGGAAGAAATCAGGGTATGTGCCATGTGAGTGGAAATCGGAAGGGGAATGGGAACGTGAATGGAAATGGGAACGGGAAGGGGAATGGGAACGGGAAGGGGAATTGGAACAGGAATGGCATTTGCATTGGCACGCGTAACTTATGATGCTAATTTTGCTGCCAAACGCATCAAGAATTTGCATCAAACACTGGCATTAGAATCCGCAACAAACTACAGCAACAATAACAGCAACAACAATAACAACAGCATATGCCAGGCAGTGCACAGTGGTGCGAGTTGGTTAATTTATATTTTTTGTTACTCTTTTATGCCACAAACATCAAAACTTTTTATTAATTTTGTTTGCTTAATTTATTTATGCTGTTAAAATTAATTTAAAAAATTAATTTTGTTTAGAACAGAAAGAAATATTTTCAATTCTCCCCGTCAAAGTTTTTTTCAACGATAAGTTTTCGATTCTTATCGATAAAATGAAATAACTGTTGAAACAAAATAATTCAAAATGTTTCCAAAACTTTGTTATTTAAAAAATTACTGACTTCAAATAAATTGTGTATTTTTAAAAGGTGCACCAATAGCTTAAAATATTATTAAGTTTATTTTAGTTAAGTATTTTTTTGTTTAAGTCTTTTTTGGCTAAGTATAAATTAAATATATATTTTATTTTAAATTCGAATTATTTTATATTTTCTTTTAAGTTATTTTGTCTCTTTTAAATATTTTATACTCGTGTTTAATTTAAATTTTTTTGAGCATGTGAAAACTGTAATCGCTCCACTGTGCGATGATGTCAAAGCCAAAGCCGTCGCCAAAGCGCAGCAATTGAAATTGCAATTACAAATTGCGAACGCGCAACTAGCTTTACCCCTTACACCCTGTCCCACCCGCTTTCACGCCCACTAATGCCCTACAGCACCTTCCCACCGCACAGCTGTCATACCCCCTCTCCTTCTCCTTCCACCCACCACAGCTTCTTCTTCTTCTTCTTCCACTTCTCGCGATCTCTGCGCAGCTGTGAAGACGACTCGACATCGCTGTCATTTATCGCTGATGCTCGATTAAAATTCTTGGCGTAATTTAGCACTTGGGGTGAGGGGGGGAGGTAGGGGTGGTGTAAGGGGGATTGTAGTGTTGGGGGCGGGGTAGGCGTGTATCTAGGTGGAGGCGTTGGCTTTGGCAAAAAAAAAGGCATCGAGACTTAAGATAACCCAGTAAACTCGATACTCGCCCAAAAAGGCTTGTCGCTTGCCGCTAGCCGCTATCGCGTGCGATCGTATACCCTGTAATTTATGCAATTACATAATGATGGACCAGCTGTGATTGACAACCAAAGGCGTGCCATGGCTAACATAAAAAAAGATAAATCATAAAAGATACAAAACGCATCTGAAAGATACAATTGCAAATTTATGCGACAAATCAAGAAAAACGGTTAACCAAAATCCTTTGGAGGGGCGGGCTAAAGGGGAGGTGGAGTGGGTGTGTAGGGTATGGGGGTAGTGGGTAACGCTTTCGAGTAGTTTGTGACTCGTTTAAACTGTTTATGTGAACAACCGCAACAACAACAACAGCAACAAAAATTTCGATTGCGTTTTGCGCGTCTTGAAATTTAAAATCAAAACGCGCCGCAAAGATACTTATATAAGTGTGTGTGTATGTGTGTGACTGTGTTTGTGTGTGCTCGCAGTTGTGTGGCATGCAACAAGCTGGGCTGAGTTCATGTTGAGCACGGCATGCGGCGTATCTATGAGATACTTTATGCGGTATCTGCAATGCGCTCGTAAATTCATTTCAATCTTGTTTGTCGTTTGTCATGCAAGTCAGTCAGTCAGTCAGTCAGTCATTCAGTTAGTCATTCAGTCAGTCATTCACTCATTTACTGACTCAGTCATTCAGTCACTTTGTCAGTCAATTCGTCAGTCAAGTCAACATTGGTGTCGTTGTCGCTGTCGTTGTCGTTGTTGGTCCTCAATTTGCATAAAACCAAGACAACTTGAAATCTATATCTTAAAAATGACAATGCACGACTATGAGATGCTCTGTAATCTTGTCTCAATCATCTGTTTGTCATTCGTGACGGAATATGCATTTAAATGATTCATTTTTACGAGTGATTTAATGGTTTTTTGAATAGCTTAGGAATGTTACATCATTTTAGTCCACCATGGTCACTTTATTAGCTCGAAGTTGGATATACATTCATTATGGTTAACTTGTCACTCTTTTGCTATTTATCTTTGATATTTTTACAATATCTAGTTAGAGGGAATAAAGGTTTGGTTGTCCTCCATGTTCACTTAGGAAAATATTAGACTTATAAGGCAGCAATTAATGCTCGTTCTTCCCTATTTTTTAAGTTTTTTTCTCCTCTTCTAACTAATATTTCAACAAAATACTCTTAACTGTCCTCCATTGTCACTTTACAAAAAATGTAACCAGTTTCTTTCTGTATTATAATTTTTTTTTGGCTTTTCTTTATGTTTTTAACTCTCAGAAAAGCGGATTATACACATCTTAAGCTTAGTTTTTTTGTCCTCCATGTTCACTTTTCTCATAATTTACTAACTCACACCTATCGAAGTTTACACTTTATTTACACTTCAATCACACTCTATTTGTCTTTTAATTTCATCTCTCAATTCCAGAGCTTTTCCTTTTGGGATCTTCTGTCCTCCGTGTTCACTTTAAAAAAGTTGAATTTTGTTACAATTAAATAAGACTTGAAGTTTTCGCAACTCTTCATTTTTAAAGTTTTTCTTAGTACTTATATGTTTCCTGTTTATTCACCTCTGTCCTCCATGTTCACTTTGCTCGTACATGACTGAAACTTGTTCTCCATTGTCACTTTAAATCATATTTATACCCCAATTTCAGGCTTTACAGCATTTCGAAAATAAAAGAGCTTATTACCGCTGTCATACCCAACACTATTTGCCCTTTACAGGGTATCGTTGAGTGCACTCAATTGCTTGCAAATCAAGTGTTGCAGATACACGTGCCAAACATTTGTCACAATATCTTATGTTGCTGCTACTTATGGATAAGCAATTAATTGCACGTCTTAACAACTTGTTGTTGTTGCTGTTCAAGTTGTTGTTCAAGTAGTTGTTGTTGTCATTTAAGTTGTTATTTAAATTGTTGTAGTTGTTGTTGCTGTTTGTTAGCTGTCAAAAATGTGACCAAGAAGCTTAAGTGCAATTAAATATCAGTTGCAATTTCAGTTGCGCCTTTGAGTTTGCATCTTCTATATAAACTAGAGGTGGGTAACTAGAGTGGGTAACTAGAGTTGGATTAAAATTTAATGCTTATCGAACCTTAGAACAATGATGAAATAAAATAATTATTGGATAGTTTATCGAGACTTAAGATAGCTCAGTAAACTCGATGCTCCCCCAAAATGCCTTGTCGCTAGTTTATACAAAAGTTTTATTTCTTAAAATTTCTTTTAATTTCAATAAAAAAAAATTCTCTAAATAATTCTTAGAAGAATAAATGTAACTGTAGTAAAATGTTACTCTGTCAATTTCTAAAGAAATCGTGAAATTTTTATATTTTATGACAGAGGAAAGACTACTACAATTGAAAGTTATAATAAAATCTTTTCAATTTTATTAAAACTGTTTTAATTTTGTATAAAAAATATTTTCTAAAAATTTCTTGATTTACTCTTATCACTATAGATGCAATATAAAATATTTTAGACCCAGACTAGATTTTTTAAATGCCCATAATATATTTTTGTTTATTATTCCTTTAGTAATTATTTATTTTAAAAATATTTTGTTCTTCAAAATAAATTTCATAATTTTATTTTATATTATTATATTAAACGATATTCTTTTTTAACAGTTACTCTGCCGTTACAACTGCAGTTACAACTGCAGTACAGTATTTTTTTTTTTAAGTTTCCACAACCAATTGCCAACAATTTGTAAAACTTTGCTGTGTCTCAAGGTTAAGTCGTGTCAATTCCATGATCGCCATTCGATAAATATTCGATTTATCGAATCTATATAAATAAATGACCAGCGCCCAGTTACCGCTGGCCCCCTGGGCCCTCTTGCTTCCCAGCCCCCCCCCTCCCTACATCAGCAGCTGCCCACTCCCGATTCTTTTAGCCATAATGTATCTATATATTTTTTCCCCATTCCGCAAACATTTTTCATTTCATGGCTGCATAAATTTGCATGTGAAATATGACAGATAAAGTAAAGTATCTTGTATCTTGTAGACAAGTATCTTATAGACTGTTGCAGCTTGTTTGCTGACACTATTGACTTATTTATGGACTTGCTGCAGCTTAAAGCTTGATGCAGATACTGATTCTGAATCTAAAACTGATTCTAAATCCGATTGCGATGACGATGACGATGACGATGGCGATGACTGCAACAAAATGAACTTGTCAACTGTTGAATGAAGTCACGTATTTAATCAGCTAAACATTATATGAGCCTGTCTGCAAAAAAATGGCTGAATTCTAGAATGCCAAATCGGAAAATGGAAAATGGAAATAGGAAAATGGAAAACGGAAAATGGCACAACAAGTTTGCTGAATGGTGTGAAAACTTCGCTGCGATTTCTACAACATTTTGCACAAAATCAAATCTCATAAGAAAAAAAAAAACAGAAAAAAAGTTGCAAAAATAAAGAAGAAGAAAAAAGAAGAAAGTTCTTATAATCAAAAGCTGTTGCTTCTTCTTCTTCTTCTTCCTTTTCTTCTTCTTTGCGAACCATTTACATTTTGCACGCGTTTCGCAGCAAGCAAATTACGTGCCTCAACATTGCCGTGCCCCGCCCACTATGTACGGGCCGCCCCTTATTATGGGGCAAGTGGGCATGGTACATGCCCAATGGCATTTTGACATTTTTGTTAATGGGCCAAGCATCAAATTACACACACACGCATACAAACACACACACACACACATACAGTCTCCCAACTTAGTCTCCGTCGCACTTGCAGAGTTACAGCTACAGATACAGCTACAGCTTAAGATACAGCTATAGATACAGCTACAGATATTGTTACAGAACTTGCCGCAAGCCTCCTAAAGGGTTGCCCCTCTGTCTCTATGCCTCTTCACATGTTGCACTTTAATTTGGTGGCACAATTGAAGCTGCCTTAGACTCGGACTCGGACTTGGTGTCGTCTCAGGCCTGGCCCTGAAAACTAGAGTTTGTTGTCGCACAACAAATATCAAAAACATACACTCAAACACACACACACACACACACACACACACACACACTCACACACACACACGCACACACACACACACACACACACACACACACACACACACACACACACACACACACACACACACACACACACACACACACACACACACACACACACACACACACACACACACACACACACACACACACACACACACACACACACACACACACACACACACACACACACACACACACACACACACACACACAGTAACCACCTCGCACAACAAACATCAAACAACAAACAATGCCAAAGACTTTGTTAACGGTTTCTGTTTATTTCTGCCTCCCTTCCTCTCTCTCGCTCTCTCAGCCTCCGTCTCTTTTTGGCAAACACACAAGTGCAACTTGCACAGTAGACAATATTACACTTTTTGGTGCCAAAAAAAAAAGTTGAATTTTATTTAAAATAGTTAATAAAAGGACAGTTTAATTTATCGATTCATTTAAGAAATTTTTCAAGTTTAAGATTTTAGTTTTCACTTTTTGTGTTCTCAAATTCAGATAATTCCTAAATGAAAAGTTTGAATAATATTTCATGTAAGTTTCGAATGATGTAAGTTGATTCCCAGAAGCAGATGCAATGCTGTATGCCCTTGTCCATGGTAAACAGTTAGTCAGAGGAACAGTCACAGTGGCAGTCACAGTGAGTTGTTTTGTGTGTGTGTGTGTGTCCAGTCCAGTCAAAGGCGAATGGCAACAATGACAACAAAAGCATTAAAGTTGCCTCCAAAACAGTAAATAGAAATGCACTTTACAGTTGCACACAATTTTAATTGTTCTCTATCAAAAACACACACACACACTCTCACACACTACACACACACACAACAAACACTTGAATGTGGCTTACATCAGCGCATGAGCATTGAGCTCATTGTATGAAAAAAGCGAGCACTCGCATCATTTATTTATATAGCAGATCTCATTTCGGCTCTGATTTCATTTCATTTCATCTCCCCTCCCTTCTCTTCCTCTTCCCCAACTTCCACTCAAGCCAGCCACACCCCCAGCGCCCCTTATTTTCTATAGCTTTTGCGGATTCTTCAGGAAGTGCTCGATGCAAGCAAGCAGAAAACTCAAGTTTTGCTTTTGTGTTTAGCTTTACAATTTGTTGTGTGTACAAGTGTGTGTAGGTGTGTGTGTGAGTGTGTGTGGGCAGTCGCTTTGTATTAAAAATAAACATTTCGAAGGCACAACAAAATGGCAAAACGACAACAAACAAACAGTAGCAAACCACATAACATTGTGTTCAAATTAATGATTACAAATTATAAAGTCATTTGAGCTACAAATGCTTTTCAAAATATGTAATTTTCTAACGAAATATTAAATTCGATATGTTTTCAATTGTTTGGCAGCAAAGTGAACACAAAATACCCTGTAAAGTGTTTAAATTTGTGGCAAACAAAATTCTTAAATTTTTGTTAAAATTATACAAAAATTCGGACAAAAATATTTTTATAAGAAAATCAAATTTTATAAGTTTTTAAAATTTTATAAAAATTGTAAGCAAACTATATAATGTACAAAAATGTTGAAAGTAGTCAATAAAAAATAAATAACATTAAATATTTATTTTATTATATTTAAAAAACAAGTTTTCTTCTTAGTTTAGTGTTAACAAATTCATTTTTTGGCATAAAAATGAAATGAAATCAACTAAAATCTAATTTTAATATACCCGAAAATTGTTAACAAAATCCTGAATTTACAGGGTATACAATGTAGAAATGTATAATTATATAAATGGTATTTTAATTAGTAATTGTTTACACTTATATTTGTTTGCTGGCGCAGCAGCAGCAGCAGCTGCCTCAGATAGAGTTACAAAGATGCAGATGCAGATAGAGATACAAATACATTTGCAAGTCAGCGGTTGCCCACACGCCTTTAATGAAGTCAAGGATGTCATTGCCGCACAAATACACACACACACACACACACACACACACACACACACACACACACACACACACACACACACACACACACACACACACACACACACACACACACACACACACACAGAGATGCACAGCTACTCTAAGTTGCAGTTTACAGTTACCAATTTCTATGAACCTTTGTCTTTCTGCTTTGTATCTTTCCTGTGTATCAAATGAACAAACTGTTGCTTTCTCTACCTCCGCCACTAACGTTGTCTCTTTCTAACAGCTAGCACTGACCGTGACAAAAAAAGGCCTAGAAAGTGAGAAGTACAGTGGGCGAACAAAGCTAATTTGTGACTCAGAAAATTTTACCTTGAAACAAAAGATTAAAAATCAGGAAATATCAACATTACCTTAGAGTAAACTATGTGAAGTTTTGAGTGCCGATCTCTTGACTCTGATTAAAACTGCACTACTAGACTACTGCACTACTAGACAACTGCACTACTGCACTACTGCACTGCTCTTATCGGTAAAACAAAAAAAATTCTTTAGATTGCAGCTCTGGTGTACAAGATACTCGTTCAACTGAATACATAATATCTCATCTCATATCTCTACGTCCATATGTTCTCGGAGGTTTTGCCGTTTTTTATAGTCCGCTTTTTTGTGCAAATATTAAAACTTTGCACACGTGTAGCAAATACTTTATATTTTTTTTTTATCGCTCTGACCTCGATCTCAATTTTCCGCATTTTTTTTTTTTTTTTGTATAAAAATATATTTGATCCTAAGCATTGTCTTACAATATTCCATATCGTGAATGGGTAGCGTTTTCAATTTCTGGAGCTTACTTCCTGGAAATATTTGGGGTTTTGACACATAACTAATGGACATATCAAAATCAGTTGGCTTATCAAATTTAGGTGTCATTTTGAGGAGAAGAAGGAGAAGTATTTAAGTTGAGCATTTTTAAAATTAATTAAGTTTTTAAATTTAAAAAGGCATTGAATTTGAAAAGTTTATATCAGGGGGGTGACCATGAAATTTTTTAGGTTTATATTTGTGGAAGAAAAAAAATGAAGTCTCAAATTAAAGATTTAAATTTTTTTTTTTTTTTTTTTTTTTTTATGAATTTTAAAGTTTTATTCAGTTACATAACGTGGAAGTTGACCAAATGAAGTAAAATGCCACAATTAGGTAAGAGGAAAATGTTTTCTATTTCAATTAATGAAAAATTTGAAAAAATAGTTTTACTATGACGTCACATTTCAAAACTTGATAGAAGTGGACTCGGGAAGTGTTAGGAGCATAAAAAAAAAGAACTTCTTAAAAATTCCAACCAAGAGCAAAGTCTAAAAAGTTTCCCTTACAGTAAGTGTGTGTGTGTGTATGTGTGTGTGTGTGCGGGTGTATGTTTCTGTGTGTGTATCTCTGACGCGTTCGCTTCTCTTATTTCTAAATTAAGATGTTTGTGCAAATTAATTGGTCGCTGGCATCATTATTACAAAAGCGACAAACAATTAGCCTAGATTTGCTCACGACATCGCATCAGAGACAATGGAAGCGATGCGATAAGATGCAAAGACAGAGACAGAGACACAGATACAGATACATTTAGACATAGTTGTGTGCTCCCTTTCTAAAATTTTTTTTTTACTTTTCATAGTACTCTCCCGCTGTAACCCTGGCATAAAACTTTTGTCCAGCCCTGAAGACGTGTGCCAATCTGTGCAGCATTTTCATGTGTTGCAACTGCAATTGAGGCAGCAATTAAATGTGGATGACATTCACTGATTGAAATGAATTGACTCAACCACTGTAGCCACCCAACTAACCAACCACTCAAACCACTCAAGCCACTCATACCACTTCAAACCATACAAATCATACAAACCACTAAGTTCTTGTTATTGCTCTCAATCAATTAAACGATCGAATTTGGTTCGTTCGATTTAGTTTCTAAACAAGTTTAAATATTACGGAATTTCACAGGAATTTCTTCTGGAAGAATAATTTTTATTTGGAAATTATTTTATATATATGTTTTGGATATTTATTCCAATTAGGAAATTATTCTTGGAAAGCCAATGTTTATCAAAAAGGTATAAAAACTTAAACTTATGATCAAAATACTCTGCGTTAAAAAGGATTTTTTAAGAAAATCTTCTTTTTACAATTAAGTAATGAGGTAACTTCAATTAAAAATTTAATATTTTTTTAAGAAATCACTAAGCGAAGTGAAGAAGATTTGATCAGATCAAAATATAAAATGACTATGGCCAAACTTAATTTTTTACAAAGATTATAAATTAAGTAAACTATTAAATAAAGTTAAAAAAAATTCTGCACTATTCAGATCACTTAAATCTATAGCTAAATCAAGGCTGAATCGTGTGCATATAATGGATTTTTAGCTTTTTTAAAGCTTAAAAAACAATAAATTCTTTTTTTTTTTTTTTTTCAATTTTTAATAATTTTTAAGCATCACTTTCAAAAACTAAAAATAATAAATATATTTTTTTTTTAAACTTTTTCAAATTCCATTTTTTTCACTTTTATTTTGGGTTTAAAGATTTTGTTAAAATATGGCAACACTGATCGTTGATGCACTTACCCGTATAGTCTAACCAGCCACGCCCTTCTGTGACACGCCACTCAACGGAGGCGACGGTGAGCAGCACCCATAGCAGCCAAGTAGCCGTTAGGTGCCGCATTACCGGTGTTGCCATACCGGCTACGTTAAATTTCCTTACTCTGGTAACTCTGTTTGCTCTCTGTTTTGCTTGCAGCTTTGGCAGTGGCAATTTCAGCTACAGTGAAAGCGGCAGCGATGCTTCTTTCCTTGTGTCAAACAACAAATCACAACTGTAAAAGATTGTGGCCTATTAAGCGCTGTGGCAACCCTGGCCACAGCATTAACAGCCTCAACAGCAATCGCAGCTCTTGGAGTGGCAATACAAATGCTAAACAAACAAATCGTGTCCCAAAAAACTTTTGCCACCCGCAGTGTCTTTTGGGGTAGTGCAGCATAAACCTCGCAGCGGGACAAATTTTGGGTCAACGCAGTTAGTGTTGACAGTTTAGCCTGTTTGGAGCTAGATCTAGGCAGGGGCGACGTAAATTCTAGTCAAAAAATGTTTATTAAGTTTGAAAATTTATGATTTGACTTTTTGCAATTTACCAATTTTACATTGAAGAAAATTGTCTTAAAAAAAAAGGCTAACATCTGGACCAAAATTGTGCTGCCTTTCATGTGTAGTATACACAAAGTAAGTACAGGGTCTTCTGCAAACATTCTGTATATTTCTTTTGAAGTGTTCCTGTAAAACGCAGCTAAACCTAGGCTCTAGGCTCTACCTACTTAAAATGGATTTGACATTTTGTTGGCAGAAAACCGCTAAACCCGTACCAAATGTTGTTATTTCTACAGCTTTAATGCGTACAGCATAAGTACAGAGTACTTTGAAGTCGAGTTGCCTACGCTGTAGCCAATTTAACACTTCAGTTCAACTGAAATTCAAACTTGGCCTTTTTTTTGGTTAAAATATTTTTAGTATTTGGTGTGACAACACTGGTCGGCGAGTCCGTGTCGGAGTCTTGCAACACCGACCGGACAGCGGAGACGCTTCCGGGGCAGTAAAGTCAACGCATTAACACCCAGTAGGAAAACCAAAAAAAAACAGGACACTCGCAACACATTCGAGCAACAAACAAACAAACAACAACAAAAAAAGGATATTTTCACAAGCATTTCCGTTACAAATGAAAGCAATGAAGAGACCGTTTCTACCACTCCCGCCCCCCAACACGCCCCCTTTCCCATAGAGCAGAAGAGTGTGCCCGCAACGGACACTTCCGCCTTTGTCTATGAAAAGGCAACAAAAAAAGCGACAAAGCGAGAGAGAGAGAGGGAGAGAGAGGGAGTGTTGGAAGGAGAGAGAGTGAGAGAGAGAGAGAGAGAGACATTAAATGTTGCTTAATTTTAAATAACGCAATATTTTTGTATTTCACCCAACAACAACTAAAATACAAAAAAAATAAAATGTCTCGATTCACGCCTCAAATTTTTGTCATTCGAAATCCTCATCAGGATTCAATTGTTCAATTGTTGTCGGAATTCTCATCAAAATTTTCATTCTCGACGTCACTTTTTTTCTTGCCTATGATCAATTTTTATGGCCTAAGGGGCGTGTGGGCGTGGCAAATAAAGAAAAACAGAAACAGTTGAAGCTTAAAAGTGTCTAAATGAATTTAGTCACTAAAACTGTCACGAGTTGGAAATACTTGCTGGAAAACCAGACTAGAATTTAAACTGTTAATAACAATAACTGAGCAAATAACTAAGGAAACTTAAAACTTATTATTTATTTAAAATTAACTATCTTTTTATCGGTAAGGGACCTGCTAGTGTTCGCGAAGTGCTCCCAGGTCCTACAGGACTTCAGGGCGTAGTAGCTCTCTACGACTGAACGACTAAGGGCCATAACTGGCCTATGCTCTGACTTCCTAGGAGGACACTCATTTTATTCTAACCTATACTGTCTATAATATAGAAACTACAACTGATAGCTATCTAAATTTGTTCCTTACACTTATATAAGAAAATAAGTTTGGATTGAAAGTATAGCTAACAATCTGAAATAAAATTCCAATTATTTAGATTGTTCAAAAAACCCCTTAAAAGCTTAAAAAATACTGCTTAGTTCAGTGACTTATATAGCTTTGACATAAATGTATTTTATAAAAATTTTTAGTACTTTCAAGTTCCTTCAATATCTAATTGAAAGAAATGTGCAAATGGCATTAAAATTTTACAATAGAACGTCCAATTCCATAAAGTCTCATTGACTTTTTGAATGACGTCACACTTGGTCAAAATTGAAATATATATTTGGTATTTTGTTGTGAGTATTTTTTCTTTTTATCAAAACTAAATATCAATTTCAGTTTTTAGTTTTCAGAATATTTAGAACAGATCTGTTGAGCTTCTTGTAAATATTTTCGCTGCTAAAATTTGTGCCATAACAAACCATATGTGATACAAGCTATCTCTGTCCCTTTCTACCTATAGCTGTCTAGCTGTCTCTTTTTGGCAGTTTGTCGCGTCGACAATTTGTGCAAATTTTGCACAAATTTCGCGCATAAATTACAACAAATTGTGCGAGTATTAAATGGCACACAAATTCCGATTTCATGCGGCGCTGTAATGAACTTGAACTTGAAATTGAAAATGCCGTTACCTCTCCCTCCCTGACTTCTTCCTTTCCCACACTGCGCCTTTTTCATTAGTGCGCTCATTATGTGTCTTCAGTTCCCTTTTTGGGCCCCGTTAACACCCCTTTTAGGCCATGTGTGTTGACCATCTGTGAGAAAATTGAGAGTGCAAATGGCTTGAAATAAAGTCTAAGTCGATCAGTCAGACTTCAAAAGACCCTGTATTCGTTTTGTAGCAATCAATTAAACTATTAATCGCATAATCAAAGTGAAGTGAAGTTTTCTATTCTAATTACCGAATTTATAGCGATTGTTCCTATGACAGCTATGTGTTATAATCGGCCGATTCCTAACAGATTTGGTGGGGTTTCAGTAAAAGGGTTTTAATATCGCAATGTGTGAATGTTTTTGATGTAAATCAAGTTGTTCCCACAAATCACAGCCACTTAGCCTCAGGGGGTCTATGTGATATAGTTATCCGATTGAATCCAGATTCAGATTGGGATACGATATACATATAAACTGTGCACAGCTCAAAGAACACATAACTTTCAATGCTAATCTCCATATTTGGTGGTTCATAGAAATCCACTCGACTGATCATGAATATATATGCTATATGACGAAACTAATACGCTTCGTACGCTTTCTAAGTGCGAGGTCTACAAACTTTGAATATTTTTCGAATATTCTTTGAATGCTTTGAATGACGTGACGTGAAAGGTTTTTCTTGTTGTTGTTGCTGTTGGGTATCTGTGTGTTGTGGTATCTGTGTATCTCATAGATACAGATACGCGTAAAAGCTTTGCTGTAGTTTATGCAGCGTTTGTTTATTTTTTATTTAATTTTTTTTATATTGTTTTTTGGCAAAATGCCTAAATTTTTGAAATTATTAAATAAGATACACCGCCACAAAAAATAGAAGTAGTTTTTGTTGTTGTGAATATTTGAATTACGTTAGCAGTAAAGGAATGCTTTTAGTTTGCTGTAGTTTGATTGTAAGTGGGCAACAACAGCAACAAAAACAACAACAGCAATTACAACAACAACAGCAGTTTTTCGTTAAGTTTCGGGTTACTCATAATTATTGGCGAATTGCGACATAATGGAGGCTACTTGCCACAGCAAACCGCACACACACCGCACATATACCACACTCGCACACACACACACACACAAAGACGCATACTTTTGATATTTTATTTCGGCCACTAATGAGTTTGCAGCTGATATTTTCCTGTTTTTACTATTCACAATATGCAGAACTCTTTCAGGCCGCGTTAATGATGCCACATGCCACTCCCACCTGCCCACTCCCACCCCGTTGTGCCACTTTGTACATGTATTATTAACAGCTTTTCATTAAAACTCATCTAAACGTTCTTTAAGTTCACTTATTTCTTTTGCATGTTGCGTATTTAGAAAAGTCATTAAAATTAATGATGCATCATAATTTAGATACAATTTTTTTTTTTTTTTTTTTGTATCTTTATTTTCATGCACTCTTTTATTTTTGCAAAGCAGAACTTAACGCGCTTCCCTCGCTACAGACTGCCTCCCTCTCACTCCTTCTTGCTCCCTCTCCCTCGCTCTCCCTCTCTCTAATAAACATAGTTCCATGGGAAATCCGAAAAAAGTGCCTTGTTAGCACTTGCAACACGATCTTCAAACTCAAAACTCAATTCAAAATACAAATTTCGATTCAAATTCAAATTCAAATTTGAGAATCAACTTAAAAATGTGCAACGACTGCAAAAAAGGTTAATTCAGCTGGTAACACAGCTGCTGTGCAAAGAGTGAGACGAGGATAGTGGGAAAGAGAAGAAAGAATTTAAGTTTTGAGGAATTTGAAAATTGATTTTTTTTTTTTTTTTTTTTTGTGTGAGTGGAAATCTTTGTTGGGCATAAGAACAGCGAAGAAGAAGCAGCAAAAGACGACGAAAATATCTTTCTCCTCTGCCATATTTGGCCTTGTTATTTATAATTTCTTGTATTTTGTTTTTGTCACTCCCAAAATCAGAAACGAAATTCGAATTCGAATTTGAAATGAAAGCAGAAGAAAAATTGTCTTTCAATTTGTCACACAAATGCAGCACAAATAAAATTGTTGTTGATGTTGTTGTTGTCGTAGCTATTTCTATCCGTATCTTGCAGATACAATCTACAAGCTGCGATCAGTGCCAGAAACGTTTAACGTTTTTATTTATTTTTTTTTCTTGTCTTATTTTGCTGTTGTTTTTGCCAGATTTATTCGATTTATTCGCTTGGCTCAGCGGCTTGGCTTTTTTGGCTCTTGGATCTGACTCTTTGATTGAGATTTACTGCCGACAAAGGCAACAACAACAGCAACAGCAACAGCAACACTAATAGCAACACCAGCAGCAACAACAACAACAAAAACAAGAAGAAGAGGAGGAGAAATATGCATTCAGTAGAGCACTAAACAATGCGTCCCACTTGGCATTATTTTTAACTGATAGCAAATATTTACATGCTCGCACTCTAGCGATAATAACAAACAGCACGATCATCATCATCATCAGCATCAGCATCAGCATCATTATAAACACTTGCATTAAACTAAACATCATTAACTTTCTGGAAATGTTTTTGAAAAACTGAAAATGTTGTGGAATTCGCTGCGGAACTTCAAGGAAATCTTCTTAAAGAAAAACAACATGTATTCCAGAAATTGAAATTGTAAGAAAAATCATTTGGAAAACTCCTGAGAAACTCCGTTTTATTGCCCTTTTCGTGTAAGACATTTTTTGGAAACTTTGAAAACTCCTGCAAAATTCATTTGCTTCACATTTCTTACAAGAAAATATTTTCACATATTGCAAAAACTCTTTGAAACCTATTATAGCAAGAGAAGGAATTTTTCAAAACTACTGAATTAACTATGTTTTTTGAAAACTGCCTTAGCTTTTCGGATTCCTGAAAGGATTTTTATGTGTTCACCTTTTACATGAGAAATTTCTTAAAAACCTTTCAAAAACCAGTCAAATTCTGATAAAACTCCATAATGTCATCTTCTTGCTACAGTACTTGCCCAAGAAATTTTCGGAAAACTTTTTGAAAACTGCTTAGAGACTTTCGAAACTCATTTTAAATACTTTCTGTTTAAAATAAGTTTTCGTATTTTATAAACTTTGCTAAATTTGGTTTCGAACTCGGTAAAAGTTTACCAATTTTGAAGATATTTTTATTTGTAATCCTCAGATTTTTTAAACGGAAGTAGCCGTTTTAAATGTCTATACCTTTTAAGAATAATATTTGAATAGAAATGCTTTTTTAAGCACTTTACGAGATTGCAATTCTCTATGAATGAATTCACCTGACTTCAGTCTAGAGTTTCTAGTAGATGAATAAGCTGGAACCAAAGAAACCAGAAGCAGTTTTTCCAAGAAAACATCGTTTCACATTTCTACAATATTTTAAAAAAAGTACTATAACAAAATTAGTTTTGAAATTAAAGTTTTTATTACAAAATTTTTTTAAGTTATAGTTTCTTTAAAAAACGTTAAAATTTGAAGGAAGGAAAATATATATAGAAAAGAAATTGTAATAGGAATGATATTCAAGCAAAAACCACATTAAATGGATTCCGAAACCACATTCAAAATATTCAAAATGCTCTTGAGCTGCACAAATCTCACTAATGCTCTCAAAATTCACTTTATGACCTTCGAAATTACATCGATATAGAAGTTTTGATAGGCGCACCTGACTAGAAATCTTTACAAAACTTGAGAAAGTTCTAAGAAATTACAAGAATTTTTAAATTTTTTAAATATATCGCATTAAGTTCGAAAGTGGAAAGAAAACTTTGAATATCAAGAAACTAATCAAATATTTTATAGGTTTATTTTGCACTACACCAAAGGACAAAACCGTTTTGAGTACTCAAAGTATTGAAATACTCAATAGTTTGGGGTAACACTCCAAAAGCTGCGCTGCTGCAAAGTTGTTTAAATTGTTTTCCAAATCAGTTTTTTTTTCTCGGCACAGTAACAAAAATTTAATACAAAAAAAAAAAGGAATTCACAAATTTAAATTTTTAGTTTTAGTTTTTAAGGATTTGTTTTTTGTTTGATTGTTTTGCACACAATTTTCAGCTTACTCAAAAAATAACAAAAAAAAAATTAGAGTTTTGTTGATGGATTTTGAAAAATATTGAAATTGTCAAGTTTTGTCGGAATGCTGGTGCATTGAGGGTTGCACACGCGCCACAGTAAAAGCCAGAGGCACAAGTCACAAGTTACAGGCGCACAGGCACAAGTCACAATTTCAATTACTCAAGTCACAGTCACAGTCACAGTCACAGTGGCAGTTGCAGTTGTTTGGCAGTCGTTGCGGCTGCAGAACGTAACGCACACGCAAACGCTTCAAGTTGAACTGACGCGGCAGTAAAGCAACCAGCGCCGGCATCGACTCGTATCGCCCAGCGCCCCAAAGCGCCAAAGCGGCCTAAGCGCGCGCCCAGCGTTGAGGAGGCGCTAAACGACGACGACGACGACAACGACAGAGAAACGACGATGACAGCCCAAATAACACGACAGCTGCAGCTACGATGCTGTCTACACGAAGCAACTGCATTGACACGAAGCTTTGCTGAACTTTAACGAAGGCGCACGACTTGCCTAACGCTTCGGCTTTGGCCTCGGCAACAAAACGCAAGCATTAGCTGTTGGCGCTGCCATGTTCGGCTGCCCAGACACGAAGAGGACAGCGTGTGTGTGTTTGTGTTTGTGTGTGCTGCTGCTTCAGCGAACACAGCCAACCAGCTTGCATTACACATTTGAGCATAGCAACAAAGTTGCCAAAGGCAGCTACATGTAGCTAAAGTCAAAACTATAGCAACATGTTGCTAAGCGCATTGCTTGACGTTTTATTATTGCGCTTGCGTCAGTCGTTTTGTGCTTTATGGCATAAAAAAAATGTATAAAACAGCTAATTGTTAACGTTTAATTATATACACAGCAAAAAGACACAAGCACACAGATTCATATATAACATAGTAGTAGACAAGTAGCATCACCGGAAGTTGTGCGCTTTTTTTGCCGCATTTTTCTATGCGAAAAACTCATCAGACATGCAAAACTCCCTTGTTGGTGATAAGGTGGAGCGGGTGGGAGTAGGGCAGGGGTGTGGGGGGTAAGGGGAAGGGGAAGGGAGAGTGAGGGCTACATTGTTTACTCTTATGATTTTTATGATTTTTAACAACAGTTGTTGGCACTGATTGCTGTTGTTGTTGTTGCTGTTGTTGCTGTTGCACTCGTTGCCTTTATTTTTTTTTTGTCTCTTGCTTTGGACTTCAAGTGTGAAAAGAAAAGCGCTCGCTGGCAAATTCAATTTGCATATGTGGTCCCCAGTGTGTGTGTGTGTGTATGTGTGTGTGTTTGTGTGTGTGGCCATTTAACGTAGCGAAGCTGCTAATTGAGTGTTGCTGCTGTTCATGTTGCTGTTGCTGCTACGATTGTTGCTGTTGTTGTTGTTGCTCTTCTGCCTGAAAACTCATTGAGTTTAAGAGTTGGTAGGGGGCGGTGGGTGGGGCTACTCCCCCGCTGCTTTCTGGGCCAAAAGTGCAAGTGGCAAAACAGACAAATGGCCAGCATGAAGAATCGATGCTAAAATAATTTCCACAGCGAAATAATAATTTTTAATCTACTCAAAATGCAATAATTGCAAGAAACTTCAAAAAATAAAAAAAAATTTAAAAAACGTAGTAAAAATAAAATCAAAGAAAAGTTCTAAAAACTTTTAAATCTGATTTTGCACACTTTTATTTTTGGATACAAATTTAGTGTGTGTGTAAGTGTGTGTGAGTATATGTTTACATAATAATTAAAATTTAGGGACAGGAATGGCAATGACTGTTGCAACAGCAACAATACCACGAACAACAGCAATAACGGCAAACAGCAATAGAAATAAGTAGAGTAATCAGAGTAACAAAAGCAACAATATCTTCAATAACAAGAGAAACATCAGCAATATGACTAACAACAGCAGCAACAACACCAACAACTGCAAATACAACAACAGCAACAACAGAATCAGAATAAGCAACAGCAACAAAAGAAGCTACAGCAACAACAGCAACACACTCTTTAAGTAGCCACGCCACAACAGCAACACACACATCGGCAACAACAACAGCAACAACAACAGCAACAACAACAGCAACAACAACAGCAACAACAACAGCAACAACAACAGCAACAACTGTCGCAAACAGTTTCGAATTTCCCAACAACAATATTGAATATAAACGAGCAACAATAAAATGTTTGCAACTTCAGAACTTGTCATGCAACTCCCCCGCCCCCTTGTCTGCTCCATCCCCTCAAATCAAGAAGAGTAAAAAAAACATATTTTGACCTTAAAAGTTTTTTGTATTTTTTGAAAATCTTTCATAATTCTGCGGGTATTTAGACACTTGCACACAACACTTGAAGTCTCCATTTCAATTTCAATTTCAATTTGTGTTTCAATTTCAATTTGAGTTGAGTTGTTGCATGTTAATTATGTCGATAAATTAAATTGTTTTTGTTTACACACAAAATACTGACACATTTTGAAACCGTTTTCAAAAAACTTTTAGATTACCTAACTTCTTAAAAACTTCATTAGTTGAAATTTTAAAATAAAACTTTTATTTAGAAGTTTATTAAGTAGTATTAACAAAAAACTATCTTTAGTATTCAAAACTATATAGTAACGTTCTTTGAACATAAAAAAAGTAGATGTTAGGTTTATTCAAAAATTTAGAAAATTATTTTAAAATTGTTGCGTTTAAAAAGCAACCAAAATCTTTGATAACTTTTTCAATATAAAAAACACAAAAGGATCAAAAATTGCTAATCATAAATAAATGTTTTTGAATTATTATTTAGTGCAATTAATTTTTAATAAATTAAATATTATATAATATTTTTTAAAATTTTTTGAAAGATATATAAGTTAAGTTTCTATAAAACTCAATTTTTATATGTAGTAGTAAATATTTGAATAGCTCCAAGAATATAGACTAAAATTCCAACCGGACAAAAATTGTGAATATTTTTAAATTGCAAAATATTTAGTTTAGCTTGGTAAATTATCTGCAATAGTTTTGGTCGAGTCCACTGAATGATAGTTGAATTCTATTTTGGTTGGTATACCCCGCTCTCTCTCCGGGTAACTCCATTCGCCGAATACCCCGCACTTTGCTCTGATTCGCACAGCAAGTCAAGTGTCGAAAATTCATTAAATTTACAAGGACACAACTTTGGACCAAACGTACTATGGGCAAAATGTTATAAAATTTGTAGGACAACATTTTGAAAGGTATTTTCGAAGTAAAAGTTAATATACTAGATATATATATTTATATGCGTACATAGAAAATCGGAGGGGTTGCAGCGTAGTAAAATTATATATATTTTTTAACTCTATTTAGATTCTCTGAAGACAATTTCGGAAACAAAATTGCAATTTTAACATATCAAACACATATTTTTTAATTTTGGCTTACCTAAGAAAAACGAATGGAAAATTTTCCAGACATAAGTTTAATTTTAAAAATTTGTGTATTTGACCCACTGTACAAAGTTTCTTTGTGCGTATGCGTTGGCGTGCGTATGTGTGTTTGTGTGTGTAAGAGCTTTTTTGTGACCTCTGACATTGCATTTAATCTCGTTGACAGCACTTAACGCGCCCCCGTGTAGTAAAAGGAGGAAAGCTCACTTCAACCAGAGACACTTCACATGGAATGGAATGAAGGAGCAGAAAAGGAATTTCCATGGAGGGGAGGGGGTGAGAGGGGGCACACAAAGGGGCGTAGCAAAGGAGAGCAGGGGGGGTTGTCAGCAAGCGTCGACTGCAAGCGGATTATTTAAGTTTATAATACGCTTAGGGGTAATTTTAATCTGTTGCAAATTGTTTTTGTTGCTACGAAGGCGAACAAAAAAGAAGAAGAAGAAAAAGGAAAACAGTAAAAATAATAACTACGACCCAAAATTACCATCTATAAAACATCTTTTTGCAGCGATTTTATATTTTGTATCTGTTTTTTGCTGTTTGTTGTTGTTTCTTTTTTTGGGGGGGCATATGTGTACTTACATTTGTGGCATGCCTCATAGATATTGTAATCCACATGTGTCGGTGGAAAATGAGAAAAACGTTCGAGGGGGGGGAGTGGGAAAAACTGTGGTCATGATTTGAAATTTTTGGTTTTTGCTCTGCACTGCAACTCCATGGGTTGTTTCATTACGTAAAAGCGTGCAGCATTTTCTGTGGGCGTTTCCGTTTGGGGAACAATTCTAATTTCACTTTTTAGAATCACATTTTGTTGGTTTCAGTTTTTGTTCTGTTTTTGGTTTTTTGGTTATGTAATTTACTCGCGCGAACACTTGGCGAAGGGTCAGGGTCACTAACGGCAGTACACGGGGGAGTGTTGGGTAAATGGTTAGTACGGGGCGGGGGAGGGGGATGGGGAGGGAGAGCACTTCGTGGTACTCGCAGATTTTCATAAGCAATTTGATCGCTTTTGTCTGAACTGTGTGAAGAGTAGTGGAAAAGTGTGTGTGAACGACAGGAATAAGAGAAACAGAACTGAATCCAAATCACACTGACTTCAAAAATAAATGTTCTCATTGAGCATGAAAATTCGAAATTATGTCAATGATTTGATTATGATTTTTGGTGTTTAGAGTAATCAACATAAGTTTATAGAAACATTTCTTATTCTAGATTGTCAAAAAACTTCTTTTAAGTTATATTTATTGACTTAAAAAAAAAATATATATTTTTTAAAAACCATTATTTTTAGACCCCGTACTCTGAAAAAGAGTAGAGGGGGTCTATTAAGTTTTTCAGAAGCCGAATGTGCGTAACAGGCAGAAGGAGGCGTGGCCGAGCCCATAAAGTATATATATTCTTGATCAGCACCAGCAGCCGAGTCGATATAGCGTTGTCCGTCTGTCTGTCCGTCTGTCCGTCTATATGAACACCTGGATCTTCTAAACTAGAAGAGCTAAAACTACCAAATTTGGATTGAAAACTCGTCTTTTTGTCAGGCTAATAAAGTTTATTTCAAGTTTTTGCCACGCCCACTACCGCCCCGGCAAATAGTTAAAACCCGTTTTCTCATTAACATAACTGGAAAACTCTTAAAGCTATTGGGACGAAATTCACACGTTATGTGTATGGTACTATTATAACTATCCTCTCCAAGTTTTGTCCGAATCGAACAACTACAACCTAAGTTCCCATAGGAACAATCGGTCGGTTGGTGATTGGTATGAAGACATGTAGTTTTAGTTAAGCGATCGCAATGAAATTTACACGATGCGTGTATGGTACCATAACATCTATCCTATTCAAGTATAGTCCGGATCGGACAAATAAAGCCTATTGTTCGGATAAGACAATTTAGAATTCAGACGCACTAAAATGAGTAAAGTTTCTTTTACAGTCGGTTCGCTAGACTGTAGCCATTCTTACTTGTTTTAATAAATAAAATCAAAATTTATTAGAACTATGTCGGATCGGATAGACATAATTCTGCTGCCTTAATTGAATTTCCCATAAATAAAACTTAATGATAGTCATGACTACGAATCAATTAAACATTAACCCCAAAAATCGTAGAACACTTCGTGATAATTTTCACGCTGTTCCATTCCAACATTCCCTCAAAAAATACAAATAGTTTTCAAACAAACCGAAACAGATGATATTATCTTTGTAGTATCGCTTTCCACACTATTTCATACGGAAAATTCACATTTTCCATATTTCTAGTGTAGAGTAATATTTGTAGAATTCAATAAAATGGAACAATTTATGTTTAATTTCGCATAATTTCAAGTGGCGCGTACGCGGCACGTACCAAAAAGTAAATGTTGCAAATTGCAATTGCAATAAATGCAAAAGTGATCGAAATTGGAAATAATTGAAATAACTTAATGCCGAATAAATATCTGGCAATAACAATAAACTGATTTCAAACAAAATTCAATTCTTTAGAAAGTACTACATATTTAAATAGCATATTTTTGTTAGAAAATGAAATGGATTTGACCCGATCAAAATGAGATCAGCAATCGACTCTGACATCATACGACTCACAAGAATGAAAATTAAAACAATTTCAATAAATTAAATCTAGAAACTACTTAAAAACCATAAAAATTATGAATGAAATTTTCGTTTCAAATCATAAAATTTAATGAAATCAAAAATAGAAGTTAAAAAAAAATAAAAGATTTTTTTTATTTACTTACCTTCAGCGTTATTGTTATCGTTATCGTTATCAGTATTCGTTTCTGGTTGGGGCTGTTCGGGCTGTTGGGGCTCTTCGGGCTGTTCTGGCTCCGGTTGGGGTTGTTCTTCACCATGAACATCGCCATTATCGTTATCGGGACAACCGGCCTCATCGGTTTCGTCCTGACATTGAAGGACACCATCGCAACGCATCGATCGATCCATACAACGATCGTCGCACTTGAATTCCTCTTCGGTGCAAACTAAACGGCACAAAAAGCGCAACGCAAAGTGCAAAAAAAAAAATTCACAAAAATTAAAAAAACATAAATAAATTAATAAACAAAAATAAAAACTTATTAAACAACTTATATAGTTATTAACAAGCTGATGAAACAAAGTCACAAAATGATTAACGAGCATTTTTCATTGGGAGCAATTGATCTCAACTGATCTCGAATGACGAATATTGAATTGTATGCGATTTTCAAGTGATCTAATAACGGTTTAGATATATAGAGCTAAGATATATATGCAATTTCTTAAAGATCACTTTAATCTATACTGATCTTTAATGCTGTTTATACAACTGAAGTGATCTTATGGTGTAGATAGATGGTTTAAGTTACGAGTGTATTTATATATATTAAGTTTTTACTGATCGATCGGTCTTAAATGACATTTGTTAACGAATTTGGATTTGAATTCAAGTGATCTATTAATATATTTTTATGAGGAAATGGGGAATGCATATCGTTCTTTATCTTCATAAGAGTTCTATGAAGGCTTATAAAATTCGAAGTAGTTTAAAATTATAGTTTAGATATATATTTTTATGATCTAAATAAATATGTCTACATTTTTTTTGAATGAGATGAAATCTGGAGATATAGTAGTAAAGATATATTAATATTTTATAGATGGTCAGAGATAATTTTGATGTCATTTGATTTGTATGTGAGACTAAAACCGATGCTGATATATACATAAAGAAAAGAAGATGAGAAGATAATTTATAATAGTTGCCTTGTCCTTATTGATGATCAATTGCGAATACTTCAATGAATGAGTTCTTAAATAATCTTTTGTAAGATTTGGTATGGATGAGAAAAAAAAGTTATATAGCTTTAAATTCTTGACTTTTGTTTGGATTAAGTTAGAATTTGGAATAAATTTGTTTAAAATTTATCGATAAATAAACCAGAACTTTTGATTCAAGTACAAAATGCTTAAAATATTTATAAAGAGAATCCGCACATAAATCAACTACTTCATATCCAAAATGGCCGCACTATTGACAGCATTACGGATAAATTTTGGATAAGTTACTTCAGTGTAGAGATTTCTTTAATGCCAAAATGTTCTAGGTTCTAAAATGATAGACCTAATAGATGGGTATGATAAAAGATATATATGTATAATTTTCGAAGGGATCTCAGCAATCCCAACTGATCTAATAAGTGAAGTAGAACGACTGATGGATAATTTTGATAGGATAGAATTTGGATAGAAAGTCTTGAATCTGATTTTGGAGGAGATTTTTCATGAAAAGTGATGACGATCGCATTGATTTAATGATCATTACCCAAGGAGCTTGGGCAATCCTCCTCATCCTCGCCATGGGGACAGTCATTTTTGCCATCACACTTCATCTCATCACAGACTCGTGTGTTGCTATTGTAGCAATAATATGTCGAATCACCACGACATTCCGGAGTCGCTTCCGGTGCTGGTTCTGGGTCTCCGGAGCCGTCCTCATCAACGGATCCTGCCGGTTCAGGTTCGTTAACATCTGTGTGTGTGTGTATTTGAGTGTGTGCGTGTGTGTGTATGTGTGTGGAAGGCAGCAAAATAATTAAAAAACTTTTAAATAAAATTTATAATAAAAGACAACAAAGAACAATGAACAAAGAGAGCAACAGAGCAGAAGAGCAAGAGAAACACAGACAGCATGGTAAAGGAAATGAAACAACAAGAGCGAAAGAGCGAGACAAAGAGAGACACAGACAAGGACGTAGAGACATGAGAGTCAAACGAATGATTGTGAACGAGTGAGACAGGGCATGAGAGATAGAGAGAGAGAGAGAAAAGGGAGTAATGGTGTAAGAGAGAAAGTGAGATAGGGAGACGTAGACAAGTAAGAGAAAATATGAGAGCGGGACAGAGCACTGTATGATAGAGTGAGAGACATGTTGTTAGGTAGTAAAATACTGTGAGAGAACACAGGTACTCCTCCAGGTAAGTAGGAGTTGTGATAAAATACCAAGACAATGCACAAATATACACATACATACATATATACGTGTATGTAAATACATATGTACATATGTCAAATTTGTGTATGGGTGAGTAAATGTGTGTGTATGTGTGTGTTTCTTTGTTAGTGTGGGGTCGTTAGACCCGTTCCCAAGACCCAAAATTAAGAAAATCCGATTAAAGCTAAGTCCTTAAGGTGTTAATCGAAAGCAAAATATCGATATGGATAGTGGCGATAAAAGTTTTCGCTTAACAATACATGTCGCATGTATTAAATGCAATATCGATATTTTGCAATCTATCGGTGCGCAAACTGATAAGCCGATTAAAACTAGACTTCGATAAATTCAATACATTTACATATCAGTTGCCATATCGATGAATAACAGTCACATCACTTTATAGAGACACAAAACTCGCCCTGAATTCAAACGAAAAGAATCGAAAACAAACCCGGATTTTTCGGCACACGTTGGCAGACCTCCCCAACACAGTAGACATTATAGACCTCTGACCTATAAACCGTGGGATCATTTGGTGTATTGTTAAGGGTATTATAACGTTTACACAATTCGGCATTCTCATCGGAACCATCGGAACAATCGTGTTTTCGATTGCAGACTTCATAGCAGGGAATACTATCGATTGAACCGCTTTCGCAACGGAACTGGTCTTCCATGTTCAGACACTGACGATCCTCCGCGGGGCTTTGGGCAGTAGTCGGATTTGGATTGGGATTGGGATTGAAATTCGAGTTGGAATTTGAGTTCTGTGCGCACAGTTCGGGAGTTTCATCGGAGCTATCGGGGCATTCGGCTCTTCCATTGCACACTTCATAGCATTGAATTCTTATATCCGAACTAATACACTGGAATTCATCCTCTGGATTGGTGCACTGTATTGGAATGGTAACCGATTCGGTTGCTGAATCGGTAACGGTTACGATTGGCGTTATGGGATTGATTTCCAATACGTGCACATTCTGATCCACCTCTGTGGGCGTGGGAATTGGCAAAGTACGGCGACTTTGACACATTGTTGGATCTTCATCGGATCCATCTAAACAATCAGGGGTACCATTGCAAGTATTCACGCACGGCGTACTAAGCGGATAACCATCTTTGCATAGGAAACTATCCTCCATTGATTGACATTGATTATTTTGCTGATTTCGTTTTTGACATAATTCCGGCGACTCATCGGAGGCATCTTCACAGTTATTGATGCCATTGCAAACATCTTCGCAAAATATGTGATACGGACTACCGCTGTTACACTGATAGTAATCACCGGGTGCTTTGCACTGGTTTTCGTTCTCGACATAAGTCTCATTTGAAAGTTCGTCTTCATCGAAATCATAATCCAAATTATCGTCTTTGTCTTCCTCCTCCAAGGGTCTCGGAGCATATGGATTGGGATACAGACTTGGATTTGAATCTTGATTCCGAGTCATATTTTGACGATAACACATTTCAGCATTCTCATCGGATCCATCCGCACAATCGGGTTTCTGGTTACAGATAATCGAGCAAGGAATACTCACGATATCTCCGCTCGTGCAAGTAAATTCATCAACATCCATATTGCGGCATTGATTTCCTATATGCATTTGTGAGTTAAACGATAAAGCGGCTTTCACAAATTCAAACAACAACAACAAAAATCAAGTATTTCGTACTTAAAACACCATATTTCTAACTATAAGTTGTAAGAGTTTGCAGATCTATGAAATAAACCTAAAGTAGTGTTTTGATAACCCTAAAGGAAGTTTAAAGTAATATCAGTCATAATGGTTCCCTAGGTTTAAGACAACTCAAAATGAGCTAAGCATAACTATTCATATTGGTACAAATCTATTAAAACGGCTTTAAGCATCAGAAGAATTTCATCAAACTGCTTTTCAGAGCATATCCTACTATAAAAACTGGAGATAACTGGGGATATATATTTTTGAGTTCTAAGTTTTCCTAATTCTTTAAATAAAAAAAGATGTATTTCTTAATTTTTGAGGACTTCTAGATATTTGAAGAAAATTAGGTATTCCTTTACTATATAAATCGTTAATGATTTATTTCAGTCTAACACTTTATATGTGTGCATTTCTGACTTTCTTTAAGTAATCCAAAATTCAGTTAAGCTTTAAAATTTTTCAATTTCATATTTTAAGATTTTTGGAACTGCTTTTATTTCCTTTCTTGATGAGTTTTGAAATTATGGGTTTTAAGAAACGCAAGTACTTGATTCAAGCTTTGTCGCACGATGTTTTAAGTACGACTTTCTCTTAGTGTATATATATTTGTGTAGGTGTATGTATGTGTGTGTGTGATTAGAGGTGCAAAAGTGGATGAATACTTTGAGTTGTACATAGATACAGTGCTACAGCGCTATATAGACTCTATAACTAGCCTCTAGTATCCTGGGCTCTTGAGCTTAGAGTTTAAAACTACAAGCTTAAGAGCTTTAAAGCTTTTTAATATAATTTACAGTTGAAAGCTTAGTGGGCAAAAGCTTGCGTTGGCCAACACCAAAGCAGTCATTAGCTCATGACTTTCGTAATGGGAATGTTGTCACATGAGATCGATTTAATGCACGACTAACACTTACCCTGTATGGCACGGAAGTAGAAGTCATTGTCCAAAGAAGCACTCTGTTTGCCAATCAAATGATATTTCTGCAATTGATTCCTCAACTCGTACTCGAAATCGGGGAAATTCGCGGGCATTGCCAGATTGACAATAACATAACTATAGAAATTGTCATTTGTTGGTCTGATATAGACAAAATGCAAAGAGAATAAAATATATTAGAAATGTATTAAAAATGTTATCAATATATAAATATTTAAATAAAATGTTTTTTTTTTATTCAATCGTTGATCAAAACTGAATTAAAAAATTAATAAATTGTTCCTCTTTTTTTGAAAAATATTTAGAATGGTATGGATAATTAAATATGTCTTTGTATTATTGGTGGCTTTTCTCTTATGTTAATACACTTACCCGACTTGTAGCAGAGTACTGTGCAGATCAGCATCATCGTCATCGCCCTCGTAACTACGATGGAAGAGTTCACGTAATCCATTTTCGATCTCTTTGCTCAGATTGAGGAACTGTTTGCTGTCTTTGTCATTAAACTCATTTTGGTATGGCTCAGCGACAGTGAATCGAGTGCGATCTGTAATCGTTTTGGAACAAAATCAATTAATTATGGAATTTTAATGTATTTAACATAAATCCGTTACTTACAGAATGCGGTTTCCGATTCAGCAATCCCGGATCCATCCTCATAGTCTTCAGATGCCCGTTTCTTCTGCAATGCGCGATTCAGACGCTTTGCCAATCGCTTCTTTGTGGACAGTCGCTTTGGTCCCTTCTGTCTCTGGAGATGGGCATCATCGGTACCAAAGAATCGGGACAACTCACGACGCACTCGCGTAACGCCAGCGTTCCAAAAACCTGTAGCACCCGTATCATCGGAATTATCCTCGATCAGGGGAGCTTTCGATAGTGATATCGATTCATCTTCCGGTGCAAAGAACATCTCGTCCAGACTAGAGATTTGCTACAAAAGAAAATTATAAAATTTTATTTAATTTTTATGCAACACATGTAGATATGAGATTTGATAAAAATAAGTGTCACTATTTTCAAATATAATAAATGACAAAAGGCTTTAGTTTTGTAAAAAATAGAAATATTTATTGTTTAAAAATAAAATATAGTTTTATATGACCCACAAATTTATTTAATAAAATTTTTGTTTTTACAGGATATTTTGTAGTCGTGCAAAAACACGTTCACAGCCAAGAATCATTATAAAGCCGCAATAAATGTTTAATTTGTTTTCCATCCCAAGTCCAGTAGCAAGCATCAAAAAAGTCTTAGCTAAAAAGCGTCGTAATGGGTTCGAAACTTTGCTAGGTGTCTTTGCTGTACAGTTGAAGAAGCACTGTACAGCTGTTAACAGTGGTGAAAAGCTTGCTGCAATGACACGTTAACAGTTTTCGTTAACAGTGCGTTCTCTCTCTCTCTCTCTCTCTCTCTTTCACTCTGTGTGCTGTTATCAATTATCAGTGAAAACATATCAATAGTGTGATTTAAGCCCAAATGAACCAAAAAAATAAAGAAATTTTATTATTTTTTCTCTCTGGTATTTATGTGCACTGTAGTCAGTGCTTGTCAAACTGTGAACAAATTTGTACTTCAATTTTTATTCCCTTTCCCATTCAGTTTTTCATTGAGAAAAGCTTTTAAATTTGGCGTTGATCAATTTATTGCTGTCTTCTATTTATTTATTTATTTTTTAATTGAAAATTGATTTCAAGTGTCAACTTTTTTATGACCATTTACTCAACGCATTGATTTTAGATTCCTGAAATCAGTTTCTTTTTTCGTTTGTGTTCAGTTTTTTATTCGCTTTTTCCCACTCCAAGTTTGTAGTGTGATACGTCATAAGTCAATAGCTTTTGTTATTTTCTTTTTTTTTTTTTTGTTGTCTGATAAATACCCAGAGAACATATGATTTGTTTGCTTGTTTGCTGCATTCGAATCGATAGACAAATATTTGTACGATTTTTTTTTACTCTACAATACAACTATTTTAATTGGAAAAAGTTCTTAAATGTAGTTTTAAGTAGCTTATGTAAATTTTATATGTTTAAAATATGTTTACCTAAGAAAATGTTAATTAAAAAAAGTTTTGTTTGGGAAATTATTGATATTTGCTAAGGTAATGCAATTTTTACCTATTTTGTTACCTAAAAATTTATTTTCCGAAATTCCAAAACATTTTCCTAAGAAATAAAATAGTGAAACTAATTTATCGAATCCTTTTTGACTATTCAATACTTTCATACATTTAAATTAATTGTTTCACCCCCATATCTTGCTATCTCTCTCACTTTATGCCTCGCCAATCTCCTCTGCTCTCTCTACCTCTCTCTCACCCTGTCCCTATCTCAGTCTGGCTGAGAATTTATGAAATGTGGGTCAAATGTGCATTGCACTGCACCAAGATAAACGACGATAAGGTTTCTTGATAAAGTTGGTCATGTTGAACAGGTGGCGATAGCTTTATAAATTAAGACAGAAAGAGAGTGAGAGAGAGAGTGAGAGAAAGAGAAGGAAAGGGGCAGAGGCAGAGGTAGAAAGAGAGAAAAGCATGTGTCTTTTCGTGTTATTACATGTCTCTTCTTTTTTGGCTGTTGAAAATTCTCAGGCTAAATGAAAGGAAAACCCAAAGCGGAAACTGAACCACTTGAAATTCCGCTGAAATTTATCAACAAAAAAATCAAAGACAACAAATATCAACTGCAAGCGCAACAACAACAATAACATAAGGGAAATGTAGGTTTGGTTTCAGCCAAGCAAGCCGACTGTAAAAGACCCTGTATACGTATTTATACAAATTTTTGGCTAATGTTGTTTTGCTTTTTTGGCTTTTGCGGATTCTGAAGTGGGCATGACAAAAATCTAAAAGAAGCTAAGTGTGCATAGCCATCGAATGTACTTTCATTCCAAATTTGGTGGCTCTAGCACTTATAGTCTCGAAGATATAGCTATATAGAGATAAAAACGCAAGTAGCTATAACTTTTCGGCTTCTGATACTGATCAAGAAACTATATGCTTCATGGGGGTGTGGCATAACCTCGCTTCTGCCCAATAACCTATATACACCAATGTACTATTTTTGAGCACAGGGTCTAAAAATAAAAAAAAAGTTGAACAAACTTTTGTGTGCAAGAATATTTTTCATGGCTTTCGTTGCTGATGTTTTTGTCAATTTGTTTGTCTGTTTTGTGGTTGACTTTAACATTGTCTACGCTTTGTCTGCGACACTGTCTGGACCCACAGAAAGAGACAGAGACAAAGAGAAAGGGAACAAAAACAAGAGCGAAGAGGAAGTGAAAGAAGCAAGAAGTGTGAACTGGAGACTGTGGTATCGATGTCTCAGTTTGCCAAACCTGTGTTGATATAGAAGTAAAAGGGGGAAGAGGAGGAGAGTGGAGTGGAAAACGAGAGAAAAGAGCAGGAATCATGGGGAAGAAGAGGGCAGTGGTGGTAGGAGTTGCTGAGGTTACTCAAAAACCTATAAAGTCACGTGTAACATTTTAAACTTTTGTTTTTCTTTTGATTTATTTATTTTGAGCTTTTATTATTAGAATCAAAAAAGTTGTTTTGTAAATTTAATAGTTAAGCATTTTATATATATTAACTATACGTAAAATGTAACGTTTCTAAGAAACAAACATTTAAGCTTATAGAATTGAAATCCTCCCTTTAACAAAGTCTATTAGTAAGTGTTTTAAGAATTCTTGGTACTGTTTTCTTAACTTTTGCTGTCATGTCAAATTTACTGCACAATAAATTTCTTTTATTTACACACATAATTGCGCTGAATTACCCCAATAGTGAGAGTGTCCTCCATGTACACATTAAACGCTATTTGGGTTGCCAAATGATATAAAGCATGTGTCTTGAAATTAGCACAGAATTCGCTGCATAGTTTACTGTTCTTAATCATGAGTATTATCATTGTAATTGTTATTTTTAATTTTTATTATTATTAGCATTGTGCACTGTGTTAAGACACATTTGCCAGTTGGCTGTCAACAACGAATAATATTATGATTAAGCATACGCAGCGTTGAACAAACAATGCGAGTGAAAAATGTGAGGAAAAGTGAAGAATTTGCTAAAATGTTTGCATTGTGCGTGCAATTAAACAACGGCGATGAAAATGTCCTTGAACCAAATGCTAGATTTATGAAGAATACAAGATAGTGGGAAGGAGAGAGGGGGAGGGAAAGAGAGGGAGAGAGAGAGAGAGAGAGGGAGGGCATGACAGTGGGAGAAAAAGAGAGAGCGAGGTAGAGTGAGAAGAGTGAGATACTTGTTGCTTGGTTGGCACAAACAACTGTGGCACACACAAACACACACACACACCTACACACACACACACACACACACACCCACACACACACACACACACACCCTCACGTCTCCAAGGTCACTGCAGGTGTTGTCATCCTACCTGCAACCCTCTACGCTACCTTTCTTCCTGTGTCTGACTCTTCCTCTTCCTCCCTCCCTCTCCCTCTCTTTCTCTTTCATATTCTCTTTGCTTTACTCTGTCCATTCCGTTCATTGAACCCATAAATCAGAAGCACAGACCAAAAACTAACAAAATCAAAAATCGAATCAACACCTAAAAATGAAAAATCAGGAAAAACTGCAATGCCAAATTAGGCCGTCCCACAGACATAGACAATGATTTTCCCTCATTTCCTGCGAATATCTACGAGCACAATTTTAGTCTAAGTCAAAGAAACTCTGAGAGTCTGCTCGACTTCGCATTACCCAGCGGAAAATATGTTGTCGAAAATTAATGTTATAAAAATAAATTTAAACAACAATGTATTTATATTAAAGTTTAGTTATTATTAAAATTAAACAATTTATTTAAAAGAAGTTTGAGATCAGAACTCGTTTAATTTAAAGAAAATTTATAGATTAGAAAAATGTAGTTAAATATTAACATATGCATTACCTCTTTAAACTAAAATCCACAAAAGTTATCATCAATCAATCAAAAATCACAAGCAAACACTCCCCTTGTCTTACGCACATTTCCAGGGTATACAGAAATTACAGAGTAGGAAAACGTTTGCTTGCTTTTTGGCCACCCGCTCATAAATTTTAGCGGCACATGTGTGTTGGCAATTTATTTTCATCAATTCGCATGTGGAGCCAATGTGAATTTTTCGCCTAGACAATTGCGATGAGCAATCGATAGTGCAGAGCCCAAAAAAAGCAAGGAAATTTGGGAAAACTTCCATAGACCGACTGCAAACATTTGTGGCATGCCACAACAAAAAAAAAAAAAAAAAAAAAAAAAAAAAAACTATAAAAATCGAAAGAGATTTCAGTTTTTGTTGTTGGGCACAATTAAAGACAACGAAAGCGGGAAAAACATACGATAATTTGATTTAAAACTAACGTCAAGGTAATTGGCAAACTGGCAAATGGCAAAGCAATTTCAGCTCCTGTTTCTGTTTCAAGTTACGCATACGACGCGTATGCCGAGGTGTAATTTTAATGCATGAAATAAAAGAATACTAAAATTGTCAAATAATTAAATTAAATGGTTTTTAAAATTTTATACTTATTTATTAATTTAGTTAACGCCAACAGCAGTAAAAAATAAATATAAATAAATTAATTAATCACTAAAATTCAAAAAAATAAAATTTAAAAATAAAATAGTAATTTAATAATTTAAAGAAATGTTAAAAAAATATTAAAAGCTTATAATTATTTTAAAATTTAATAATTTTAAAACTAATTCAAAATTTCCATTGATTGTATGTGAAAAAAATTATTTTGCATTCATTTGAAGAAAATATATATTTTAAGACTAAAAACCACATTTCAATAAAATTATTAAATATAAAATTATTAAAAAAATCAAAGTTAAATATTCAAAATTTAATAATTTATAGTTATATTGTCTCAACTAAAAATTATTAAATATTAAATTTAGATGTTTTTACATTAAAAAATTTTTTTTTTAAATTTATGTATGAGAAATTTGTTCTAATTGAAAATAAAATAGTTGTCTTTAAATATTTTTAAAATTTAACTAAGCCAATATGAATTAAAAAGTTAAAATTTTCAAAGCAAAAAATTGATTTTAAATTTTTGAAATTCCATTCCTTTTGTTTACCTTCAAGTAACTGGCTTTTGTTTTATTTGATATCAGTGTTTATGTAATATAGAACTCTGTGGGGGCGATGCAAATAACTTAGTATCTGTATTAGCATCAAGTGCAGCCAAAAGTATTTGGGTCTTTGGGGCAAGTGCAAAGCAATTGACGCCTCCGAAAAAGATTATTCGCTCAAGATTTTTTAAGTGCAGTGCGTCAATCTTCATAAAAGCGACAGAAAAGCCGACAGAAGTTCTCAAGAGAATCGTAGTAAATATATATCTGTATATGTATAATGCTAAATGCATCGAGAGCTAAGCCCAGATCTGGATATGGACATGGACCTGGACCTGGGACACGCTAAATTGCACATTTGATCCGCTGTGATATGCATCCAAGTCTAAGTCTCAGTCTCAAATTCTAGCTGTAATCTCAATCCAAAATTCTGTTGCTAGGTCGTCACAGCAGGAAACATTTAGAGCATAAAATAGACTTGAAATATTTTGTATATATATAAAAATATATATAGATAGATATATGTAGATATATAGATAGATAGATACATAGATATATGTATGAAATACAATTTGTTTTGCCTTAATTAAACTGTAAATTTTTTGCAATTGCTTTGATTTAATTAGTTTCTTGCTTTTATCCTCCCATTCCCCTTTCCCTCTCTGCTCCACCCCCTTCCAACCCCTTGACTTTTATCGTGTGTTGTTTATTCCGCTCTATTTGCAGCTTAAACGATTACTGGAATGATGCTTCAAATTGCATATTACTCATATCAGATGAGCTACTAAATTCGACATACTTTTCTCTACTTCCACTAAACGAAATGAGACTTAAGTTGATTGATTTGATAAAAGCTTTAAACAGGGACCTGAAATTCCAATTAAATTGTGTGCAAAATTGATACGGAATTTGTAATTTTAGTACTAATTTTATTTAATACCTTAAACACAAATTAAACTTATTTGCAGAAATAAATTTGAATTGATTTGATATTGGACGAAATTGTGATTAATTTGTTACTACTAATCAAGTAAATATTAAATTTAAAAAATCTGCAATAATTTATTAAATTATTATAAAGATGTTCAGTGTAATAAAAATTGTTTACAGCATTAAATCTTCTGTAATTTTATTTATTTTATTTACAAATAAAAATTTTGTTGAATTTAACGTTTTATAATAAAAAAAATAACTATCATTAAGATTAACACATTATTCAATTGCTTTTCAACTTAAGTAATTACTTAATCTAATGCTAAAAACAAAACTTCTTTAACTTGAAATTTCCTTTGCTGAATTACATTAAATTCAATTTTAAATTTCATGACATAAAATTGTCAATTAAACTAAAATAAAATTCCGAATTGTTTGAGTTGCAAATTTGTTACTTAAAACTGATAAAATTCAATTCGATCATTTGGCTTGAATTCGTAGATAAAAACGACTATTGGAATGTGCTTTGAAATGACGCTAAAAATTGTTTATTCGATATCAAGGAAATGCCAACAAAGCTTTTTAAACTAATAGAAATTAAAGCGAATTCCAAGCGTTTATGCATATGAGAACAGCTTGTCAAATTACACTGGTTTTAATACCCTGTTTTCATATCCTGTGCTTTTTTTTTTAATATTTTTTTTACTAGTTTTATTTCATATCAAAAATGATTCAAGTCATGTGACAATAATTTAATTAAAATGAATTTTGAGCTTTCTCTATTTTCTTTGCTCGTTCCCTGGTTTTGTGATCTATTGTGACCTGTGGGAAGGCATTCACAATGGCAGGAAATTAAATTTCATGTTGTAATAAATGCAAATTCAAACAACTGAAAGAGTAAACAAATGAGCATAAGGTTGTCTACTCGGCATAGTATTTGATGTAGTAACTTGTGTATTAGCTAAACCAACCCCTCCACCCCCTGTAAGCACACAGTCACACCCACTCACACACACACACACATTCACCTACACCCAAGTGTCAGCTCCCTGAGAATTTGTTTAGAATTTGCGGATGGATTTCTGCAATTCTTTTTGCTCTCGCTCTCTCTCTCTCCCGTTCTCGCTCTCGCTCTCTCTCTCTCTGTGTGCTTCTAGGTGACTGTGTGTGTATTTTGTTGTACTCTTATGTGTGAGGCAAGGGCAAAGTTCAAAACACACAAGAACAATAAAAACTAAGGCTTTAGTGTTGACAACTTTTGTCAGTTGAATAAAATGTCAAAAAATATGAATTATTTTTATAAAAAGGTGTTAAACTATGAGATACCCTATGTGTGTACACTCAAAGATACAAAAATGAAAAAGATAAGATATAGTTTGACTTTATTTTGTTTTAGAGCATTTGAAATTTTTTAAATATTTAAATAAATTTGTCTATTCAACTTTTATTTCCAAAAAATTACAAAATTATTGTTCAAGACTCAAGATACATAAGCAAACAATTTTAAAAATTATTTGTCTTAAAGTTCTGGTACACAAATAGTTAAACAGCACTGTAATTAGGTTTAAACTCAATTTGTTGTTTTAATTTTTACAGAAAAAATAACGAAAACTGAGGGATTTTCATTGTTTTTGTCACTTGATCAATCTGTTGAGCTGTTGTTGTTGTTGTTTCTGTTGCTGTTGTTGTAGGGTAAGCTGGATATAGTCATACAATATGCAACTCATTTAAATGCTGCCATCTTTCATATTTTTTTTTGAGGTTTTAGCCTTAGAGCACGTCCTTGTCTTTTGGCCACAATTGTTGTTGCTTTGCCGGGCTTTGCCGCGAGTAGGGCAAAAAGGGAGAAGGGAGAAAAGGGGGGAAGGGCGAAAAGGGAAGGGGGAGGGGCAACACTGCCAACACTGCCAGCACTGTCAGCACGCCCGTCGACTGTTGATCCTGGCGCTTTTGATGTTATACAAAGTCGTCGCGCAGATTTTTTACAACTTTTGTTTTGAGACAGACATTGACGTCCTCAAGTCCTCATGTCCTGACGTCTTTCCCACTGTCCGTCCGTGGGTCTTTTGGTCCTGCCACTTGCCACTTGCCACTTGAGGCAAGTTTTCACATGCCGCTCACGTTTTGGCAATTTCTCATAAAACAAACGACCATTAACGCCTTTAAGTTGTCGGCTGACTTTTGACGTGCAACCGCCCAAAACTCCCTGCTTTACAGGCCCTACTACCCACTCTCCCCTACCCATCCCCCCCAATACCATGCTACGCCCACAAGCTACACCCACAACGCCCCGGCTGCCCCTTCTCCTGACTGCACACGTTCTTGCTACCACAAAACGGAGTAGAGCAAAGTACGGCCGGGTGTCACTTGGTTCGTGCCTCATATTAAGTTGTCAGACACACACACACACACACACACACACACTCCACACACACATACACTCACACACAACTTGAGCTAGTCGCTATTGTCTATGGAACAGTTTTTTTGATCAACTAAGCCACGTTTAATGGCCAAATTTGACCAGTTGCACAGAGTGGGAGAGAGAGAGAGAGAGAGAGAGAGATGGAGGGGAAAAAAGGGAGAGAGAGAGGGAGAATGTGGCTTGCAACAAACTATTGACTGATATGCAAAAGTCAAAGATTGCAAGTGAGCGAGTGAGAGAGTGAGAAAGAGAGGGAGAGTGTGTGTAAAAGAGATAGCAGAACAACAACAAAGCCAATTTGCGTGCGTAATTTGTGGCACTTACACGCTACGTGCCGCACAGTTTGCCACAATGTTGATGATGCTGACGATGATGCTGCCACTTGCCGCCAGGTGGCATTGTCATTTGTCTGCATTAAGTAGTTTGCCTACTACGCCCCCCTGCCACACCCCCAGAAACTCCACTCCTCCCACTCCTCTTCACCAATCTCAGCCAATTTGTAATTGAGCATTAACTACTTGACCTGGCCAGAAGTCTTGCCACTTTTCCACTTTCCCACTCTCCTATTGCCCATTGTGCGTAATTAATGTTGCCAATTAGCTTACAATTTGCCACAAATTTCCAATAACAATAAAGAAATAAAGTAAAATAAAAAAAAATTAAAAAAAGAAAACCAGCAAAATGGGAAAAATTAAAAAATATAGACAGGGTATTTCAGGCACACCAACAATTTGATACTCTTGAGGATTCGCATAGACAGTAACCAATTAGTCCTTTGGTGTATATAGTAAAACGATTTGTGCTGAATTGGTTTATGTTATATAGTACTTCGATTCTATAAAAAGTTACTTATTTAGCCCATAACCGACTGAGCTGATTTTTGTTTTTCCTCTAAGAAACGAGGGCAAAAACATAGCAAAGCTATAATACTATGAATCTAGACGGGCAGACGATTATGGCTATATTGAGTCTGCTTTTGAAGCTGATCGAGAAAGGACATACATTCCTTAAACCCTTATATATCGTTATATATATATCGATATATCGTTTAGAATTGAGTAAAAAATCAATTATATATATTTATACATGGTGAGTGTCCCTCTCTTTGAAATATGCTCTAGTTTTAAGTTGCAAATTACCTACTCCATAGTAGACTATAGACTCTGCAGAATAAGTCACATACCTGGTAGTTGGTAATTCACTAAAAATACTAAACAATTTTTCTGTAAATTCATTAATTTAGCAATTTAAATGTTGTAAGGAACTTGAAACTTCTTCTACAATTAGATAATTCTCAGATCTTATTCGGAACTATGATAGTTCCCAAAGTGATAAAGTCAAGAAATCACCATAAAGCCCTAGGTCGAGACTAGTTTACTCTATAAACTCTACTTTATATCTTCTCATTCCCCTTTCTCCACTTCCCCTTTCTACTCATGTTCCAGCTAACTATGATAGTAGTCTATTAGTGATTAAACTTTCAACTTGGTAACAATTTTAATGTTAATGTTTATGAAATTGTTGCTCTACACGCAATTTATGAATCTCGAATTTCACGATTCTTGCTCGTTAACTCTTTACACGTTTTGTTCTTAAATTATTATAATGTTACTTAATGTTTAAAATATTTTTTTTTTTTTTTTTTTATTGTTAATATGCTTTTTTCAGTTGGTGTTCGTGGTATTTTGCTCACTTTATTGTTGCAAAGTTTTATGTGCGGTTTTAATGTGTCGAATGTGTATTCGGATTTTGTTTTTCTCGCACTCTGGACTCGCAAGTAAGTATTTTGTAATACTCGTAATCGTATCGTCGGTGCTTAGAATCGTCGTTTCATCGTTTTCTTTTTGGCTGTTTTTTTTTTTTATGTCTTTCATTTCGGACTTTTTATGGCAGCTGTTCAGCATATTCACAACGTGTAGTACGCTCTGTATTGTACTGTCTATTGTGTGTGTGTGTGTGTGTGTGTGTGTGTGTGTGTGTGTGTCTGTGTGTGTGTAGTGTGTGTACATATGAGTGCCATTAATTTTGCATTCCTATGTTTGAGTTGAGTCCAAGAGCATATTTATAGAAATGACTTCAGGCATTTGCAGCGTCTAATGAACTTGCACTTTTTGCTCAAGTTGGCAGCACTCAACAGGAAGAAGCAGCACAACTGCAGCTAAAAGTATGCAACATTTGTTGAAAACTGCAGTCTATAAACAAAAGTTAGTTGTTGCAATTCCAATTAGTTTTCTCTTTGTTTAATTAAATAACTTTTTTATAAAAAATAAGTCTTTACACATATGTTTATTGTTTTTTATGGGTTTTTAAGTTTAATTTGTTTTTAATTATATTTTGTTTTTTTTTTTTTGGTTTTATTTAGTAGTTTTTACACTAAATCTAAAGCTCATTCATTGTTCTGTTCTTAGTCATATTCGGACAAATTTTCCAATTTTCTTTACAATTTTCTCCCATTCAAGTCATAATGTGCCTAATAAAAACTTGACTATTTATATTGTAATTTTCCAAATAGTGCGATCATTAAAAATTTATTTCTAGTGCAATTAACAAACAATTTTTATTTCTTTGTCTACAATGTTTTAAGCCAAAATCTTGTGTCATCTACAAAAATACTCAATGTACTTTAAAAATATACTTTATCTATTTTCTGACACTTTATTATCAAGTGTTTTACAGAGAATATTTGTCTATCGGTCTGTAATATATGTTTAAAGTTATTAAAAATGTCTAAAAATGATTTATTTGGTATTTATTGGAATTATTCAAATCCCAACTGGCTTAAAAATATAATTTATGGAATATATACAGTAAAATACTATTTGTATAAGAAATTTGAAATTGATTTTCATTCAGAATTCAGCACTTTTTGATATTGTGTACTGAGTAAGAACAAATTTTGCTTAAATTTAAAGCTCAAATTGTGACATAAAAACATTGAAAACTATCAATAATTTTATTAATTTATTGACCAATGAATACAACTGAAAACAATTCATGTAAATTCATTAATTGTTTTGTAATTTGAATTCAACTTTGCTACTCAAATCAGTTTCCAAATTTGACGCAATTTGTCGTCAGTTTGTTATTCTTTGTAGCTCTTACAAATCTGTAAACAAATTCATTTTTTTTTATTGGATTTCAATTTTGTTGTTATTTTTGTTTTCATTGATCATTTTTGGTTGAAATTGCGATGAAGAGTTTCAGTTTTTGGAGGGAACGAAACTTTAAAATTGTTTGCCCCTTCAAATAGCTGAGTTTTATAACTGATTATGAAAGGCCCAATCTGTGTGTGTGTGTGTGTGTTTGAGTGTGCGTGTGTGTGTGTGCTGGCCGCATTTTGGTCTTGAGGAATTGTATTCAATGACTTGAACTTCTATAAAAAGCATTTACGCAATTTCAGCTCCAATAGCACTTGTTGCTATTTCTATTTCCTATTGTTGTTGTAGTCACTTTTGTTGTTGTTGTTGTTGCTGTTGTTGTTGCTGCTGCTGTGCGTTTTTATTACATTTGTTATTGTTATTTATAGCCACATATTGCCGGCTGATAAGCAAACCTCCAAGTCCGCGTGTTTTTCGTTATGTTTTTCTTCTTCTTCTTTTCGCTTCAACTTCTTCATTTTTTTCCCTCTTTTTCGGTATTTCCCGCTTTCTTCTGACAGCTGTTATTTATTTATTTTGTCTATCGATTGCTTTTGATTTCCTCAATATTAATTAATACCGCAAATAAATGCTTAAAATTTTGTTTCCTTCGCTTTTTAAATTTTTTTGGGCCTTGTCCGTGCGGCCGTTGCGACCCTTTTAGCAGGCACTGTGCGGTTGTGGTTACCCCGAAATCTGAGCTCAATTAGTTTAGTATCCATGTTAAACTAGTGGGTGCATTTGTGGTTGAGTGAGCATGGCACTAAGAGACCCTGTAACCTAGATCTCTTCTTTCATCCGTTCCAATATAAATTTGTTTTGCGCATAACTTTTGACTTCATGGTTTCATTGTAATGAACAGAAATTACAGAACATATTTTTATGTTTTTCTTAATAATAAATTTTTAAATTATATTTAAATCAAGTCTAAAATACTTCCTTACTGCTCTACTCTACTACTGGACATCTTGGATTAAATGTAGACCATAAATAGTGATAGGTTTAAGATAGGTGTATAGATATAGGTATCACACATACCTCCTCGTAATCCACTAACTTAAACCACCCTTTGCACCCTTGACGCACAGGGTCTACTAGCCAGTTTTTGAGTCTCGGCTAGAAACGGAGCCGGAATCAGTTTCAGATTTTTGGCTAACGTCGGCCTTTTTGGCTTTTCCTGTTAGCGAGAGCTAAACAATTTGCTCAAATTTAATTTGACCAACAAACAATCAAGAGAAACAACAACAACAGCAACAAAAGGAACAACAACTGAAACTTGTAGTGTTGTAAGGCGGAGAAGACAAAGTCAGCCGAATGTTTTTCTGCATCCACGAGTTTAAAGTTTGCTCCAACCCCAACACCAAACCTCCAGCACCTGCCCCATTCCCTTCCTCTTGCCCCTTTCCTCCCCTTAAATCACAGTCAAACTTCTCTAAACTCTCACAGTTCTCGGCAGCTTCATGTGCTACGTATACTTGATCTCTGTGAATGCGTCTGTGTGTGTTGGTGTGTGTGTGTGTGTGCGTGTGTTGCGAGTACCACGCAATTAGCAATCTGACCTTTTAACCCTTTTGCGGCTGCCCATATCACCAGACAGCGACCTTGTAACCACAGCAACAACGAATGCCAAAAAACCCAGTCAGATAATGGCAAGGCAACAACAAGTTGAGGTGGGCAAACTGTCAGGGGCGTGGCAGAGACCCGGGGGGAAGGGGGCGTCGGTAGTATAACTACAAGTGTCGTGTCAAACAACAAGTCGTGATTTGTGACATTTAAATGTCAATGAATTATGCTAAATAACTATGATCAGATCACATTAAAATCAACACAAAGTCCGCAATCAGTTTTCAGTCGCTTTTTAATTGACGGTTAGAGCAGGTGCAGCCAACTTAACAAGGCAATTCAATGCCACATTTGAGATCAGAGTACAAAATGTGTTGATTAATGAAAATATTCATGACAATACTTCATTAGTTTAGAAGTTATCTTAAATGTTTGTTTTAAATCCTTTTCAATTATCAGAAATTAATTGATTTTCTTTGTTTACGAAGTATTTAAAATTGTAGAATTTATCTTAACAATTGAAATACGATAATTAAATTTAAAACTGTTTTTTTTTTTATTGTTAATATTATTTTTATTATTTTAAATAATTAATTGATTATTAAACTTTATAAAAAATTATATTAATTTTTGGTTTTAAGTTTGTTATTTTTTAAAATTTTTTTATTTAAGTAAACAGAAAAAAAACAAGAAAGAAAAGTACAGTCGAGCACGCCCGACCGTAGAATACTCTCTGCCTTTTATTCCCGATCATTTTAATAAAATCAGTATCCGAGAATATCCACTGATAGTACTTGCTGTAAAAGACGTTGAAAGACGGTCAGCTAGGAAGTTAAGCCTCTTTTATAGAGATATCTATGGTTTTAAGCCGAAAGTTTCCAAGTGATGCGGTGGCGCAAATGATTAGTATTCGATCGATGAACGGGAAGTCGTGGGTTCGACTCCTGGTCCGTCATCAAAAAGAATATATTTTATTGTGTTGTTTAAATGTGTTGCATTATCGAAAAAAAAAATTGTTTATTAACAAATTATTTATAAACAATTGAAAAAAAAATTTTAAACTGGGTTTTGATAAAAAAAATATTTTTATTACTAAATGTGCAACCGCGTCTCGAACCCACGTCTCTGCGTTCGCCGACCAAGCACTTAACCTGCAACGCCATCACGACACTTGAAAGTTTCTTGCCCAAACCATACATATAAAAAAGGCTTAACTTCCTAGCTGGATAACTATTTTGTCAAAAATAGAATTTTGGTCGGCACGGCCAGCGTCTGCGAGCAGCGCTGCCGCTAGAAAGCAGCGAAAACGTTCGCTCAAATGTTTGTATGCTTCTGTCTCGCTTGCACACATGCATTGACATTGCGTTCAATTATTAACTTTCTTACATGGATAGCTCTTTTGTTTATAGTCCGATTTATATGCAACTTTCAGGATAGTTTAATATATTTTGTCTTCAAACGAGTGTGAAATAACAATACTGTACGATAAGAACATATGCCTTAAAATCGGCATTGAAGTTTGCAAATTATTTTATTTCTTGTGGGAAAAGGGGGGCGTGGCAGTCCAAAATTTTTGATGACAATACAATTATGCCGTCTCTAGGAACTTGCGTACCAAAATGGGTGTTCCTAAGTGCCATAGTTACTGAGATATTCACCTAAAACATCAATTTTTTACGAGGTGTTTCTAGTTTTTTGCTCATTGTGGGCGAACGGGGCGTGGCATCGAAAAAAAAAAAAGATTCTTGTATTGACTGACTTAATATCGAGTCGATAGAGACCAAATTCAAACTTGTAGCTCTTACCATCTCTGAAATCTGTTTGTTCATACGGACAGACGGACAGACGGACAGACAGACGGACAGACGGACAGACGGACAGACGGACATGGCTATATCGACTCGGCTTGTGATGCTGATCAAGAATATATATACTTTATGGGGTCTGCCACGCCTCCTTCTGCCTGTTACATACTTTTTTTTTTGCACAAACCCAATATACTCTCTCTTGCAGAGAGTATAATAATTAACGATTTTATTGAACTATAGCTTCCAGCCGCAGCCAACTTAACAATGCCAAGTCTTAAAATTCCTGTAATCATCAAATCATTGACACAGTGTGTCAAAAATACCAGAATAGAAGGTCATTAAATTCAGCTAAAAGCTCATCAGCATGGCAAATATGTTTTCAGTGTTGTAAAGCGCTAGTTAATACATCATATTATGACAGTTTTGCTTGATTGATTAACTTACTCTAAAACATAAATAATATTTTGAAGTTATTTCATTATACTGTGTTATTGAGCAACACTGCCAGCCGTAAATACCTATGACAGTGTTGTGGAATGCTAAATGTCAAAATGGCAGCTAATTAACAAATTACATTATTACAAAACACATCAGTTAACTACAGTTTCCATGTCAGACTTCTATTTGAATAATATATTTGGTAAAAAACTATGAAAATATTTCAAATGTCGTTAACTTCAGGTTAATCATCATTCTTAACTAGAGAATTATTTGCAGGCAGTCGGACAAATATGTCAATGACGAGTGTCACAGAAATTACTCGTACTTTGTTCTAGTTAAAACTGTGTTATCAAGTATTTGTGTTGTTAGTGACTGTGACTAAATATTGTGACTACTAACAACTTAGTGTGAACTGTGGAGCTTTGAATTTTGTCACACATTTCTAAAAATACTAAAAAAATAAAAAAAAAAAAAATGTAGGACTTCCCCGAATAGCTGATGATGCACTACAGATGCAAGCGTCATCAATCATGTAAGATCGTGTGAACTTATAGAGGAAAAGTTAAAGAAAATTTGTATAATGCTTCCAAAAAATGTTACATAAATAAAGTTATGCATTATTTTTTATTCTATAGTTTAAATTTTTATAAAAAAAAACAATTTTTGAAAAAGTTCCCAATTAAAAACCGTTCTTCTGTTCTTAAGAACTTTAAGTTCGAAACCAAAATTTTGTTGGTCTAAAAATTGAATTCCATTTTACCAAAAAAACTTACATTCAAATTGAGTAATTAATAGTGACTGCTCGTGACTCACGTGCCCATCTCTAACGCTCTACGGCTCACCCAACTGAGCTCAACTGAAACCTATGTTATTCGACAATTCGATGATGTCACGAGTCCAGACAATGATATGATATCACTGCCCACAATTGTCGGCTTTACTCCATTGCAATTTGTGTGCATAAATCATGACGCCACTGGCGCTTTATGAATATTTTTTCCTTTTTTTAAACTTTTTTCTATGCAATTTGTTTCGGCTATGAATCTATATTGACTCCAACTTTAAAACGCCCGGCAGCAAAATGAACCGTAAATCGAATATCAAGAATCAAGAATCGAGAATCGACAATCGTTGAACGCTGATCGTTGATCGGTCATAGATAATGATCATTATTAACATCATTATGGTCTGAATATGCAGTGTAACTGCATTTTGTTGTTATTATTTTGTTTCTTTTTGGGTACCGTCAAGCAGTCATTAATCAAACACGGCCACAAATCGGCCATCAAGATGTTAACAGCTAAATTATATAGCCATGAAAAGGCTGATTTTTTTTTGTTTTGTAGCCAAAATTCGTAGCTGGCGCCGGCGGTGTTAGTTCGTTGGTGGCGTTGCATCTCCTGGTGTACCACTGCTGCTGCCTTTGTTTGTGTTAATACCCGGTACTTAGTTTAAAATGGGGTATGATTGGTTTGGGTGAACTTATGTCACAAGAAGAAGGAGAAATATTTTAACACATAATGTAAAACATATCCTATAAATACAACCAAAGATAAGATACTTGTTTTAAAAGTTTAGATACAAATATTAACATTCAGTTCGTTTCCAAAAGCATTTTATTGGGTATTTTGTAGTCGTGCATGCTCGCACTACTGTGAGTCTCTTACTCAATGTGGCCGTTGCACGCTTACAGTTAGTCAGCCACTGTGGCCACTTGCCTTGTGGCCCGATGCAAATCGTAAATGGCAATCGTCTTTCGTCTCCTTCGTCTCCCTTCGTCTTCTCTTCGTTTGTCTCTCATCGGCTAAAAGTCGTCGCCGAAGTCTCCGCTTGGAGCGTGTTTAATTGCGTGCAATTTGTTTAAGCCCATGCAAAGCTACCACACACACACACACTCAAACTCACACACACACTTTAACACACACACACACACAGAGTATGAGTAAAAGAGATAGGCAGACAAACAGTGCTTTTTGGCTATAAACACTTTTATAAATCCATAAATTAATTATACGCTATGAGGAAATCTATAAGGAAAGTCAACTGTTGAAATTACGAGGGTAAGATACATATATACAGAATATAGCTCTACGAGTACTATACCATGCTAGATATATTTTAAGTGTGACCAGGGAAAAGAGTTTAATAAGAAAGCTGACTTTTGTTGGTGGCTTTTAACAAAAAGTGCAATTTTAACTGTTAGCTCATATCAAAATTTATATTTTTGTATAATTCGATTAATCGATTTTATCAAGTTATGTAAAGTTATCGATTTCTGGTAAATTACAAGTGAAACTACAACTGCAATGTCTCAAAGACATTTTAAAAAGTGCCAAGAGTGAAAAATTCTATATAATCATAACTTTTTAAAGCATTACAATATTAAACGATAACTTCGATTAATAGTGCAAGATTTCACCACAACTAAAGTTAAGTGATTTGTTATCAAATCGATAAACCTATTTTCAGAAAGATAATTTTTACATAAAAATTTGGTGAAACACATTGGCAGTGATCACTGTACACTTGCAATAGAGCATCTGACAAACAAATATCCAAATGTCTGCGGCTGTCTGACTGCTTGTGGGGGAGGGGGCAAAGACGAAGGGGTAAGGGAAAGAAGTGGGTTTGTAATATGTTACAGTCACTCACAAAAACCCAGACTGTGTGAGAGTGTGGTGTGTGTGTGTGTGTGTGTTAGTTACTAGACAGATATATGTATATATATTCATATACAGCATGTGTGCATGTGTTTATTTATATGCAATTTTTTGTTGGGTTTAGCATTACGGCAACTCATTAGGCACGCACAGACGACGACGACGACGACGACGATGGCGACGGCGGCAGCGACGACGTTGTAGGTCAGTCTGTAGCTGTAACTGTGACTGCAACTGGTGACTGATCACAGTGACTGCGACTTGTGACGGCTGAAGGCGTCACAATTCTAGCTCGCTTTTTATGCTTTTTTCAACTTTAAACTTAATTACCTGACTGACTTACTGTACGTGAGTGTAAGTGTGTTTAAATACACACACACACACACACTCAAGTATCTTATATGGTTAGTAACAAGTACGCAAAGCTGAGTTATTATTTAATAGCCTCAGAGCGGTGTTGTTTTTTTTTTTTTATATTTTTATTTATATTTATTTTCATTTTCATTTTATTTTGTGTGGTCAACTTCCTTATAGGCATGTTGGCTCAGTTAGAGAGAGAGAGAGAGAGAGAGAGGGAGGGAGAGGGGCGTAGTGCCCTCCCTACATTTGAGTATTTGAGTATGGGTATGAATATGAATTCAACACTTCGGTTTCAAGCTTTTGGCATTACGAGTGAGTTACTTCGAAACACGATCTTTCTTTGACAGAGCAATGACTGACCAAAAAGTTGACTGAACCTTTATTATTTTCCATCTCTTCTTCTTGCTCTTCTCTTTATTTCTCTTTCAAAAATGTCAATGTACTCACAATTGGTATTAAATCTCGATAACATTCCAGGAATTCTAATCAATAGTTTGGAATTATTTTACAAACTTTGCAATCAAATCCAAATTTTTGTTGTTTTTATATGTCGTACTCTGTTTCAAGTTAGTTCTCATTTGCAGTAAATCAGTTCAGTTTAATGTAACAGTGTAACAGTGTCAGTACCATTTAAATTACCAAAAGCGGTAACAGTAACAGCAACAGCAACAGTAACAATAACAGTGACAGTAACAGTTACATTAAGAGTTACAGTAACAGTAACAGTAACAGTAACAGTAACAGTAACAATAACAGTAACAATAACAGTAACAATATTAGTGACAGTGACACTAACAGTAACACTAACTGTTACAATAACAGTAACAGCAAAAGTTATCATAACAGCGTCACACTCTGTTAGTCATTCCACAAAATGTTATAAATCTTGCCTTATCTAATTATACTTTAAGAAAAGAACAAACATTTATTATTTGCCATGCGAAGATAAAATTACTATAGTTTTTGCCTTACTTTTCAACAGTGTCATGTAAAGCCACTTGCATATGATTTACACTCATGAATAATCGAAAGCTAAACAAGAAGAAGTAGAACAAGAAGAAGACAAAAAAGAAGAACAACAGAACCGCAATCGATCATACTTATTGTTGTGGATGCTGACAGTTTTTCCTTGTCAAGTAACACTGATTGACTGTCTGACAGATTGTCTGTCTATCTGTCTTTCTGTCTGTTATGTCTGACTAGCTGTCCGAATGTCCGTCCAGAGTTTTGAGGTCAATGCGTTGCTCATCTGTATGACAGTGTAAATGACTCGTCAAGTCATCAAGTCGTCAAGTAGACCCAGCAATAGCAATATTGATAAATTAAATATTGACGTAGCAAACGCAGTTATGCGATTAAGTTATCTAGCAATTGCCCGTAATACTCCCTGCTTCTCTAGTATCCCGACTAGGTATGAGTTGGGCAAACAATTAAAATCGTTTAATATGCGATACTTTTAGGTAAATCGAATGGAAAAGACTGAAGAAAGTGGGCTTAAAAGACTAAAGTTTTGGGAATCTCTATTTAAATAAAAAAAATATTTATAAACAAAATAATAATAATTAAAAAACAAATTTTATAAAAATAAGTAAATAATTTAAAGACATAATTTTCAAAGTGTTAAAAAAAAATGTTAACATTTCTGTAAACGTTTTTAATAACATATATTCCATGTTAAAAATCTTCTGTAGAACAAAAAGTTATCGATTTGAAAAATCGATTAATTGCCTTATTAAAAAAATTAACATTAAATATTTGATTGCTCGAGAAGGACCCACATTTATTTTAAGACTTATTTGAATGACAATGTGTTAAAAATCAATTATCAGATTAAACTTATCGAACATTAATAAGATTATTTCGTTATTTGTTACATTAAATTTGATTTTTATTTTTAAATACTTTATTTTAATTTTTTTTTGCCTGTTTACCCATCCCTAATGCCTAATAAACATTTATAGCCTCCATTCATAGGCGTAAGCCTCGTAGTTTCGACCTCGGACCCTCGGATTGAGCTTATCGCACTGCCCAGATATTACCTCATCAAAACTAATCGCATTCGACAGAAAACAATTCAAACGAAAACGAATGGGAATGAGAATGAGAATGGGAATGGGAATAAGAATGGGAATGGAAATAGTAAACGAAAAGAACAAATAAAACAAATAATCATAAAAAACTTTGAAATCAATCAAATTGGTTAAATGGTTAAAACGAAAAGTGTATGCAAAGAGCGTCCAGAATCGCAATTGGGAATAGAAATAGCCAGACTAACAAACTGATAGACTGACAAACTGATAGACTGACAAACTGATGGACTAACAAACTGACTGACTGGGCATAGAAGCTGCATAATTAATGGTCATTACTTTGGGCCATAAAGAAGCCACACTTCAAGCCAAATTCGCAGCTTGCGACTCAAACACTGATTTTGGGACTTGTACAATGGGCGAAGACGCGTTTTTATACTCTCTGCAAGAGAGAGTATATTGGGTTTGTGAAAAGTATGTAACAGGCAGAAGGAGGCGTGGCAGACCCCATAAAGTATATATATTCTTGATCAGCATCTCAAGCCGAGTCGATATAGCCATGTCCGTCTGTCCGTCTGTCTGTCCGTCTGTCCGTCTGTCTGTCCGTCTGTCCGTATGAACAAACAGATTTCAGAGATGGTAAGAGCTACAAGTTTGAATTTGGTCAGTATCGACTCGATATTAAGTCAGTCAATACAAGAATCTTTTTTTTTTTCGATGCCACGCCCCGTTCGCCCACAATGAGCAAAAAACTAGAAACACCTCGTAAAAAATTGATGTTTTAGCCGAATATCTCAGTAACTATGGCACTTAGGAACACCCATTTTGGTACGCAGGTTTCTAGAGACGGCATAATTGTACTGTCATCAAAAATTTTGGACTGCCACGCCCCCTTTTCCCACAAGAAATAAAATAATTTGCAAACTTCAATGCCAATTTTAAGGCATATTTTCTTATCGTACAGTATTGTTATTTCACATTCGTTTGAAGACAAAATATATTAAACTATCCTGAAAGTTGCATCTAAATCGGACAATAAACAAAAGTTGATAATTGAACGCAATGCCAATGCATGTGTGCAAGCGAGACAGAAACATACAAACATGTGAACGAACGTTTTCGCTGCTTGTCTAGCGACAGCGCTGCCCGCGAATGCTGGCTGCGCCAACCTATTGTGTATGTATTACATATACACGCATACATATGTGCGTGCATACAAATAATGCTAAGTGTGTATGCGTGTGTATACATACAATCAGATGTTTTTGTTTCAACGTGTTTTGTTGCAAGTATCAATTGATATACCCGGATATCGATTTTATTGAGATGATCAGGAATAAAATGCAGAGAGTATTCTACGGTCGGGCGTGCTCGACTGTACTTTTCTTTCTTGTTGTGATTGTTTTTCGTTTGTTTTTTCTCTTCTTTTTTTCATGGCGACGTGTTTGGCGCACCAAGTGGGCGCAGTATTTGGTTTCAGTTTCGACCTGGCCAAAAACATGCAAAGCACGTTGGTATTAGCCTCACTTCTCCCCTCAAGCAGTTAACAGCAGTTAACCAAGTCAACACTGTTGCAGCTTCAGCATGACAAATGTACAGAAAGTAACATGATTTTGTCACCTATTCACAAATTTATTCATAGCTTAATATGTGACATTATTTTTAAGAATTTCGATTTGGGATTAATTAGCAAAAATAATAAATTCTAGTTAAATTATATTTTAAGTTCATAAAAAATTATAAAATTTGAATTTCATACATCTACATGAAATACTTAATATTTACAACTACAAGTTTATAAAATTTACCTAAAAAAGGTTAAAAAAACCTTTTCAAATTTTGAACATTTTAAAAAAAGTTTTTCTAGATTTTTTGTAATAAAAATTGAAAAGTTTTTAATTAGTGCCTGCCATTTATTTAGTTAGACTCCAATTAAATTATAAATTTATAAATGAATTTTTAATTTTTTTATTGAAATTTCATTGCTCAATTTGCTAAACTGTAGTTTAAAATTTCAATACTTAAAGTCAACTTTTTTGAGGAAATTCTGTAACAGTTTTGTAACAAATACGACAATAATTTTACCTACAAAGCCAAGCACAATGCGTTGCTTTTATTGTTAATGTTGTTGTTTGCACACAAAACTAACCTCAAAATGCGGTTACACAAAATGAGGTTCATTATGATGCTTAAGAGGGTCTGGGCGGGACGTGAACGGGTGTGGAGGGGCGTTGAATGGCGGGGAAAGGGAGTTTAAAAGGCAACTTATAGGCGGCAGGTGCCCGAGGCCAAAGAGAGAGGGGCAGAGCAGCTCGAGTGCAACAGCAGCTCGCATCGAACAATGGCAACTCCGCTACCCGCACTCCGCCCCTGTACTTACTCTTCAGCCCTCTCCTACTCTGGGTGAATTCCGCACTGCGCGCGCTGTTTAACTGCAGTCGTCGTCGTCGTCGCCGTCGTCAGCGTCTTCGTCAAGTGCAACGTCATCCTGCTTATTAAAGGTATTACACCTACACACCGCAGATGCAACAACAAAGGTAACAGACAACAAGTAAACGTAATTGCTGAGGAGCCCCTCGTTCTGCCAGCACCCCACAGTGGGCAAATTAGGTGTTATTGTGAAAGGAAACTCAAATTTGTTAATGAAAATCCATTTTTTTGTTCAGTAAACATTAAAAAAAAATATTTGGGAAGTGTTCTGGTATAAAACCTACTCTTGTATATAAAATACATTTGTGTCTATTGATAACATACAAATTGTCGCCCTAAAAAACTGTTTTTATATAAATTTTCCTACTTTTAAAGTGAAAACAAATTTTATTCCCTTAAAAAAACAGCAAAATCACCCATTGTACTTGAACTCTCCGTGCCCGCCCCCATCTCCATTCTATCTGCGTCCCTCTCCATCCCCCTCTCCCCTACCAGTCTCAGTCTCAGTTGTCAACGTCTCAAATCTTTGTGGGCCTCCTTGTCATTGTCACACACAGCGTCTCAGTGACACGAGTGCGAAGAGTCAAGGGGCGTGGTGGGGCCTAGAGACTTGGTAGGCTTTAGGGCGTGGCAGCGGCCTCTTGAGCGGCTTGTTGATTTCTTCAGCGCATTGCTGCACATTTACACAGAAACATGGAGCGACAAAAAAAAGATGAGTTATTTCTTCTATGTTTCTAGCACTTGAACTGCATTAGCGTAAGCTGTGACTGCGACTGCAACTGCAACTGTGACTGTGACTGCAACTGTGACTGTCAGTCACCTCAAATAGCCCCTCTCCACGGCCCTCTCCCTACCTTCTCGGCCCCTCTTTAAGTAGGTCTTTTAGCCTGCAACAAAAAAAGACTGTTGGAAGTCCAAAGTTGCAAAACAATTCTAACATTTGTTTAGCCCATAAAGTATATATATATATATATATATATATATATATGCATATAGTAGATATATACCTACATACATATATCTTCTTTTATTCTAGTCGGAACATTAATTTATTGGCTTTTCGATAGTTTTTTCTTAAAATATTTTCATATTTTACAGCGACAGTGACAGACTTTGCTGAAGGTCTATTCTAAATATGCAAAAATTACTAAATTGTTAAACGATTTTTAACTACAATTTTGTTGTATTTTATAACAATTGTAAGTAGCGATAAATCATTAAGATTACTTGACAGATCACTTGTGGCCTCTCATGACATTTTTGACAGCAATAATATACTTGAAAACTTATATGTTTAAGGAATGAAGAGAATTTAAAAGTTAAGGAAAAAATTTGGAGTTTGATTTGAAATTTCTAAAATATTTTAAAAGAATTTTTTATTATATTTTGCATTATAATTGAGTTAAAATCATAAGCAATGGTTTTGTAAAACTTAGTTTAATTTAATATAAAACGCTGATTTAAAAAAACAAATTTTTTTAATTCTTAAAATACATTTTTTAACGCAGTTTTTTATAGCATTAAGTATACATATAATAAGTAAATCAATCTGTTTGACTAAAGGATTGGTTAGGTTATGGATAGGGCCAGTTATGGCCCTTAGTCAACCAGTCAGGGAGGATTACTATGGCCTAAAGTCCCCTAGGATCTGGGAGCGCTTCGCTAGCAGATCGCTTACGGGTATGTTTGAGGCTTCCCTTATTGAGGGGAGTGTTGGTTTGCCTAGGCATCTTAGCATAGGACACGACAGGGTCAAACCCAATAGAACTTTATTAATAACGACTCCGAACTATTCTTGAAATCTATAAAAAAGAAATATACAAAATGTATAAAATAATTTGACTGATAGATAAATCACTCTCTACCTCCTGAAGTGGCTAAAACTGCTTTAACTTGATTTTCTCAAATTAGCTTTTTAAAAAAAATATAAAACTCTCCAACAAAATATTTGAAAAAAACTTTTCAAAATTAAAAAAATTTGAAGAACTTGAATAAATTTTTCTATAAATTAAATTTCAAGTTAAAAAAGCTCAAAAAAACCGAAGCGCTTGTTTTTAGCCATTTTGATAGTTTTAACCCTTTTTTGTAACATTTTCTTATTAAAACTTAAATTTGATTTATTTAAAGAGCAAATTTGTTTGCATATTTAAAGTGTATTTAAGATTCGTTAAAGACTTTTACTTTTAAGACTTTTAAGACCGACTGAGTCACCAAATGGTTGCCTAATGGAGTGGACACAAAACAAAAACAAAAAACACGCGTCAAGGTCAAGTTGTGTTGGTCTTGTTGGCCATGTTGTTGTTGTTGTTGTTACTGTTGCTGTTGCTGTTGTTGGTAGCTAACCAAAAATAATATATACTTGAGTATAAATTTATACACACATACATGTGTTTGCTGTTTGGAGTTTGTTTGGCGGCACGTTTTATTGTTGCCAGCAACAGCAGCAGCAGCAACAACACGGCAGCAACAGCAACAACAGCAGCAACACAACAGCAACATTGGCCAAAACAGCGACACGCACACTCAGGAAATAAATCAAGTTTGGCTTTTGGCCGACAACAAAGTTTCTTACTGAGTTTGTTGTTGTTAATGTTGCTGATGTTGTTGTTATTTCAATTGTTGTTGTTGTTCTTGCTGTCGCCGGGTCTAGTGACAACGACAAATATTTGCCTTTTGACAGCTAATGGGCACATTTAGTGGCCAACAATTGGCTTGGTCCACGGTGTGGTCCATGGGAGTGACCTATACTTAGGGCTGAAAACTGGTAACTTGGCGTGGCAGTCACTTAAGTCCGTGAGGTAGCCGCATTTCAGCTCCAAAGACGTTTCAAGCGTCAAGCTGTCTGTTTAATTTGCTTAAAAAGCTACAAAACACACACACACACACACACACACTACACACTACACACACACACACTACACACTTACCCATCTACACCTATATATATGTTTATATGTTTAATGCATATTGACTCGAGACATACCTGAAAATAAACAGATAAAAAAAACCAAATTTAGAAAAAGATCAAATAAAGAATTATTGAGAATTAAGCCAAAAAACTTTTGTTGCTAATTGAATTATTAATGCATAAATCAATGAGAAATCACTTGTTGAAAAATTTCAAACTTGTTTCTTTTTCTGTTTCCTTTTCTTCTCTATTTCAAAGTTTTTTTGCAAAAAATAAACTCAAATTTGTTGCTACTAAGTATACAGATCGCTCTCGCTTTTGAGACAATCTCACCGTGAAGATATATGTATGCGAGACACAATTAAAAAGCCATCAATCAAGTCCCTTTTAACTCTTAAATGTTAAATGATTAACAATCTTTTACAATCAGCTGCTGATTTGGTTTGTTTTTGGTTTGAATTTATTACTTTTTCTATGTTTGGGCTCAAGACTTCATTTATAGCTAGTTACTCGTTAATTTTTGATATTTTTCAAAAGATTTTAATAGGTATTTCTACAGAAAAAACTTCTCTACTTACACATAATTCAAATATAAAGAGTGAGATTTGACTTTAGTCTTTTAAAATAAACACTTTTTCCATTTTCTATCATTACCAGAAACGTTTAATGATTTCTTAACAGACTAAACATTACTTTTCTATAAACCATTTTTACTTTCTTTCCCTTAAATGGCTGGCAAATAATCCCAGGCATATTGTATCCCATCATTCTGGCTAAAAACACTACTATTTCTATTCTATATAAGTCTCACACAACTGTTGTCATTTGATCTATCAACAAATCTGCAGACGGAAAAGTTAATGAACTTGGGAAACTGCAAAATGCTGAGTAAAGTGAATTTTACGAATATGATTACGAATAAGAATAGTATTCTATATATGCATATGACACCTTTCCCATCATATTGGCTTTATATACATATAGCTAAATATCGGTTTGTCTAGAATGCGCATTTTTGGTCGCTTAGTCAGCGGACATGAGTCGTCTTTGAGACGAGTTCAATTCAGTTAATGTTCAAGTTGGAGTAGTGTTATGGGCTCTAACAAATGTGGCTATTAAATGGCCAAGTGATAAGCCAACTAGTTTCAAAGACAAACGCGCAATCATAAATTGTGGCAACCGTAGCGGCAAAAAAAAAAAAAAAAAAAAAAAAAAAAAAAATGCCGCATCTGCGTCGTTAAACGCTTAATAAGCTAAACCGGTTGCCAGAATCACGAAAACCAACAAAAATCTACAAAAATAAAAAAATAAAAACAAAATGAAGCAACAAAACTTTTTTATATACAAAAACAAATTAAAGAAAAAAAAAAAAAAAGATAACGAAGAGGAAGACGAAACGCCAAAGAGACGATGATGAGTCTTAATGCATGCAAATGTCACAAATATGCATTAAATTAAGATTCATCAGCTCACCTAGACCGAGTACGATCTAGCCTGCCACCCAATTACCCTACATTACAGTATATACACACCCTGATTAAGCTTGCGACATCGGATATTGCAGATATAACATGCTTTAGACTAATCCAAAACCAGTCTAAATGGCGTAAAAATCAGCTAATTTAAGAAGCTTTACCAAGAAATATATTAAGCAGAAAAAAGCAGCTTTAAGCTGAGCTTATTTAATTAAGCTTATCGTTTTTTTTTCAAGTTTCTTCATTTCTTCACTTCATTTCCAAAGATATTTGTAGCACCAAAATTTATTTGAGTGTACAGTTTGGCAAGCACTGCCACGCACTATCAGCCATTATCAGATGCCGTTAAGAACGCGTCATGTTGCTCCGTTCTTATCAACTTGGCAACAATGACATGAGTAGCATGAAAAGCAACAACAGTTTTAAAGAAGCAGCAAACTATGCCAGCCATGTATATATATAGTTATATATAGGTGTATGTGTGTGTACGTGTGTATGTGTGTGTGTGTGTGTGTTCTCTATTAGTTAGTTATATCTTATCGGCAATTGACTGGCAATGCTCAAAACTATGCGCTTTCCTTTCCTTCAACCCAAGTATATAGAACACATTACATTTTTAACGTAATTGATTTGACAATACAAAAAACAACAACACAACAACACAAACAAAAATAACAACAACAACTACAACATATTTAACAACAACAATGACAATTTGTCTTAACAATTCGACTGACTAAGCGGGCTAGTAACTTGGCTAGTAGCATGACGGCAGACCTCATAATTAGCCAAATAGTTTCGGCAAACAATACAAAAGCTCATTAAAAACCATTAAAGCAATCAAAAAATCAAAGAGTTGCCCTTATGCAAATAAGGTACATTAGTTTGTAGGTCGCTTTTGTAACCATATGAAGGTAACAAAAAAAAAAAAAAAAAAAAAAAAAAAAAAAATTGTAAATAATTAAGTGAAGCCTGTAAAAAAATTACTTTATATAACTCGATACGAATATTTTTTGTTAATATAGGAATTTTTTTCTTATTTAAGAAGGTCTACAGATTAAAGATTCCTTAGATAAATCACCTTAATAGTCCCTTATTTTAAAAAGGAAAAAAAAAATTAATATTATTTTAGAAAAACATATAATAATTCTCTTTTAATAAATCAAATATATTCTGTTGATGCAAGACTTTTTTTGTGGTAGTTTTAAGATTTAGTTTTTATAGAGAATATTTTTATAAACTTTTAATAGCTTTTAAGCACTTTATTTAAAAATAATTAAAATTCGAATACTACAAGCTATTAGGTTTCAATATTAAATTTTAGAAACTAGCTTCGATTATAATTAATATTATATTTAACTCAATCAAAATCTTAAATTATAAAAACTAGTTCAAAGTATGCAGCTCTAAAGTACTCAATAAAATGTTTATAAAATATTAATTTAAAAACTTTCAATTTATAAAAAAAAAAAAAAATTAAAAAGCACACAAAATTGTAGGGTATTTAAAGTGCGTTATGGTAGTATGTTTCAGTCGTTGAAACTCAACATAAATATATGCAATAGCAAATTAATGAATTAGCATAATTATGCATTTATTGCTGCCTCGTCTCATTTTTTTTTTTGTTTTTCGCCTTTTATGCTTTGTTTACTAATTAATTGAGTGCCAAAGACCAATAGCAACAATTTGCTTAAGTATTTCATTTTATCATTTATTGTTATTTATTTATATACACAAGTTTTTTTTTTTTTTTTTTAACTTTTGAGGGCTTTGGAAAATTGTTTCTTGTGTTGAGAAACTGTTGTAAAATGATTTGGCAATTAACGCACGCTCTTTATTTTCAATTAATTCAAATTGATGAGCAATTTCAACTGAACTCGGACTCAATTCAACAATTTCGTTAAATATTTAGTTGGTTTTTTTTTTTTTTTTTTTTTTTTTTTTGTATAATTTGAATTTTTGATACAATTTGTAAAGGCAAAATGTTGACAACGTCATGCTCCAGCTGCCAGTCTTTAGATGATGCAACTCAACTCCAGACAATTCCCCATATTCATAATTTATAATCAAGCATCGCCCATCAGACAATATTGACTGAATACAGGCATTTTTTAATTTCCACGAAAACAAAAATAGAAAACATAAAAAAAAAACACAGACAGACAGACAGACAGACAACAGACAGACACCAAATGAGTAGCACAAGATTTATAAAACGATTATAAATTGGCACATAAAATACTTATACTTCAGTATAAAATTGAAGAGTTGCAGCTGTTGATGTCACCCCAAAACACAAAGTGAAGTCACACCCATTGCTCTTTCCAAGCCCAAGTTAAACCCAAAAAAGAAAAACCCTGATCTGATCTATAGCCAAAATAACAGCTGCATTGATTGTGATTTATTTAGAGTCGGAGTCTGTGTATCCCAAATTTTTTTATTACCCGAAATGCAATTGAGCAATTAAAAGAATTGAAAGAAATTTTATTGATGACAACTTCTGTTTTTCAAGTGAAGCAGTCTGAGAAACATAAAATACAGAAGGAAAGTCAAGTAATCAATTCCGTTCAGAAACTTCTATATACGATATGTTAACATACAAACTTAACAGCGCTGGTATGATAACAGAAATGTTAGAAAAGTTAACATAATGAAACGAGCTGAAGTAAATTATGTTCTTACATTACGCTTAAGGGTTAAAAAGAAAGCTAAAGAATTTAAAAAAAAATTCTCAAAATATTTTATTTTGTAACTAAATTAAAGTCTTTACAGAATAACATTTTTTTTATATTTTAGTTTTGTGACAAAATCAAAATTAAAACAAATTTTGCTTATTAAAATGCATAAAAATTTTGACTTAGTTCCCAGATAATTAAGGCTTGACGCTATTTTTAAACATAAATCAAGTAATACTCAGTATTGTCTAATAGTTTACTTAAATAAACATTCTTTTTCTCAGTGTATGACTTCTTTAATCATTTGTTTTTGCGAATTATTTTTAATCTTAACTCAGAGAACTTAACAAATAAAAAACATATTTTTTGTTTGGTTTGTTTATTTGGAGACAATTCTGCCATTCTATCACTATATATATCCGATTTGAAAAATTTGATTAATTTTGAAGTAGATAAATGGAGCTCATATCATGCGGACGCAAATGGAAAAGCATTTATCAAATTAGACGCTGATTGCTATCCAAGTTTCAGTGAAGAACTGGAACCAGTTCTATTTTAATAGTTTCAGGTGAATCGAGTGTGGAATCGATTAGTCGACTAATCGACTAACAATTCTAAGACATTGCATATAAAGTGTTAAAGATAACGATGATTAAACATGAATTAATATTCTAAGATTACAGTAATCATAAATATTATTTGATTTATTTGTAGGTTGGGTTGGGTTGGGTTAATGTGAAATTCAATCGAAAATTCGCAATGTAAAATTCAAAACAAGATTCGAATGCAATTTTTGCAATATTCTGAAATGTTTGAAATGCTCATTTTGTACACTTTAATGTGTTTTTCTTTTATTTATTTTTATTTTATTGTTATAGTTCTTTTTAAAATACTTTTTAGTTAATTATGATGGCAGCTGGGATGACACAATGCTCGAACGTTGATAGATAAATGAATAGACACCCACTCAGAGTAGAGAATTCATTTGTGCATTTTGTAATAACTAAAAGGAAAAATTGCGACAGTTTTCTATGCTCTAGGAAATGGAAAGTAGAGGGGGTAGGGGGATAGGGGGTAGGGGGAAATATGATGGGGATGGGGTGGAAAATGTGATGAGGAATACCTTGACTATTTACATTCTCATTTTGTTGTCTTTTTCTATTTTCAACATTTACGCAATGCAAAAGTCAAACAATTATTATTCATAAAGTCTAAACGAGTGTATGTGTGTGTGTGTGTGTGTGTGCTGGTGTGTGTAACTATGTGTGTGTGTGTATTTGTGGCACACACTCATTGAGGCACAGACGTGCCAGACAAATATTGTATTACAAAAATAACAAACGAACGAAACAAAAACAATGAAAATCATGATGATAATAATAATGACGATGACGTTGTCGACGATGATGACGATGAAGAGGGCTAAAAGAATTGGTTTACACTCTACTTTTGACCACTTTGCAATCAACGCCGGCGCCCAAACACACAACCGTGTTTAGTCTATGCTTTATACTAATACATACATATACCTCCATCTGTGTGTATGAATCGTATATAGCTGAATCGTATTATATAGCCTGGGATCCCTTCAGAAATACGCGAAAAAAAACACACACACAGAGCAGACAAAAACGGGGAAACATGTGCAATTCAAGGCATTCCACATGGCATTCAAACGAATTGTTATATATATATATATAGATATATCTATTTATCGTCTATGTTTAGATATTGAAGGCGTTGTTTGAAAAGCTGTTGACACTCGCTGGGACTTCAACTTGGAGACAGAGTGGCGCAGCGTGCAGCTTTCGTCAGTAATGAAAGCGATCGGAATTTGAACATTATCATTTCCAAGTACCCATTCAAAGTTTAGTCTAAGCTGTCGTTTTAATGAGAAATTAAAGTTTAACTAGTACCGATTTGGCTTGGTACTTAAAGCATTTTATTTATTTAGTTACATAAAAAACTGCTTTGAGTGTAAACAATGAGTTTTATGACAAGCAGCCTAAAAATGCGTAACTGCAGCCAACTTAACTAGAGGGAATTAAGAGAACTTTGCCAAAAAAAAAAACTTCTTTTTGGGAAGTTACAAAATCGAATTAAAAGATAGTAGACTAAAGTATAGAAAAACTTAAAAAAAAAAACATTTTGAAAATATTATTTAAGCAAGAGTAATAATTTCTTTAAGTTTTCTTAATTTTTAAATATATTTTAATAAATTATTTTAGTGCTAAATTTTAGTAAAACTTTTTTTTTTTTTTAAGTTTAGTCTTTGTAAAATTATTTAATTTATGGACAAAAATTTAATTTTCAAAATTAAATTTATTTTTTAAGCATTATTTAATTTTATTTATGGAAAAAATTCCTTAAACATTTTTTTAAAACTATACGAAAAAATTGTTTAAATTCTCTTAATTAAAAATAAATTATAAACTGCATAATTTCAATTAGTTTTGATACTAAACTGTAATTTGAAAATACCCAAAATCATGAATTTATATCGAATTTATTTCTAGAATAGTTAAAAACATTTGCTGCATTTGCTTTCAATTGTTTTCTTATCCATTTACGAGCATTCGGTGCACAAACAAATTCAAAAAGCCAAAAAGAAATAAAGAAGAGAATACAAAGATACAATATTCTATGCGCTTTTGGTGAATCTTTGAGATATTGTATCTTGTATCTGTCGCTGCGTGTTGGCAGACTATTTTTAAATGTTTGCCTCAGACATTCGGCTATTACAAAATGCATACATCAGTTTCAACTTGTTGTTAATGTTGTTGTTGTTGTTGTTGTAAGTTTTGGTGTTGCTGTTGTTGGACGTTGGCCAGCTGTTGCCACCGCTGCTATTGTTGTTGTTGTTGTTGTATTTTAGGCCAGTTTTTCTCTCGATTGAAACAAACAAAAAGAATAAAGAGGGAATAGAGGGAGATGGAGAAGGAGAGCAAAAGGGAGACCTACTGAAATTTTGGATGACTAATTGTTGATGCTCCCCTCGCATAATGTAATGCACAAGGCGGAAGCGCCGGGTCGCTGCCAATTGTTAAAGCCAACACTTTGCACTATCACCAAGTGGCCAATGTAAGCAGTTAATGTCGGAGTAGTGGAAGGGGGAAGGGGTAAAAAACGTGGCCTAGCAACAGATGGAAATTGGGGAGTAGAGAAGTGGGGAATGGAATATGGGGAAACGTACTTGCATCTAATAATACTTGTTTGTTTTAAAGTAATGCATTCACTCAATGTGAGTACTCGCAATGCTGAACTTGAAGCTCAAGTGTCAAACAGTTGGGCAAATGACAACAACAACAACAACAAATCAATTTCAACTGTTACTATTTGCAATTGACCACTTTTAGTGCAGCATGTTTTTAGTGCAAATTTCATAGCTCGACGAATTCTACACTGATAAAAATTATTCTTGTTTATGAAATCAGATATTGAAATCAGTTGAAATAAAAAATTATTTCTGAAAGTCTCTTCTATCAGTCTTAATTATCAGTTTAATTTACTTAAGAATTACTGCAGTTGCTCACTTTTTCTCAGTGTACTTGTACAACATTTTTTGAGAAACAGATTTATTCATGTATCTTGCGATCTTTCTCCCCACTCTCTTGATAGGGGGTCAAGGGTGTCGACAACACATGCGTTCACTGTGGCAACATCTTGTGTCCATATGTTGAACAAACAAACAATTGAAAATGTCGGAACGAGTAAAGAAACCAACAACAACAAAAATTATATATATATACAATATATATAAAATATAAAAGATCTGAGCGAAGACGAAGCGAAAGCGAACTCAAAATGAAAATTCATCTCAGGAATTGATTTGCTTTGCCGGCAAACTGTGGCACAAAGCAGAAATTCTGTGGTAATTATTGTTGTTGTTGTTGCTGTTGTTGTTGTTGTTGCTGTAGTTTGTTTTTTTGTGGCAACTGTTTGCTGTCGTTGCAAATATTTTGACAGGCTTTGGGACTGAAAGACAGATGAAACCTGATGACATGCAGGCCACATATGTCAGTCAGATACACACACACACACACACACACACACACACACACTAAAAAAGTATCTGAGATACACCACTGTATGTATCTTTAACTTATGGCTGTGATTAGCATATAACAGCTAAATGCTGTTGGCGCCAACATTTATTTGCTAGTTAGTATGTAAGCTGATTGGCTTATTGGGTCACGTGAAAAACAGTTAAAAACAGCTGAAAACACTTTCATTGACCTTTCAACTGCAGAGGGTCAAAGGATCACAAAGTTTATTTAAAACTGTTCAATGCTGCGTATGCGCAATGTTACGCATACGCTACACTAAGCCAGTAAAAAGTTGTAGTTAATGTTAAAAATAGTAAGAAGAGCCACATTCGAGTCAGCTGAATGCAAAAGACCCTGTACTTGTTACAGAATACATTTTTTTACAATTTTCGCATATTCGATCGATTTGCTATATGGGAGCTATAGGATATAGTAGTCCGATTCGGATAAAACTTGGTGAGGAAAGGTAGAGAGGTACCCTACACATAATGTGTGAGTTTAATCGATATAGCTTAAGAAGTGTCCAAATTGTGGTGTTATAAAAATTTAATTTAAGAGGCCAGTTAGGGGATCTAAGAGTTTCAGGTGTTTAAAAGGCCAGAAGGACTGGTAGACATCTCTATATCGCCTCTGCTGTTAATGCTGATCAAGAATGTATATAATTTATGCCTATTACGAGCATTTTATTGTAATAGCCTCAATTCTCTTTGAGTAAGTAAGAAAGTTAAGCATACGCCGCAGGGACAACACGCTTGTCAGTGACCTCAATTAAAGCATATATAATGGTCTATATATAAATATATATATTTCTTTTTAATTACTGTTATTTTCGCAGTACTGAATCTACAAGATTCTTTCACTGCCTTGATAAGCCAACGAATGCTGCATGCAACTCGAGTCCGCTGCGGATTGGCCTCATTAACGCAATTTCCGATGCGATAAAAAAACCCATTTAAGTATCACAATTGATGAACCCAGCTAACAACCAAATTATATATATATGTATATATAAAATTATATATATATTTGGTATAAAAAGACTACAATTTGACAAATTTCTTGGTGTAGTTTTTGGTATTTTTGTGAAATGTTAATTTAAGAAATTATTTCATTGCAAGACGTCGACAACGATGACTTCGACAACATGTCATTAACACACTGATAAGAGCGTTATCAGCTATCAGCTCTCGGCTCATTATGATGGGGGCATACACGCATAAATACACACATTTTACACACTCACACACACTCGCACACACACTCTCGGCGCTTCTCATAATTGGCAAATCAAAAAAATAATAGAATTTATTTATTTTCCTTCGCACACACAAAAAAATATATTCAAATTGGCAACCGAAATCAAAGTATTTCTTTCTTTATTTCTTGTTCAGTTGGTATTTTTTTGACTTTTTGAAAATGTTGATAACCCCCGGAATTGACCCATCTGAGGTTAACGGGTGACTGACAGACAAAATAATTGTTTCCATTTAATTAAGCGCAAAAGAAACTCAATAATTTTAGAAACCCACAAAAATTGTCGCAATCAAATCCGGTCCTATAATAATACTTATGTATATATGTTCATTATGCAGGGTATATTAAAATTCGGTCTACTATATACATATATGTACATGCATATTCATGTATGTAGAACCCCAACTCTGACTGATAAGTAATGCGTACACAAGTGTTTTCCAGTTCGACTTCTACTTCTGCCTACTTTATAATATGATTTTATGATCGCATGTGTGTGTGTGTGTGTGTGTGTGTGTGTGTGTGTGTGTGTGTGTGTGGCTCATTTTCATTAGTTTTTTATTAATTTGTTACAAATGAGCAAAGGTCAAACAAAAAACTTAAATAGGTGGAAAAACAGTGATCAAAGCAGCAACAAATTAGTTTTAACTTGAAAATTGTCTATAAATTTTGTTTAGTTGTTTTCTCATTTTTTTTTTCTTTCTATTTTTTTTTTTTTATGACAATTTACATATACTAGATTATGTATCTGCGATGTAAAATAGTTCAAGTTCGTTGGCTGCTTTTGAGTGTTGTGTCATCCACCATTAAGAAAACTAGATCATTCGAGCAGTCTTTTCTCTATCTCTCTCTCTCTCTCTCTCTCTCTCTCTGCCTCTTCCCATCTCTCTCTTTCTGTGAGTGTCTGCTCTTAAAAATTTCTTGATTCTTCTTAGACTTTTGTATAATTTTCTATATTCAGGCAATTAAAATGTCTTAGCTCACAAGGTGTTTAAAAGTGAAACACAAAATTCGTATTGATATCAAGAAGTGATTTCTAATTAGATATTCGAATTCATTGATTTGATGAAATTATTATTGTTTTATGTGATAACAATGATCAGTTAAATCGATGAGATCATTAAAACGGAATTAAAGTGTTACTTGCTTAAGAGTAAATTATTTGCTTCTAGTTTCGATTGAATAACTGATAAAAGTGAATGAAAGAAAGTATTTTTTAAAGCTAGTTTATTTTAGGAAGACATTAAAACATGAAATTTGCTTTCAAAGTTGTGTTGTCGACTTTTCAGAGTATTTTTAAGTTATACAGGGATGTTTAAAGATTTTTTGAAGTTCCTTGGAACATTTGCAATAGCCTCGAATATTTTTTGGAGTATTTTCGGAGTCCTTTCGGAGTATTTTCGGAGTCTTTTCGGAGTCTTTCGGATTATTTAAGCAGATTTTCAAAACCACAAAATTACATTGATTTTAAGAATACCACTTTACCCTACTAGTTACTTGTAAATTCTACATTTATGGTATTTAACAGATTAAACTATAATTCTTACTTGGAAAGCCCAATTCTTTACAATACTGTATGTCTTCCTATTCACAGATCTTTTACTATGTGTTATCCTTTAAAAGATCACTTAGTTGTACTCACCTTGGCATTGATCAGCGAAACATGGCAGGAATTCAGAACGAGGAGAACGGCAAAAAGTCGCCAGAGAAGCGACATCGTGTGTCGCTGTCTCTGTGCAGCCGTCTGGGATCCCGATGATCCCATGATTAAGTCCGTTGATGTTTTTTGAGTTTTGGGTTAATTTTTTTTTTAAATTTATTTCTTTTTGGTTTTTTTGGCAGCTATTTGGTTATTTGAATATATTTCTAAAAATTGTATTGGGCAGTTTTTTAAGGGTTTGTATTCGAGGTGTTGTGTTTAAGGAACGTGGTCAAGAAAAAGAAATGGTTACGATGTTTATGGCACTGCAATGATTTTGAAGGAAAATGCGGAAATTAAGAAAATTTCAATAAATTTGCAGGGAAATAGAAAGAAAGAGAGAGAGAGAGAGAGAGAGAGAGAGAGGGATAGCGACAGAGACGCTTGGTGAATACGCAAACAAAATATAAAATAAACGAATTTTTTCAAGATCAGCAAAAAAAACTTTAATGACAACAACAATAAAATAAAAAGAAAAATATTAAAAAAAAAAAAAAAAAAAAATTAAAGGCGTATGAAACCAAAAGCCGCAACCGCAAACCCAAAATGGTATAAAAACAGAGCATAAGTTAGCTCAAAACGCGAATTCGTCAGAAAACGCTGCCTGAGAAGAAAAGAAAAATGAAGAGAAGACGAGAAGACGAGAAGATAACGAAGACGCAAACGAAACAGAACGGAGCTGGGCGGAACGGTACGGAACGGAAGAATAGGAGAACTTTTATTTCAATTTTTATTTTTTTGGCAGCTGAGGCTACACGAAATTCTGCACTTCACTGCAGATCCTGTTTTTTCTTTCTTCTCTTTTCTTTTCTCTCTCTTTTGTGCTTTCTACTAGTTTTGTATGTTTTTGATTTTTTGATTCGCGCGCATGAATTTTTTCAAAAAATTTTCAAATCTTTTGCCGGCCACTTTTTTGTATTATATTTCGGTTTTTAGTTCGTTATCAATTTTGTTATTTTTTTCTTTTTCTTATTTAAAATTCATAGCCTTTGGCATTTTGGTTAGATTTTAATTCTTTCGTTTCAGAAGATCGGGAGAAAGGAAGAAGGCAACAAAATGACCTAAGGCTACAAATGTTTTTGTGATCCTGCGGAGAGCGCGCGCGTTTTCGCAGGCGTTTGTATCCTTTTTCATGTGGGGCACCAGACACCAGACAAACAAAAAAAAAGAACAATTAGCACTTTCAAGCGGTCACATTAAAAAAAAAAATATTTTTTTTTTTTTTGGAAAAATTGCACTTGAACAACAACCACAAGAAGCAAACACCAACAACAAGAACAGCTGAGTGAGACAGCCAAGCGGGCCAGGCGTCGCAGTCGCAGTGGCAGTCGCAATCGCAGTCCGCAGGCCTAAAACAACGAACCGAAAGTTGTGCGACCGTCTCGTACAACGGCGCGCAAACGAATGTCCAACTGGAAGAACTTTGACAGCGACGCCGCTGACACCGTTGAAGACAGCACACGAGCGCAGGCCGCGAGCCGCGAATGTAAAAACCCGAACAAGTCCCGAAGACTCAAAGCGCTAAGCATGCACACAAGCAATCTCACTCACACACATATAAATAACGCACGACGCACACACTCACACATTGGCAGATGCACTAATGCTGCGACGAAGTCAACGTGCAAAGTTGCCGCAATGTTTTACCATGGCGCAACATGAAAAAGTCATTGCTAAAATTATAAGTAGTTTCATCTGCAGGTTTTGTTACTATGGCAAATCAAAGCATTAAGCTTTCTCCACACGCCTTTCTTTAACGTCCACAAAAATGTCAACTGAAACCACTGTGCGACGTTAACTTTAGCGTTGGCGGCGAAGTTTTGCATGTTCTTCTTGTTATTTTTTTTTTAGTTCCTGACTTGCGGCTTAAGCATGAGTGCAGAAAGCAGCGCAGTCTCTGTTAACGTTAACGTTGACTGCATAGTATGCTAAGCCTGTTGCGTCGCTGCGCTCTCTCGTTCATTTCTCTCTCACACATTCTCTTTCATAAAGTGCCTGCGCTGATGGCTACGTTCGTGGCGTGGGTGGCTGTCGTTGTGTGTGGTTATTTACTCTCTTCTCTTTGCACTCTGCCATCGGCGCGACTGCAGCCAAAGTTTATCTGCGCTCTGCGCTTGTGCGACAGACTGAACCGACTCTTTTCATGCATTTATCGGCAACAGGATGCAAAATTGGTGCTCTGCACTAATTTAATCCCATGGCGAAATGGGAAAAGTGTGTGCTCCCGAGACAGGGCCCAACCCCAGATTCTTTATCTCTATCAGCTTTAGGCAGCGAGTACACATTAAACTGGAACAATACAAGCTACAAAATGCAGTGCCGTCGACGTTAACGTTAACGTCAACGGCAGCGTCACCGTCAACGCTACTGTCGCTCTGTAGGTCAACTGATAAAATGGCGTGAAGAAGCAAACACCAACGAAAACGGCAACCCAAATGCAGCACCCACTGATAATACACATACATCCATACATGTTTACATAGCTCTCACATATACATATGTTTTATGTGGCTGTGTGTGACTTTTTTTCTTCTTTTGTTACAGACGCTAGATGGCGCATTTGTTAGTGTTTGCATTTGCCATTAGTTCAACTATTTTTCCAGCTTTTCCAGCACTTTGGTGACTGTTGAGAGTTTGCATTTCCACCAAATGGTAAACATAAAATGAACAATTTAAAAATACTATAATTAAAATAAAAAAATTTTTAATTAGTTGTAGTATTTTTTGAAAATAATATTTTCTTCATACTTTAATTTGTTTTAATTTTTGAAAGATAAAAATTACATAAACCAATATACCCGACTCAGGAGATACGCATACCGGGTATTAATGGCGGTAAGTGAAAAATGTAAAATGTGAGAGTCTTAGGTCAATTTTTTAGTTCTTTCACTTTTCGGACACTTTCGGAGAAAATAATGGTATGTAACTGTTGTTTGCTAGTATTAAAGAATGTCCCCAAATATTTAACAGTATTTTGGATTATTTAAAACATATTACCGATTTCAAGACATTACAGAAAGCTTTATCGCCTATTAAAACATGGAATATTTCGAGAAATATTTGTAAAATATATATTTAAAATTTTTTTTAAATTTTTCAAGAACAAAGGACAAAAAAAAATATTAAAAAAAATTTGTTGAAGATATTTAAAATATAAATTTTCAAAACGTAAAACTTAGAACTTTGTAGCTAAAGCGGTATAACTATTTTTAAATCCCAAAACATGAACAGCCTCTTGAATCATATTTTTTTAAGTTTATGTCTTTAACAAACAATAATTTTTGATTGTAATGAAATTTAATTTTGTTGATCTTTATTGTCTACTTAAATATAAATTTATTCTTTAAAAAGTAGTTCTATAAATCATAAACTAGGCTTAATGGTTTATTTGGAATTTGGTCTTATTTAAAGTGGTTTTAAGAGGAAGATCTGAATCCCAAAATTTTGAAAATTTCATGCTCAGAAAATCTCAACTCATAGATTAAAATATTAAATTGATATAATATACTTACTTCACATGAGTGTTGCCATTTAAGACTTTGTTTTTCGATGTTTTATAATTTATATTTTAAAATTATAGAAACTATTTTGAAGTACTCTGCCGGAACCAAAATAACGCGAGCCACTTCGTTCGTCACCCGAACCACAAAGTTGGACATAAGGACGACTCCCCCCCTACCCCCAAAGTAACCTTAGTACTACCACACGCCCAACTGCCGCCCAAATTAGATGGATTTTCATTGGCCCCATGCGTCCAGGCGACAAACAAGCGCATGCGTCAAATCGGTGAACCGTTATGAAATCCCACTCCACTAACAAATGGAAAGCGACCAATCAACGCATTGCGATTTTTTCGCATAAGTCAAACTAAAAAAAAAAAAAGAAAAAATGAAAAGATTTAAAAAATTTGTATTTCTAGTTAAGTATAGCTTCCGTTCTTGATTGTCGCAGATCTAAAAATAATTTAATTAATGCCCAAAAAGATGCGAATGCTATGTTGGCAATTGATAATAGCGACCTGTCTTATCAGTAGGGTTGCTCACTATTTGGGTCAGCACTCTGCCCAAGAACACGCACCAAGTCCAAGTAAATACATATATGCTATATATATATATATATATATATATCAATTTATATACCCTATATATACTGCCTTTCCTCGGAGTCAGAGGTGGCGAACGCTTATCGCTTCTCTACAATTTTTTTTTTGTTCTTCAGTATATAATAATAGAAAGCCTTGTGGATTATATGAATGAAGTTGGGGCCATTACCAAAGTAAAAAACAAATAAATAAATAAATAAAAACAAAAGAAAAAGGTTATCAACATCAAAGACTAACGCAAAATCGGTTTTACAGCCAGATGTTAAGGCAACGGAATTAACCACAGCATATTTCCGTCTGTTAACGGTACTGCAATATTGTCTGTAGAGTTGCCACAGTTTGGCAGCCATTGTGGTTGCGTAAGCTTTTAGCCAAGTCTGGGAAAGCTCAGAAAGCTCGAAAGCTTTGTCTCTTATAACTTTTTAGTCGGTTTATCAACTATTGGTGGCATTACGCGCTAGTGACGAAAGTGGTGACGAAAAAGGGTGATTTCTTTAAACCGAACTCTTTTCGCGTGTTTAAATAAAATAAAATTAATTAATTTTATTTGCAGAATTAATAATTTCATTGATTAATGATTTTGTTTTTATACATTTTTATTGAAATTTTCATATTTTTTTTATTTTGATTATTAAAAAATTATATTTTTTATACCAAACATTTTACAAAAGCTTTATCCTATCTGTATAAATTTTTTATATAACATATAAACTGAATAATTATTTATGAATAAATTTTTTAATTTGTGTAAATTTGATTTTTGATAAATTTTCTAATTTATCAACTTCATGTTTATTTAATTTCTTTAAAATTATTTTTTATCAGCTCTGTTTAAAAATTTACTACAATTTAAGAAATTTATGTTATTCTTTTTGATTAAAATGTATAAAACTTGTTGGCTTTTAAAATTATTATAACATTTTGTTTCATTATAAATATTAATTAAGTAAGTACCTATTACATTTAAGAGATCGTATATAATTAATATAATAATTTAGCTATAAAAGTTATTATTTTGAAAAATTAAACCAAAAACAAAAATTTTCTTTTTAATTTTAATAATGATTATTTTTATAAAAAAAAAAATACATATTTTTTGCCAACTTTTAAACAAGTTAGTGGCATATCAGGCTATCTGCTCATACTCTTAGTATGCCGTACTCGCTCTTAATTTATGTAAAACTAACTATTAATTTGCAAGTCAAAAATATAATTTATTTCCAAGAAATTCTAATGAAAACTTATTCAGTAATCGAAGCAATTTTCAGTTTATTTTCACTGAGCACTCACCAGGAATGTGAGTATTTTCCCAATTGACATGCAATCGCTTTTCAGTAAATTACAATAAAATTTAAATTACGGCAACAACTCTTTGTTTTCCACATACCTCTAAATGGCACGATTTTCCCCTCTTGCCACATGCTGTTGAAAGGATTTGTGTAGTTGCCAGTCACGTGTTTATTTGTAGCAACTTGTTGTGCACAGCAACTGGGGCGTTGGCAGCCATGCGTTGGAGGGGGGTAAGTGCTTCCTTTGGAAAATTCCTGAAAAATGTTGAAAAATTATTAATACAATTAAGTTTAGCTAAAATAACTAAATAGCTAAAATTTATAATTTTATATTCCAGAAAGAAAACTTTTTGGTCACTGTACTAGTGTTGTCAGCTTAGTTTCCTAGCTAGTTTTTGAATTAAAGTGCTAGAAAAGTTCATGATATGCGATCTTTTGAGCTTTTTACCGAAATTGACCAAATATAGTTAGAATCAGGTATATATATGCTATAGCTGCCATATAAATATACCTCAAAGCGCCATAACTTTCTTTATATTAATTATTTAGATTTAAAGTATATTGGTCTGACAGTTATATGCTATATTTATCTGATTCTTAAGTTTAGTCAATTTTGAACATATTAACCATATGATTACAGGGTATTTTACAGTCAGCTCGCTCGAACATTTGCTTCATCAACAAGCTTTGAATAGGATTAATCAAGTTCTGGTCAATGACCTTAAGTATCTGTTGATAAGAAAATTTTAATATTTTTTCCAATTTAAATTATTTTTATATTTGGTACAGACTCAGAGTCTATATACATATGTATATCTAAAGCCTGAAAAAGTCCAAATTTTCGACTACACCCATGTTCGAACATTTTTCCTTTTAGTTTTTCCTCACAAAGCAATTTCCATCTAATTGATGTCATAAATAATTCAGTTCATTCACTGTTTATATTTGAATCAAACTGAGTTATCATCTATTTTTAGACATTTTTTCCATTATACGTGTCCTGAACAACATAATTATGTTTACTCCCCCCCCTTGTCCACCCATACGAGTTAGTATGGTATATTAAACGTTTGCTTTTCAAATAGTACAAACTCAATTCTTATTTTAGTAATTGCGTAAATTGTGAATTGCATTCGTTTGTATGGCAAAAGTTGCTAACTATGGGATATACTTGATGGCATACATATTCCTACAGAAGAACGTGCACAGTGGGACAGTGCTAAGCAAATACGTGATGAATTGTTATATAAGAGCTTTAGATTTCTAGTTAAGAAAATTATGATAAATAAAAGATTTTTAGTTCGTTTTATTTAAAAAAAAAAAAAAAACTAGTAAGAAAGGCTACAGTCGGGCGAGTCGACTGTAAAAGACCCCGTACTCATTCTAGGGATCATTTTATACGAGCTATAGGATATAGTCGTCCGATCCAAATCAAACTTAGTATCAATAGTTACAATCATCATATACACATTATATGTGAGTTTGCTTGCGATAACTCAACTAACACTACGTGTCTTTATACATATGTCCTATATTCGACCGATTTTCCCTATGGGAGCTATAGGATATAGTTGTCTGATCTAAATCAAACTTAATGGGGTTTGTTATAATGGTACTTTACACATAATGTGTAAATTTGGTCTTCCTAGCTCTAGTCGTTTTCAAGTTATGGCGATGGGAAAATAGTTTTATACAATTTGCGGCGACGGTAGGGGTAGCCACGCCTACTTCTGCCTGTTAGCCGATAATTCACTGTATTTTACAAGTCAACTAATACAAAATTATTAATATTAGGATACATTTTGTGAAAGAGAATCTTGAAAATAATATTTATTACTCAGTGTTCTCATAAGTTTTTTTTTCTAGTCAAATTTATTTATATTTTGCTCAGTGTAAAATTCAATTAAAAAACTAAGTAGTTTAAAAGTGGGTTTCTATATATATTTTATAAGTGAAAACACAGTGGAACACTCAATCAATTCTTACTACACATAACTGCTGAATAAGTTAGTAGATTCAAGAACTTCTTTTTGAATGTTAATGGAAATCAAACGGAAACAATTTTGAACAAATATTTTATTCACTAGCTTCGAATCGAATTCAATTACTTGGAAAAAGTTACTGAAAAGCAATTATATAAGAGAGCGTGAAATGACAATTGAACTAAAATTAAATTGACAGTAAAACGGTACTACAAGAATTAACTATTTATATGATTTGTGTCAGTGTGCAGTCACTTCAAACGAAGCGGGTGTCGGGTGTCGGGAGTCGGGAGTCGGTTCGTTTACTTCCTTTTGACACACTTTTTTTTGTACCCGTTAAAAGGGGCGCAAGCGTTTGAGAGCCCCTACATGTTCAGACATATTTATGCATGCCTGTGCATGTGTGTGTGTGTGTATGTGTGTGTGTGTGTATTGCCAAGGCTTTAGAGCTGCAACTTGCATAAGGCTGTGGGAAACCCTTCAAAAGTTTCTTTTGAGTGGGAGTACATAAAGTTATGGGAAAGCTTGTAGATGAAACTATTAGAACAAGAAGCAAAGGCTATCAGATGAGCGTAACGACTGTAAAAGACCCTGAAGTCCTTCGAAAGCACTACTTAGAAGGAATTTTGGAATATTTCCGATTTTAAAGAAACATTTTATACCGATAACTGCTATTTGGTCGATTAGTCCGTAGAAATATATATAGTATAGAAGTCCCGATTAGATCAAGATATAAAAATTTATTGAAAAAGTCTAAGAAACAAAACATTTTTGACAACAATCACGGATTTTAGAGTGCCTTACTGATATAGTTAACCGATCCTGAGTCTATAAAAATGTAACGAATATGATGTGTGAGTTTGAGTATAATATCTTAATATATATAGCATTTTTTATACTTATCATTGAGTTACCATCTATTATTGCAATGGCAACTAAATGATATAGTAGTCCGATAGCAATGTTGGCCAGATTACATTAATCTATATACCTAATTTGTGAGTTTGGTCGAGTTCACATTTTCTCGATTGCTTTTTAACCGATTTAGTCCAACGGAAAGTATATAACATATATATTTGTTCGATCATCACTAAATTTGTTTAGGTACGTATTTACAGATTAACCCAAGTTCTCACTAAAATGTGTACATAAAACCGATTTTCTACTCATATTGCTATGTTTTCTTATTATTTAAGGGACGAAATTTAAAATAAACTTGATCTGCGTAACGCCTAGAGATAATTTCATTCCAAATTTGGTGCCTCTAGCTCCTATAGTGCCTAAAATGCAGGAACTTTTAAGGGACGGTAGCTATGTTGACTTGATCAAGTAATTTATAGGGTCGTTTAGGCCCCCCTTTTGCTGACAAACCCATTAGACCCTGTACTTCCTTTTGGCAGTACGGGGTTCATAAAAAAAATTGTATTGTCAAGTCAGCGGGTTAAATGATTTCATTTTCCATGCCACATCCATTTCCACTGCCACTTCCTTTTCCACTGCCACTGCCACCTCCATTTCTATTTCGATTTCGATTTCGATTTCCATTTGATTTTCTTAACAACTTGACTTGATGACTGACTTTCTCAATTGTTGTGCAATTGCAGAAAATTCATTTCAATCAAATTGTCGAGCGTTTTTATTTTGTTCATTCGCTCATTTTAAAGACGGCTCACTTTGAACTTTGTTGCTGCTTTTTTGTTGACCTGGGCAACCGTTTTATTCAACCGCTAATTGTAGTGTCGGCTATCCTTTTCTTTCCCATTCCATCTCTCTCTCTCTCTCTCTCTCTCTTCCCTTGAAAGGCAACTGCTTTTACCTTAATTAAGATCAAAATTTGTAAGATTTGTTTGGACCAAGTCGCCCACATTAGACGCATTTGTGACACCATTGAATTTTGGTCATCAATTTAATTGACGAGCCTCTTTATGAAAACCCCCTCCCCCCTTCCAAATCCCCTCCCCTATAGCCTAAGTTCCACCCTCTGCTTCCCACCTGCTTTTGCTCATTTAAGCCCAGTTGGTTGCGCACTACCAAATGGCCTTCAATACAATAGTCGCTGTCGAACTAGACGCCATCAAATTAATTAAAATCCATTTTGATTAATTTTGAAGGAATACACTGTGAAAAGTACTAAACGAGCACAGTTATTATCCTTAATCAATTGAGAATGAGGTAATATCATGTTCTAAAATGCATAACCTTGGGTATGTGTTAGTCGTGCAGCTATTTATTTAACTATAAATTAACTTTTCCAATTGTGTTGACAATACAGGGTATATAACAGTCTGTTTGCATCACAATTTGCTTTGTTTCCCTACTTACAGAGTATTTTGTAGTCATTCAGTATCAATATCGATATTACAAATAAATACAGAGTATTCAATAGTTGAGCATTCCATATTTGTTGAACAACGTACTTGTAAGCTCCCATATTGCTGTTTAGTACAGGGTGTATTGTAGTCGTGCATGGTCTTGTTGGGTCTAAAATTGTTTGCAGGGTATTTTACAACCTATAAGCATATAAGAGAACTTAAAAAGGCCTACTGCTAGACAATTAAAAAACTAGACACAAATTCTAACTAACTAAAGGGTATGTTGAAGGCGAGCAATGCTCGCACTAGCGCACAAGTGATTGAAATAATATTTAGGGTATATACGAGTTGGTCGAGTTTAAAAAGAGAGGTATGTAAAAGTTGTTTACAAGGTATTTCGTAGTCAAGCAGTGCTTTCACTTGAGCATGGGTGAGCTAGAAAATATATAGGGTATACGTGAGTCGAGTTTTCCAAGTTTACAGAGTATTTATTAGTAAAGTAGTCATTTTACTTGAATAGAGGGAGCTAAAAAATATATAGGGGGTACGTGAGTTGAGTTTAAAAAGTTTACAGGGCATTTCGAAGTCGAGCATTACTTTTACTTGAATAGAGGGAGCTAAAAAATTTATAGGGTATACGTGAGACGAGTTCCCCAATTTATTTATAGGTGTATACTTGGTACTAAGTCTCACTCATAGTACAGGGTGCTTTACGGTCGAGCACAAGTTATGTTCAAATACTAAAAAGTATTAAAAGTATATACTTTTAGATAAAGAGGAAAACATTTAGCATTTGACCTTTTCGAATTACACGGAGACTCATCAAAGGCCAGTGATTATTATATTAGATAATCATATTTCTCACCTCCCGACAGGTAGATCAACAGCAGAATCCTTCTCCTTATTTACTATAGGTACGTAGTTGTGTCCCTAGATATTCAACAAAGGCCAAGGATAAATACATATTGATTATGCTGCACACTTTCTGACAGGCAGCATTAATACGACAACCGAAAGTGCGTAGCAAGTACTCAAATTGGGAGTGCTCGACTACAAAAGCCCAGCATTAGAACAGAAAGTTTTCTATATAAATAGTTATACCCCTGCAGAGGGTATATTGTTTTTATCACAAAGTTTGTAACGCACTGAAGCAGACGTCGCAGACTCCATAAAATATATATATTCTTGATCAGCAAAAACAGCCGAGTCGCTATGACCATGTCCGTCTGTTTCTATGTAACTAGTCTCTCAGTTTTCTTGATGAAACTTGGTACAGATGTGTATTCTCTCTGCACTCAGTTAAATATATGTTAAAGTCGGTCAGATCGGATGACTATATCATATAGCTTCCATAGGAACATTTGGTAACTGAAACCAAATTAACGAAATGTGCATCACTGTAAGGGTATTTAATCTTCGGCGAGTTGAAGATAACCGTCTTTTCATGTTTTGCATAAATTTCCATAAACTCATAAGCTCTGCCAAACCTTGACTGCTGGGCTACGAACAGCAACAACAGTGTGAACAAAATGACGATGTACAAACGGCTCAAACAGCTAAGAGCAAGTAAGATAAGCTACAATCGAGTGATCCGACTGTAAAAGATCCCGTACTCATTCCATACAAATCACCATTTTTTCACCGATGTGTCCCATGGGGCCTATAGGTTATGTTTGTCCGATCTAAACCAAACTTGGTCGGAACATATAGAGTCTTGATATACACATAATGTGTACTTATCGACCGAGTTGTTCTATGGGAGCTATAGGCTATAGTTGCCCGATCCGGATTAAACATGGTAATGTAGTCTCTGAGATCTACAGGAAGACGGAAAGACGGACATCGTTATATCGACTCGACTGTTTAAGCTGATCAAGAATTTATATACTTTATGGGGTCAGACACGCCTCTTTCTGCCTGTTACGCACATTTCGCTTCTGACTAACCTAATAGTCCCCTCTACACTTTTTTAGAGTACGGGGTCTAAAAACAAATGGAAAAGGAATTTACTCAACTCTGTTGCCGAGTAAATACATAAGCTTTGGTTACCTTGCGTGCTGGTCTCAAACAGCAGCAAGAAAAAAAAGAAGAAGAAGTAGAAGAAGTAGAAGAAGAAGAAGAAGAAGAAGAGAGATGTATACCGAATCTAACAGTTAAGAAAAACGAATGAAAAACGAGTTTACTCAACTCTTTAGCAGACAAAATATGCTTTTGAATTATTTTGTTTTGTTTTTGTTGTTGTTTCTGTTATTTTGCTTTTGTTTTTGTTTATGTTTATTAGCAGCAAAGTAATTAAAAGGCAATCGCAAGGCAAATACAAATACAGATTCAGATACAAATACAAACACAGATGCAGATACAGACACAGATACAAATACAAATACAAATACTAGCACGAGCTGCAAATTTTGATCTGGCTTTGGAGCTGCTCGTGTTTGGCACCTAAATACCCTTCTCCCCATTAATCCCACCCCTTTGTGGGGGTTGTCAAACTGTACGCAGATCAGAAACTGGCTAACGACAACAGTGTTGCCAGCATTTTTGTCAACTAATACGACTGGAATTAGAAGGACTTAACATAGTTCACAAGGAAAAACTAGTAAACACACGACTGTTATTAGCTGACTCCGAAAATCCTCTGGGAAAAGTACTAAATTTAATGCAAATTTTGACGAAACAGACCCAGACCCTGTATTTATTCGAAAAAAGGCCAATAAAAATAAATATGTAATCAATATATTTCAAGTGACTTGAAATACCTTGACTTCCATATAAGGATTAAATATAGATATAGATGGTAACTTAATGATAAGTATGGAAAAATGCTATATAGTTAAAGATATTCGGAGTCTGCGAATAATAACATCTTTTTCCTACTGATTACGAATTTTTCAAGCCAAGTTTCTTCAGTTGACAATATTCGATATGCTTATACGATTTCTACCAAATTTTTCAAGATTCTTCAGATTGAAAAGTTTTGATAATGTATAAAATTAATTCGGATATCTTAAGGGTCCCATAGCTGCTATGAGATATAGTAATAGAAAAGGAAAGTTTGTCTGTTCGTCCTAACCAACTTAATAGATTTTGTCGCTATAGCTTATATAACTCGACTTGACCAAAGATATATATTTATATACAATTTAAGATGAGGGGTGCCTCCCTTGGCCCATAACTTACAGAAAAATTTCTCATCTAAAAAGTCAGCCATAAAACATTATCCAAAGTTAGCCGATTAAAAGCTTAAACGGCAGCACTGAACCCTGTAGATGGGGGTTTTTGGGGTATTTACATTTGTCACCCGATGTGTCGGCCTTTTTGTTGCCACCTTTCTCAGTGTGTGGGTGCGTGTGTGCGTGTGTGTGTGCTTGAGTGTGCGTGTGTGTGTGCTTGCATATGTGCTCGTTTAAAACACACTTTTTTTCCGACTACCTAATAAACACGAGTGTAAACAAAGCAAGAATAATAAAAAAATTCTTTACCTTTAGCCCCATTCACCTGTTCATCTTTTTATCTAAACAAATTTTGTTGCCAAATTTTGTTGGAGGAGAGTCATAAAATCAGAGAGCAATGCCACAAACATAAAGTAACAACCTACGAAAATTAACTGATAACTTGAAAAAAATTTCAAAAATTTCAAAAATTGTAAGAATTAAAAAAAATGTCAAGTAAATTTATTCAGTGCTAAAAATATTGAATATTTTATGCAAATCAAAATTTATAATGAAACACCTTAAAATATTTTATGTTCATATATTCATATATTTTAATCGAATACCGATTGCAGTATTTGGTAGCAAGAACTTCAGTTTTGTAGACCCTGTACTCAACAAGAGTAGAGGGGTCTTCAGGTTTGTCAGAAGCGAAGTGTGCGTAACAGGCAGAAGGAAGCATTTCCGACCCCCCTTAAAGTATATATATATTCTTGATCAGCACCAACAGCCGAGTCGATATAATGATGTCCGTCTGTCCGTCCGTCCGTAGGAACAACTGGACCTCAAAGACTGTTAAAGCTAGAGCCGCCAAACTTGGAATGAAAGTCCGTCTATAATGTACGCAGTTCAAATTGCAAAAAAACCACTTTCATAGCATCATAACTTGAAAACGAGTAATGCAATCGTAATCAAATTTACACATTATGTGTCCATAATACCATTTTAAATATCCTCACCAACTTTGATTCGGATCGGACTACTATATACTGTAGATTCCATAGGACAAATCGGTCGAAAATTGGTGATTTCTATGGAGACATGTAGTTTTAATTGAGCTATCGCAACCAAACTCACATATTATGTATATAGCACCATTATAACTATCCTCACCAAGTTTCGTTCAGATCGGACAACTATAGCCTATAGCTCCCAAAGGACAAATCGGTCGAAAATTGGAGATTGGTTTGAAAAAACGCGCACGAGAATGAGTACCGGGTTTTTAACAGTTGGCTCACTCTATTGTATCCTTTCTAACTTGTTTTTCATTTCCCTACTAAAACCATTTTTTAACTCGAAACTAAAAGTTTAGGTTCTAAACTTTGATTAAGATTATTACAAAAATATATTTTTCTATATAAAATTGTATTAAAAGCTTTAAGCTGTATAATCTATACACACAGACAGCAAAGTGAGCAATGTGGTGACGTCACAGTACTTGGAACCACAAAGTGATAACAATTACTGTGAAAAGTATTCATAAACAGTTCAAGTTTCAGTTTTTAGTTAATGTTTATAGTTTTAGGAAATGGAATTTAGCTTTAATAGCACTATGTTATCTGATCTATAGGAAATACTGTTATTATTGTTGCTGCTTTCCCTTTCCCAATCCCTTTCCCATACCCTTTCCACTTCCCTTGGTGTGCACTTTAGCACTTTTCCGCTGCAAATGGAAAAACTGAAAACTATTTTCATATCTTAATTCACTTTTTTCCAAGCAATTTCAATGTCGCATTACCAATCTGTCCAGACCAGTTCGGTAATTGAGTTGCAGCTGTTGCCATTGCCGTTGCCATTGCCAAAGATGGGAAAATTTTCCACAAACACTTTTCACCACTTTTCCTCACCTTGCTTTATCTACAGTTTCTTTTTCCTGCAATTCACTCAATTTAACGCTTCATTTGCGAAACTTGAAGCACGACACTTTTCGTGAATGCGAACGGAACGCAACGGCGTTACGAATAAAGTGACGGCCTGGACAAATAATAAGATAATAGATGCAAGCGGCAAATGAGAAAAGTGACTTGAGAGAAATTTTCACCGAAAGTGTCACAAGCTTTCATTGAGGGCGGTGGTAGGGGTAGTGGACGGTGCTGCAAATGGCGGTAGCTAGAAACCGGAAGTCCGCAGTTCCCGCTGCCGTTCCCGCTGCCGTTCCCGCTGCCGTTGCCGTTGGTCGTCGGTCGTTGATGACGGTTCGCGTGCGGCAAGAAGGTATTCAGATTGCTTTCTGCCAAAGTTCTTGGAAAAAAAAGGCAGGTAAAAAAGGATAAATAAAAAATATATTACCACAGCTATAAAAAGATTGCAATTTAAATACAAATTTCCATTGGATAAATTAGCCATGCATTTTTAACCGATAATCCGATTGAGCAAACACACAAATACAAAGATAAATTGGAATCTTTTTTTCTTTTGAAAATGCACTCAACTCCGGCGGGTATTGAACTAAAGCAAACACTGCACAGTGGTTCAAATAACCGATACGTTGTAAAAACACCAAACTTAAAATTTTATTTAAAAAAGCTTGAATTTATTTTTTATTTAATTACTGTCTTACAATTTTACGATTTAAGTTTAAAAAACTTAAAATATAAATAATTATTTTGTCAAACTACCGTTCTTTTTACCCACTGTGCACTGTGCAAACACTGTGAGAGCGCTGCAATGGTCAGTTACCGCAGCTGTCGGTCTAACGGTTTAATTAATGCACAAGATTACAGATTTGTGCTGATTACTGTAACACTAGACAAATTGGTAAAGGTGAGTTATGGCGTTATGGGATTATTAACATAATTGCACTATAACTACAGATAAACCAGGTAAGATGCTTTAATTTGAAGCAAAATGTGCTTAATTGGGAAATTAATCAGGAAGACACAAATTGGTTAACAGCAAAAATCGAAATCTTTAATAAAACAAACTGAAATCAGTCCAACTCCGGACATATTTAAACCACTGCTCCACTGTCTGACCTTTCTCTTATTTTCCAACTTAAGTACTAAGTAGTTACCCAAACTTTAGATAGTAACTGTTTTCATCCCTTCCATACTCGTACACTGTTACATCGATTGACTCAGCTTCAATTCTCTTAAGTCAACATAAGAGAAGCAAGCTCAACGCAACAAGTTGACCAATGTTTACACAAGAATTGACCATTTTGACAACATATAGGACAATCATGTCAACAAGTGTAAATCGAGCATCACAAGAGCTGCAAATGCACTAACAATATGAATGTCAACAAGGAAACAACAACAAAAGCAACAAGAACGAAAACGAAAACGAAAAGACATAAAAAGCTGCGCTCAAATTTCAAGTCGAGTGTCTCACAATGTCGAAGGCGACGTCGACGTCGATGTCAGCGTCGTAACTGACGCCAACAACGATGCTGTAAGTTGCATCGGCTGAACTTTGATTCTAGCGACTGCGATGCTAGCAGAACGGTAGCGACAACGACAACGACAACGCCGACTGCGACGCTAGCGACCGCTGCAATTGTAATACATTGGCTTTTGTTTTTGCAAGCTATTCATTGCTGTTGTTGTTGTTATTGTGGTGGCTGTTACCGTTGTTGTGCTATTTATTTAATTTTTGCTTGTTTCGTATTTCTCATTTGCCATAATTTGCGCCTGCGGTAAGAAGAAGAAAGCGAATGCGAAAGAGCGTAATAAAGCGAAAGCTTTGATTTTAGCGCGCATTGTGTGCTCTGCACCAGTGTTGTAAAACGATATGATTTGCTTGCTGTTTCCTCTTGTTGTTATTGTTGTTTGTTTTCATTTGTCTATTGAACTTGCACTTGCGGTTATTAAAATGCGAAATCCGCGCATCATTATCATTGTGTTTGTTGTTGCTATTTAAGAGCTCATTATCTCAGCTGCCACTGTCTGTTATACCCTGTAAATTTGAAGCTAAAGGGTTATGCTAGTTGGTGAGCTTAGATGAAACATGGAGAAAAGCTAAGAATTGGATAAAAAAAACAAAAAGTAAAAAAATTTTATTGTTTCATTGATTATTAGAAAAAATTAACTTTCATAGGAGTATAAAGTCTTGATTAAAAAAAAAATTGTATATTCGAATTACTTATAGTCGATATATCCAACTCAATTCGCTTGAATTCTTCTCTGATCGGTAGTCAAAATTTTTACCCATCTTTAGTACAGGTCATTCCTTAGTCGATCACACTGCTGTTGCTTTTCTTTATACCGCACTGCAGGTATGTATATACCTATACATATGTACATATATATACGTAGATTCTAATTCTCAGCTCCGATCTCGACGGCATCTTTAAGCTTCCCAAATCCATTTTCAGTTGGCATTCGCCCATTGCCGGTTGCCTTTCAATGCCGCTTGAAACGAGTTGTTGTCGTTGTTATCGCTGTCGCAATCGTTATCGCTATCGCTATTGCTATCTCTTGTCATCGGCATGCGTATCGGAAAACAAAATAAATATTTAAATTTTTCCATTATTTACGTAGTTTATTTAAATTATATATTAAATGCGATCTATAACTAAAGAAAAAATATTTTTTTATATTACAAACTCTCTCCAATTTTTTTGAGTGTTAGTGAAAAGTTTCAAGCAAAAATATAAATTTATTTAAGGAATACCCTAAGAAGAAGGTATAGTAATGTAATTTTATAAATTATATATTAAGTACTACCAATTGTACAAGTCTATGTATATTAAGTTTTTAGATTCATGGTCTTATCATATTCTAAATTTTAGGTATTCCTAAATATCAAATTTTCTCTAAATTTTTGAAAGCTCTCTATGCTCCAGAAATTTTGTTTTATCAATAATATTTTTGCAAGTAACCCAACCTAATAGACCCATGTATACTTTTTGAGTACGGGGTCTAAAAATTAATCTTAGACCTTTTTTTTATCAGTGTACTGCACATTAAAAAGCAGTTTTTTAAACGGGTTTTCGAATTTACGATGCAGATCAGGGATTGGAATCTTTTAAGGTATTTACACATTTTTAAGTACTTAATTTAATACAACAACTAACTAATTGGCAATTAAAAATCCATCAGTCAAACATCAATAAACATTGAACTATATAGAGAGCGACTTGAGGTACTATATATATTCATCGAATATTCTACAATAATAGCATAGTAGTAGTGGTCGCTTATTGAAATTGAGGTCAAGCTATCGGGGAAAGTGTTCGCACGAAGGAAAACCTATGATTTCTCGTTGTTTTTCCATCGCAATTGTGTTAACTGAATGTCAAAGTGAGCAATGTGTCCAAAAGGGTTGCCGTTTGAATTATGGTCTTCAGGAACAGCAGGCCAAAACCAATGAAGGCCCACATTTGACCACAAGCACACACACCACACACACACACCACACACACACCACACACACACAACACATAACATATTGCAGCAGGGGAAAAGTCGAACAACCTGGCCAACACAAATGGCCATAATTAAACACTGTAAAGCGACGCTGGCACAGTTTTTCATTTGTCCCGTTCTAATTGAAAACAAAGAGGAAACAAGAATTCAACTGGGAAAACTTCGACTACAAAATGCTCTCTTTGAAAATGTTATGGGGTTTTCAAATTTCGATTTGGTCTAAGAAACGTTCCTGCTTTTAGTCAAAAGAGTTTACTTTTTAAAGGATGATCAAATCTTTTCCTGAAAACAGCTATAAATAACTCTTATAAATAGTCATGTTCAGAGATATATTAACATCAATCTGCACACATTACATTACATATGTAAGCGATGTCAAATTTATGTTACACCCCCCTTGAACATCTGCGTGCAGGGTATAAATATAAACAAGCTGCAAATGATGTATACTATGCACAGTGGTACTTACCTAGAGTTAAGCAAAGTTTGCTATAATATTAGTTAACTATGAAGGGTTAAAAAATAGATTTAATAAAATTTGAATTACAAAAGCATGACATATTCACCATGGGAGCTTTTGTAATATCTATCTATTCTCTTCGTTAGATAAATATCTAAATAATAAAGCAAAAGTTATGAATATTTTAAGCTAAACAAAAGTTTCTTTGCACTAACAAATGGTAAACTTTTTAAAACGATAGCTTATAACAGTTTTTTACGAATGCTCTTCACAAATCGCATAAAAATCGGAATATAATAGCAAAAGTTATGACAGTTTAAGCTAAAACAAAACTCCCAAGTGTAAACTGACACTGTTTTTAAATGGCATTTTTACGACTATTTGTATCTATTCAAATGCACTTAAATCGAATAAACATATCGAAAGTTATGACCGTTTAAATTTTTCAGGCGGGCCGAAAGCCTAAAAGTAGGCACAAAATATTTTGGTTCTCCATACAACGGTAAAATAACTTGTTGTACCCTTTGTGTGATTGAATAAATCAGTATTGTGTATTATGTACTTTAGAGTTACAAAGTTAATTATATAAAAAGTTAACAAATTAATTACTTAATTAGTTAATTAATTACTTACTTAATTAATAACTTAATTCACAAAAATAACGTTTTACTTTTGCTGAATTACCTATTAAAACTTTAATTACAAAAATGATTACATAAATTTTTGCTTAATTTTTTTGAGCACGCTCTTAGCAACTGCAGTCCCACTGTGCAGCGTTTACGGGGTCAGTTGAGCGCTTGGTGGGCTTGACAGGCAAATGAACACAAGCGCCGTTTGCACTGACTCTGTCGTGCCTGCTCTCAGTAGGCGACGGTGGCAGAGGCAGCGCTAACAGCGGCGTCGCTCTTGCTATTGCTGTTGCTGTTGCCGCTGCCATCGCTGTCGACGTCAACGGCGGCAACGAGCGAAACGTGACTAGGCCAATGCTGGCGGCGTTGACGTCGTCGTCATCGGCAACGTGGGCGATCAGCAGTTTTTATGCTCATGACAGCAGCTTGAACTGCGAAGCACACACACACATACGCATATGTTTGTGTGTACAAAAACACACGCATACACACACGCACACACAACACACACTCGCGTATTAGAGTTTGAGTTTTTGCACATTGTACGCAAAAGGATGCACAGCAAGTTCGATGAGCCCGTCACATGTTGATGAAGCTTCCTAGCATACAGGGCCGGATTTACCACTTTAATGTCATGGGGCCAGGTGTGGTGGGGGCCTCTAAAATAGAGCTCGATATCCCAGAGATAAAAATGAAATTTTAGAAGAATCTTATCTCGTACTTTATTTTATTAATAATTATAAGTACCCAGCGTATTAACTCTTCGCGATTTGTTCTGCGCAAAACTCATCAACAGTGGTTTAAAATCATTTTTCGTCACAATTTCTCAAGGTGTCCGATACGTTTCTTATCCAGTGTTCTATCGTGCTTCTGTGAATGGCAATGTCCAGAGACAGATAATATTGCACTAGATGCACTGGATAATTCATTCGGAGAAACAGGTTGATTTTTGTTTAGCTCGAAAACTTCTGCCGAGGGTTCATTATTATTTACAAAATTATTTATAAAAATTTTGTTTGTTTCACAAAAGGAATCGGGAACCATAGGTTTCTTAGTGATGCTTGCAGGAGCGATTAAAAAGTGTCCAATTTTCGTGTTTTTGATAACACTGTATCAAACCCACTGTCTTTTCTGCAGCAGTTTTTCTTTTTTCCGAGCCGCATTTTTTGAACCCATGGAGTTTTGTGTCGATCACTTTTTTAATCACCCATGTCGTCTTTGACCGCTCTTTGTTGAAACGAACAAAAGCCTAATATGTTTATTTTTTATCGTTACAAGTTCTTTGCAGTTCACTAGAGCGATTTTTATCGATGAACTTACAATGAGCTAAATAATCGATAAGTTACTTTGCTCGGCATTTCATTAGTAGTTCTTTTGTTCAGGGACGATATTTTTACTACTTTGTTTCAGTAACTCCATCGAAATAATTCTAACTCATTTGATCTTTGCTTGAACTGATACATTCTTAACAAACTTCTTTGAACATTAGTATGGTACAGAAAATAGTTTGGTATAAAACAGCGATTTACAACATATTTTATTGGGTATGGTGGAGGCCCTCTCGTGGTGGAGGCCCTGGGGCCCTGGCCCCACTGGCCCCTATGTAAATCCGGCCCTGCTAGCATATACACTGAAAGAAAATGGAGAGCAGTAGTAGAATTTCTAAGTATACAAAGACATGACTTATTATTCGCTTTAAGAACTTACTATGTAATCTTAAAATATTGATTTTCTTAAAAATCGGTCAGTCATTTGCAGTTTTCTAGTGAATAACTAAATTCAAATAAATTTTTCTCTCAGTGTAAGCATCTAATTCATAAGCATTACCAGCCAATACATGTATGTATGTACATGTGTTTGTATGTGTACATGTGTGTGTGAGTGTGTGTGTGTGTTTGTGTGTGCATTTTAGCTGCACTTAACCGACTTCCCAGTTGCATTTATTATGCATTTAGTCACGTGCTAACTCAATAAGACAAACAAATTGGAGTAAAAAGCATAGAAATATTTGTATTTTATTGAGACCCGAGATGTACCCGAGATGGACTCTTGATGGAACCAATGACACTACGATTTCTTCTACTTCTATTGCTTTATTTACTCTATCTTCTTTGCGCCTGAAAGTATGCGATAAAAAAGTGCTGAAATGCGCTGCACGCGCCGGCAAAAAGGACAAACAGCAAAAAAAATAGAGCAGAAAAAAAAGTATAATGCCGGATTTCAATGCCAAGCCACAGGAGAACGCAAATGAATCACAGTCGCAAACAGATACAGAATGGAAAGCCGATGATACCCTAACAAAAAGTAAAGGACATGCACATTGACACAAAAGTGCTCAAGGTGGGCAAGAAATGATATAAAAAAAAAATTTTTATTTTTGAAAAATTATTTTTGAAAAACTTAAGCTTTTGTCTTCTAATTAAACATACCAAAAAAAAATATAACTACTTTATATAAAATATATATTTTACTATAAAAACGCAGTGTAATTTTATCTATAAAAAAAAAAAATTAAACAAAGCTGAAAACACTTTTCTCATTTTAAATTATTTTTTAAATCAACCTTTTTTATTTCTTCAAAATCATTTTTTCTTAATTTTTAATCAACATTTTTATTTAAAATTATTATGCAGGTATTTAAAATTAATTAATTAATTTAATTTTTATAATTATACAAAAATTTCTTCAAGTTAGAAAAATATTTCTTAACTAAATTAAGTACCAGTTTAATGAACATTTTGTGCATCTGTTTTCTAAGTTGAATGCAAAATTTATTTATACTAAGTTTCAGGATGGTATTCATTAAATCAGCTCTTCCTCTAACTAGCCGTATTTTCATAGGCCTTTTATTACCAGGCGATATGAATATAAACATAAATACATATGTTTTATTCTTAAGAAAATCTTTTTTGAATGGAAAACATTGGCTTCACTGCTTCAAAATTAGACATGATTTTGTTATTTTAGCTAAAGTTATTTCAATTTTTATGATGATCTATTTTCATAGCTAACAAATTTCTTTAGAGGAAAGCTACAATATTTATGATCTTCCTATTATACACATACTCGGAGAACGAAAAAAAAATAACAAAACGCATAAATAAAATATATAGTCCAATAAACACATGTCGATCATTCAACATGACAGAGCATTTGCTATTCGACAAATTATGGATGAGTGTATAATTATCAAATGGCTTATAGGGGGTATATCGTATTGAGGAGATGAGCAACTTTCTTAAGCTACAAAATCAATAATTTGTATAGCATTAAATTTGAATTTCTTGAGTTACTTTTTTTTCCATTACCGGTTTCATAACGGTATTTCCGGCGAGGTAGTTTTGCTAGCATTAAATAAAAATGTTTGATTAAAAAAACTTTTTTTCAGCAAAAACTGTTAAAAGAAAATTTCTAACTAATAACCATTTTTCGGGAATGAACACAAACCAGCAGTACTACGAAAATCTATCTATTAAAAAAAGAGAAATATTCATTATGAACTGAATTTTATTAAATTTTTATCATTTACTTTTAATAGAGTTTAATGAATTTAAAGTCTAAATCATTTATTACGGAATCGTGGTGCTTTTAAAGCATTAAGTTCATTAATTTATTAAATTTACACAAAACTGTTTTTAATTCAAATTAATATTCAATATAACTTTTCATTAAATTTTAATTTTTTTATACATAAATTATTATAAATCTTTTTACAGGGTATACGCAAGTCGATACCCACACGTGATTTGCTCTGATTTACAGTTTTGAGTTTTGCTCTTCATTTGCCATTTGCCAGCTCGATAAATCTCGATGTGTTTATGTATGTGTGTGCGTGTGTCTGATGATGCAAATGTATGTTTGTGTGTGTGTGAGTGTGCGTGTGGCAGTGTGTCAACGGTAACGGAAATTTGTTTGCAGTTTTATTTTGAAGCTCGCAGAGAAACTACAACAATAGCTACAACAGCAATAAACAAACAATATACAAACTGTAAAAATTATATTCCGTTTGAGTTTTATTTTGGCTCCCACTAACACACACACACGCACACACGTACACACATACGTACAGAGACACGTACACACCAAAAATTATTATGTTTACACGAACCAATTAACGAATTCGCGAAATCAGAACTGTTCTCTGCCCACTAAACTTAAAAGAAAAGTAAAAAAGCTTAAAATTAAGTTCAGTTTAAGCTAAAACTTATTTAATGTCTTGAAGATTTTACGGTTAACCTTCACTAAAATACGTAATTTTGTTGGATTTGCCACACCTACTTTACGACAAAACATAATAAAATTTCCGTATTCCATTTTAATATTCCAATTTAAATTTTAAGTATTTAGATTTTTTAGTGTACACCCAAATTTAATAACTTAATACAAACCGATCGTTATGGTTCTTTAAAGTATATTCATTTAGTGTGTGGACACGCCTCCCTCTGTTTGTTTTGTCACAAAACACTTTATGAGCATATCCGAATTTAAATTCGCGGAATTGACTGCGCATAAACCGCGTAAAAGTAACAGTGTGTACCGCTTAGCAGTTGCTTTGGTCGCTAGTTAAACGCTTGCAATTGCACTCCTCCCACCCAAGCAGACACCCATACACCCATGTGTTACATGCACACATGCACACAAAAAAAACACACGTACACACACACACAGCAGAACAGGCGGCGAGCCGAACAAGACAACCAAAACGAACGGGATCCCAAACGGCTCGTTGCTCACTCGTGTAGCCATCGCTGTCGCAGTCACAGTCGCTGTCAGCGTCAACGACAACGTCGTCGTCAGCGTCGTCGTCGTCGTCGTCATCGTCATCGTCGTCGTCGTCGTCGTCGCCATCGTTGTCGTTCGGTTGCCAGAAGGATAAGTTGCTCAGATGCTTGCAAGATTCTGTCATAACGGCTTCGGCATTCGTGGCGCGCGTCTCGCACGCGGCAGCAGCAGCAGCATTACAACAGAGAGAAAGAAACAGTAAAAGAAACTAAACAAAACAGAGCAGAACAAAACAAAACAAAACAAATCATAATACAACTCAGCAACACGGCTAAAAAGGGAAAAAGGAACAAACAAATAAATTTTTTGAAAAGTTTCGCGCTCTTCACGGCAAACTTTTCATTTCTTCATTAAGTTCATTTTTTTTTAAGTTTTGTTCTGTTTGTGTTTTGAATTGTGAGTTGGTTTTTTTTTTTTTTGTTTTTTGAAAGATTCAAAAACGTTTTCGAAGTGCGTGCGATTTGAAAAGAACTGGGTGTAATGTTGACTAGAGCAGCAGCAAGAACCGAATATTGTTAGCAATGTTATGGTTACTTTATGTTAAATATAAGACAAAAGATAAACATTGCTCAAAATTGCAACACGACAAATTGTTAACAAAAACCGCTCCCAAAATTGTGCTAACTAAAAAACTTATACAAATTTCAAGCATTTAAAAGTCAAAAACCTAAAAAAAAAATTTGTTAAAAAATGGCAGGTGAGTTTTAAGTGTTGAATAAAAACTTTTTCAATTATTAAGTTACAAATTAAAAGCCCTTTATTACCCTGTTGCCAAACTTCATTACTTTAAATTTTTAATAAACTGTTGAAAACTGTTGAATTTGAAGTTTATGATTTAAAAATTTGAAGTCTTCACAGAAATTTGCTAACCTGATCCACTGTTGTCAAACTTCGCTACTTCAAGATCAAATTAAAGCTTATGCTTTAAAATTTTACAGTTTTTTTAAGATTTATTTAAAAAATTTTCTGTTTTCGAAACTTTTTTGCTATGCCATAAATTTCAAAGTCAATTAAGTGAACTATTAATTCTTATAGCTTAAGCATTTAAATTATTTTCTGACTACTTTCAAACCAAACGTTTGAAAGTTTCCCATTTAAACACTTAAAAACTGTTGAAGTGAAAGTTTATGCTATTAAAATTTTGCAGTTTTTCCAAACATTTTTACTCACAGCACTTTGCGTTTCAAAATTGAATTTCTGAAAACGCGTTGCTATGCCATGAATTTCAAAGCCAAATAAACTAAACTTTTATGATCACATTTGTTTATAGAATTTAAATTTTAACATAGTCTTTTCGACAGCTTTTAGTTACTTAACTTTTTTTTGTCTGCGCTGTTGTCAAATTTCAGTGTGTTGTCAATTTAAAGTGTTTAATTTGGACAATTTGTTTGAACTAGTTGCGCAGTCCACTACAAAATAAAGTTATTTGTTGATGTTCTGAGAGAAAAGTGCGCAACAGCAGTGATTAAGTGCATGCAGTGCCAATTAAACCATTTCTAGTTAATACATATAGACTTATAGCGAAAACAAAAAATCTTTTCTATTTACCAATTTTCGCACAAAGCTATAAAGTATTTTCGTATGCACATTTGTTGCCTCTATTGAATTGAATTTATCTACTGATGCTTTTAGCTCTGCTTCTTCTTCTGCCTCTTCTTGTTGTTGAATTTGTAAACGATGGCTAGCGGGGCGTATGCGCAACATAACAAATATTTACATGTCGTAATTTTGTATGCAATTTCGTATTTTTTAATATGCCACTGTACTTTTTTTTTCTCTTCCTCATTTCAATTCATTTTCCGGTTTCCGTCTCATCCGGCTGACTGTTTGGCAGTGTGTGCGTGTGTGTGTGTGTGTGTGTGTGTGTGTGCGTGTGTGTATAAACATTTGACCCACAAAATGTATACGAAACACAGCAAAAGATCCCAGAAAATACTTGTATTTTGCGGCTGCATTTGTTCAATTTAAGTTTGCGGCCAGCCAAAGTTCTTTGGATAAGGGACAACATTTCTTTATGTTCTTCTTCTTCTTCTGCTTCTTCTACCACTTCATCTTGCCTGTCTTGTCTTCTTCATGTTGTATTCATTTCGGGTCTGGCCAGTAGACAAACTCGATATGGACGAAAGTTGTAACATTTTGTTGTGCAACGCTTTTTGGTATTTATATATTACAAGTGTATGCATACATATATATATATATATATATACTGTATAGTATAAGTCTGGCCCTACATCTGGCCCTGCATGTGGGTGTATGTTTGTCTCTCTCTCTCTCTCTCTCTCTCTCTCTGTGTGTGTGTGTGTGGCAAGCTCGTTAGCATTGGTGGCAAGTGTTGGCCGTCAAGTGCTTTTGTGCTTGCAACAACTTAAAGCGAACGTGTGGATTTTACTTTTGAAGACCAAACTCAACTTTTTCCTCATACACGTAATGAACTGCAAAACTGCAGTATGGCAAAGCTGCGACTGTTGCTGGACTGTCACTGTTAGAAACGGTGACAGCAAACAGTGATTTCAGCGAGAAAAAAAAAACGGGAATTTCGGACTTATGTTAAGTTTGTGCTGTAGGATAATGACAGTTGTTCCCAAACCGAGTAGGAAATACTTAATTAAAACGGTATGCATTACATCAAAGGGAATTTCTGACTAAACTACATACTAAACAGCGTCGGAAGACGTGTATAGACGTTTGTTTTTATATCAAATAGGCAATACGTGATTTTGAATACGATTTTAGGGAATACTTGATTAAAGCACGTTTCAATTTAACTGTGATTTTAATCATTCAGCATAACTGTTCCTATTGGACTCTTGTATAGAACGACCATGATATAGAATTTGAATCTTAACTGATTCTGTGACTCATTTATGACTATATCTATGAGTTACACTATAAATAAAGCTGTGACTTTGTAATATAAACTGTGACTTATTTCGTGACCCATTCTGGAACCGATTCTGTAGTTTTCAGATGGCTGTCTTAAAACTTATACTATTACATTGTGAGTAAAGCTATGACTTCCCTCATGACACTCACCGTGACTGACACTGTGACTTACTCTGTGACAAACTTCTTAACTGACTACTGTAACTTTTTCGATAGCTGATACAGTGATATTTCCAGTGACTGTAGCCGTTACTGGTGTCAAAACTAAAGTTATGAAAAAAGTAACTGTGACTTACTCCGTGACTTAAGCTGTGACTTAGTTCTCATTCCATTCCCATTCTGTGATACTCCACGCTTACTTCCCAAATGTCGTCGTAACTGTTGATGTGACTTATATTGCGACTTATTCCGGAATTGTATTGTGAATGAAACTGTGACTTATTCCGTGACTTACCCTGTGACTTAATCCTGAGCTGTTTTCATACTTTTAAATTGACTGATTCTGATATTGAGACTTCCTCAATGACATCCCCAGTGACGCGCTCTGTGATTAAAACCGTGACTCAGTCAGTGACTGCCTGTGATGGGCCCCTTTTGAGGTTAAGGCTGTATAAGGCGAGTGTGTTGGTTGTGCGTTGCATGTGTTGGACAGCACGTGCCTCATTATGAGACTTGGGGGCCATGGCAAAGTTTGCGGCTGCCGTGAACGAGCGTGTAATCAAATTGAGACACTTGCGGTTCACTTTTTGACCAAGCAACCAACACACACACACACTCGCATACACTCGTATACTGAGCAAAGGTATGCGTGTGGTGAATGTGTGCATTTTATTAACACAAGTAATGAGCATGAAATGGATTCAAGCTGTTGATGTGGGTGCGACAGACAGTGAAAGGGCTTTTTGCATATAATCTTTACACACAACCTTCTCCACTGTGTATGTATGTGTACGATATAAAAAACAAAGTGAAACACATCTCACATACCAGTTTTATGTAGATATATATATACAACTGTGGGCATTCGCGGCGTATACTTAATGTGTGAATATTTCAAGAATAATCTTCGAATTGTGCTTCAAATTGGAAAATAGTTGCACTCCTTTAACTGATTTGAATATCATAGCTGTCAAATCAATCAATTTAGCATTACTGTCAGTTATATCAAGAACAAAAACTGAGAGATAGAAATGATACAAATATATTTCAAAATTTAAGCACATTTTTACCAAATCAAGTCAAAAGTTTCAATATTAGATTTTATTGTAACAATTCAAGTGTTTGACTAAATTGATATTCGATGCTAACACATAATTGGTAAAGCATTATACTTATTCAACTGGAAATGTCTGTTCTTAATTACTGACAATCAATGAAGTCTCACTCTTCTTCTTCTTCAACTTGTATTTTTTAATTCTATTTCTTCTTCTGCTACTAAATTAAGGGATTTTTCGTATAAATCGAATGTGGAAAATCGTCAGGAAAACTTAAGCTGATTACAGTTCGTAGCTTTCAATAATTTATTGTAATCGAAGTAAATTGAAAACGATAAAGAAGCGATTACAGGGTTATAAAGAAGAGTACACAGAAGAGTGCAGCTGAAGTTTGGGAAGTTTTTTATCGTTTTTGAGAAAAAGTAGAAAAATCTGGAGTGAAATGAACCTACTTTTAAGGACTGAAGTTTAGAGTACATTTTTTCATGTAAATCAACTGATTTGGTCCAGAGGAACCGACTATAAGAGACTGAGTACTAGAGTACACTTTTTCATGCAAATCAACTGATTCTGCCCAAGTAATCAAATTGATATAGTTGTTTAAAACAAACCAAATTTTGTCAGAATACATTTTTTAGCACTATATACATAATGTGTAACTTTGGTACAATTACTTTAAGTAGTTTTCAAGTTATAAAAATTTGAAAAAAAAAAATGTACAAATTTTCATGTGGCTATAACTCTCATAGTTTTTTAGTTACACAGGACCTTTTGACAGACCATACGTACCCTACTAGTATACATTGGTACAGGGTATAATAAAAGGCAGAAAAAGGTAAAGAGAAAAATCCTGCCCAAAATAAATAACAAAATTCTTTTGGTGTGTTTGCTTTATTACTTCCTTGAATTCACATTCCATTTCAGCAAAACTTAATTCAAAAATTTAAACCTTAAGAATAAATCCGAAATATAAAGTTAATAAAGAAAGTGATTTAAGCTAAAAAAAATTATTCAATTATATAAATGATTAATAAAAATTTATTTATAGCCTTACTTATTTTCAGTTTCATTTCCAACTCGATTAAAGTTAATGTTTTTTTGAACATTGACAATTGATTTATTTAACTTAATAAAATTCATTTAATTTACAATTTGTAAATTTACTTAAATAATGCAAAAACCGTAATTCTATCAGAGATGCATTTAATTATACAACACAGGAAGTTTGTAGCCCCAAAGGTATTTTGGTATTTTGGTATATTTTTTTTCTATAGAAAAAACTCAATAAAGGCGTGTGTCACGCCCACACAATCGCTTTAACACCATGGACAATTTTATAACATTTTATTTAATAATTTTATTTTTTTTTATACTCTCTGCAAGAGAGAGTATATTGGGTTTGTGAAAAGTATGTAACAGGCAGAAGGAGGCGTGGCAGACCCCATAAAGTATATATATTCTTGATCAGCATCACAAGCCGAGTCGATATAGCCATGTCCGTCTGTCCGTCTGTCCGTCTGTCTGTCCGTCTGTCTGTCTGTCTGTCTGTCCGTATGAACAAACAGATTTCAGAGATGGTAAGAGCTACAAGTTTGAATTTGGTCAGTATCGATTCGATATTAAGTCAGTCAATACAAGAATCTTTTTTTTTTCGATGCCACGCCCCGTTCGCCCACAATGAGCCAAAAACTAGACATACCTCGAAAAATATTGATGTTTTGGGCGAATATCTCAGTAACTATGGCACTTAGGAACACCAATTTTGGTATGGAGGTTCCTTGAGACAGCATAAATGCATTGTTCATAAAAATTTTGGACTGCCACGCCCCCTTTTTTCACAAGAAATAAAATACTTTTCAAACTTCAATGCGGATTTTAAGGCATATGTTCTTATCGTATAGTATTGTAATTTCACATTCGTTTGGTGACAAAATATATCAAGCTCTCCTGAAAGTTGCATATAAATCGGACAATAAACAAAAGAGCTATACATGTAACAAAGTTTATAATTTAACGCCTTTTCACTGCATGTGTGCAAGCGAGACAGCAACATACAAACATGTGAACGAACGTTTTCGCTCCTTGCTAGCGGCAGCGCTGCCCGCGAATGCTGGCCGTGCTGACCAATTGTATATGTATTACATATACACACATACATATGTGCGTGCATACATATAATGTCAACTGTATATGTGTGTGTATGCATACAAACACATGTATTTGTTTCAACGTTGTTTAGTGCAAGTACTATCAATTGACATACCCAAATACCGATTTTTTTTAAAACACTCGGGAATAAAATGCAGAGAGTATTCTACGGTCGGGCATGTTCGACTGTACTTTTCTTTCTTGTTTAAATTAATTAAAAACAATTGAGAACAAATATATACTTTTTCAGAGTTTTCAGCATTTTAAAGGATATAGCAAACGCTTATATGCATAACAATTAATTTTCTCCTTTTGTCACCTTCAGGTTCTCCCAATTCACCTCCCCACCCCCACCCCCCACTAACAAGAGGAAAAGATACAGATACATTTATTTAAAAACGATTTCAGTCATCGGCACGCATTGCGAAAGTCTCTGAAGAATAAATAAAATGTGTAAAAATAATAAATAAGTTTTTACTTATTTCATTTGAAATATTCCGGATGTTTTTGAACCACAAATAAATTAATAATAATTTTAATTCATTTTATTGTTGTCATTTCAAATGCAAAAGATACAAAGAAAGCCATTTCAATCGATTGACGTCAGTCAAATTCATTTTCCGTTTTCTTTTCGCCATCATGATCAAGATCATAATAATGATGATGATCATTGATGATGATAATGATTATAAAAGACCAACAGTTTTATTGCCTTCAACTGGAAACAAACATTTAGAACATTTAGAACATTTAAACAGCAGCTGCCAAGTTTGAATTCATCAATTCATCTAAAGTGACAGCGAAGAAAGTTCTGACATCAAACAATCGTAAACAAAATGATTTTACAGAAGCTGCTGGACTAAACAATACCCTGCAATATGATGCTGTTATATGAAATGCTTAGAAATGAGTTTTTGAAATTAAGAGAGAAAGTTTTTAAGAGTCTTAGTTTTTATTGTGTCTACTTTTGAAATATTTTAAAATTTTATTTTTCAGTATTACTATGCTTTCATATCCTTTCAGAGGGTATTTTGTTTTTAGACCCAGTACTCTAAAAAAGAGAAAAGGGGTGTATAAGGCTTGTCTGAAGCGAAGTGTGCGTAACAGGTAAAAGGAGGCTTTTCCGACTCCATTAAGTATATATATTCTTGATCAGTAACAATAGCCGAGTTGATATAGCCATGTCCGTCTGTCCGTCCGTCCGTCTGTCTGTATGAACACCTGGATCTTCTAAACTATAAGAGCTAGAGCCACCAAATTTGGATTGAAAGTCCGTCTGCTTCGCGAGCAGATCAAGTTTATTTCAAATCTTTGCCACACCCCCTACCGCCCCCGCAAATTGTAATAAACAATTTTCACATAACCATAACTTGAAAACGAAAAGAGCTAGAGGAACCAAATTCATACATTATGTGTATGGTACAATTATTACTATCCTCACCGAGTTTGGTCCGGATCGGACAACTATAGCCTATAGCTCCCATAGGACAAATCGGTCGAAAATTGGTGATTTGTATGGAGACATGAAGTTTTAGTTGAGCGATTGCAACCAAACTAACACATTATGTATATGGTACCATTATAACTATCCTCACCAAGTTTGGTTCGAATCGGACCATAGGCTATAGCCTATAGCTCCCATAAGACAAATCGGTCGAAAATTGGTTATTTGTATGGAAAAACGCGCACTAGAAGGAGTACGGGGTCTTTTACAGTCGGCTCGCTCGACTGTAGCCTTTCTTACTTGTTTTAGTATGCCTACATACGATATTTATCAACCACATTTTGAGTGATATCTCTACAACTTAATTAACATTTATTATAGAAATAAATATTATTTGGAAAACTCACGTGGGTTATGAATTTAATTTAATTTCGCCGCAAAAAGTGTCGCAATTTGCAGCTCTCAAATTGCATCACTTGCTTGATTGACCGCCAAATAAACCTAATTAATATATCTGATACCAAAGTCAGTCTGTCAGTTTGTCAGTCTGTCAGTCTCTCAGTCTCTTTCCCAACAAATTGTGGACTGCAAATCAAATCACAAAGTATTCAGTAGTTTTTCGCTTGGCTTTTGTTATCTGTTAATTAGCTCAACAAATCGCATTTTGCACAAAGCTCGAAGCTTTCAGCTCAAAACTCAGAGCTCAAATTTGTTTGTTGTTGCCGTTGGGGAAATTGCTTAACAAAATCGGCTTAGTCGCGACATCAACACACACACACACACACACACACACACACACACATACACAACCACAGGATATGCAAAGCGATGTTTTATCAAGGACAGTTGTTGTCTCGCAAGTGGGCGTGGCATTGGGTGATGCTTAAATTATTTGCACATTTATGCGATTTATAATATAAATTTATCACCAGCGGCTTTAACGCAAAGATGCAGCACTTATTGCAGTCTATTTGTGCGTGTGTGTATGTGTGTGTGTGTGTATATGTGTACCACATGTGTTTCGTTGTGTAGTAGTTGTGTGCTTGCTACTAGTGCACTACAAATTCAAATCGATCATACTTAACAAATTTCAAAACTAAAAAAAAAATCATTTTTACATTTATATTAAATTATATAAATATTTTATTAAATTAAAAAAATTTTAAATTATTATTTAAAATCTTCAAGTTAGGATTATCATTTTTAAAATATCATTATTATACTAAATTATTATACATTATTAAAATAAACTCATAACTAATATAAATAATTGATATAAATTTTGTATAGCTTAAATTTAGTGTTAAAAGCTACATAGTATGAATATCAATTTACAAAAACTGGTGGAACAAATTTATACAAAATCCAGAGGCAAAACAAAAATCATAAAAAGTTGAAAACATTTTAAAATTTCATATTTTAATTCGAAGAAAATTGAAATAATTTTTAAACACACTATATAGTTCAATACTTCTATTTTTAAAAGATACTTTTAATCTACGGATACATAGTTCATTATTTGTACCTGAACATTCCACAACTAAATCATACATAATGCAGAAAATTCAAAACGTTTTTCAATGCAATTTCTAAAGCGCATCGATCGATGATTTTTCCTTGAATGCCTTGAACTGATGATAATGATATGCATTTTGTGACATTTTCGCTTGATTTTCTTATTGATTTTCACAATACACACACACACACACACACACGTACACAAATGCAAACATGCACACATTGCTAGCTATCTGCGATGCCAACATAAATGTAGCATACCTTTTTGGGCCCGAGGCCAGAAACAATGCGAAAAGGACATGAAGCCTGACGAGCAACGAACTGACGCTGACATTACTAGGACTGTGTGTATTTGGGCCCACATATGTTACATTGCATTTGACCTAAAGGCAAACACATGCACACAACCACCCGCACACCCAAACACACACACACACACACACACACACACAGACACACTCAGAACTAACAATACACAAATAAATGTCATTTGTCGCGCGCTTTTCATCACATTTGTTTTGTTATACCCGTCAGTGACAGAATTAGGGTATATTACAGGCTTGCTTACGCTAGCTAGATTTAAATGTTTTGTAAATTTAAAAGTTATAAATTTTAAAAAATTTAAAGTAAATGAAAAAATTTTATTTTAAATTTAAAAAAAAATGTTTAATTTGTTTTAAAATATATTTAAAAATGTTCAAACTATTTTAGTAAAATTATTAGCAATTGTTTTGAGCGAACATTCCATGAGTTTATGGAATTTTGCTTTTAGACAACCAAAAAAATACATTATTATTCCCAAACTACCTTAACAATCAGATGTCAAATCTATAACCAACTTATGGCAAAATCAAAATTGTGGACTAGAATCTACCCAATTTGACACCCAGAGTCAACGGAAACCCATTGCTGATTATGTTTGGATTTAAAATTTACTAGAAAAAAGCATTTTATGATGACAAGCTAACAGTAACTAACAGATCGAGGTGACTACAGCAAACTATATAACAGTTTAAAGCTCTTAAGCTAATTAGCTCACTAAAGTATGCAATGGTTTTTGAACTTAAGCTGTCGAAGATACGGCTCTGTTTTTGAAGATATGGACTACATATGTAATTCACACGTAATCAAGTTGAATTTAAGTTTGTGAAACATTTCAACGTTTTCTCTTTTCCCTGGAAAATACTATATGTATACTTGTAGTTAGCTAAAGAGCAGCTTCGCTACTAATTAAATGACTAATGCCCATGACATGATGTACAATATTTCTAGATATGTGGGTGACTTTTTATGTGTGGAAATGTGAGTGTAACTGTGTGTGTGTGGGTGGGTTTTAGTGCGTGTCAAGGACAATTGATTATATTGCCAACTAATCAGCATATAAAACGATATCCAACTGGTTGAAATTCCATACGACTGCCTTCCTTGGCAATTATTCTTGGACTTTTAATTGAATTGACGCCAATGCAATTCCAATTGCACAACTTATATAAACAGACATACTCACCCACGCACACACACACGCCCACACACACACACGCCCACAAGCCCCTGACATACATATGTGTGTGAATACACACATGTCACAGCAAAATAATTAAATATATAAATTTAATTGTGCAATAATTAAAGGACTACAAAATACTGAAATGTTATTTCCAATATTTTTTAAATTATAGTCATTCTCTTTACATTTTGACCCTGGCCCAAAACATTATTTGTCAATCGTTGACAGAAGTAATCACATCAAATTGTCAGCAAACAGCAAACAAGAATTTTCAATTGCCTTAATTCATTGGTAAATTGGCAACAATTTGTAAATAATTAAGTCAATGACCTATATTCAATTCAAATACTACTGACGACAATTACCTATAAAAGATTCCAAAATATATTTATTTTATTTAATGAATTATTAATTTTTGCTATAAATTTTGAAAAGCAACTTTAGTTTTTGTCACTAATTTAGAACTGCATTAAATTCCATTAGGAGCATATCATTTAAACGAATGTCAACGACTTGGGCTAAATTAGTAAATTGTTAAGTAACTTATTAACTCACACAATGAGCCATTATTTCATTCTGTAACAACATTAAACTCTTACCTCATTGCTTTAATGAACTCATTGTGGTGCCGTTAAGCCCAGTGGCTTAAACATAACTTCATTAGATGAAGCACAGTGCTTAAAAGTGGCTAAAAGTTCGTGAAATTCAACAAACGATAGAAGCGATAAAGGTTAAATTTTCTAAAATTTATTATTATTAAAATTTATTATTATTTAGAAATAAAACTTTCTTTTATTTCAAGTAATTTAAAAAATGTCAACAATATAGAAAGTTAATAAAATATTCTCATGTAAATATTACGACCGAGTTTAATAGTTTATTTAATCTTTAAAAATTTAGTTCTTGGATTTAAAACATATATTTTTTGGCCATTTATTTTTATGAAATATATTTTGAAATCAATTTTTTTTATATTTTTATAATTTTTTTATTTTTATTTTACATTTTTTCAAATATACATTTTTTTTTTTTTTTTTTTTTTTTTAATTTTATAACTAGTTTAGCCTGCTTATTAACATATACAAAGTTTTAATAAAAAACAATTTAAATTTAAAAAAAAAATTTTTTATATCTAAGATAAAAATTATGTGCTATATAAATGAGCTACAACCAAAACTATTTTCCTTCTCATACTAAAACAATAGTAAAAACTTTTCTAGATTTTATATGAGAAATCAGAACTGCTAACAGCTGACAAAGTTAACTTAAATGTGCATAAGAAAATGATTTGAAATATGTTTGACGTTGAAGCAATGTGCATTCAAAATTTACTTGGCTTTTTGCCATTTTACCATTCTACCATTTTACCATTTTACCATTTTACCGTTTTGCCTTTTTGCCATTCTGAACCTTTAAGCCCCATTTTAGCCCTTTGGTGCAACGTGGCGTATGCTTCATATTTCTGACTGCTGCAGCCGAAAAACTTTGCCAAAAGTAGTACAGGGCATAAGAGTGACATGGTGATGATTGTTTTTTTTTTTTTTCTTACTTTTTTGGGTGCTGCTGTAGCTTGTTTTAAGTGAAATATGCGGCACTTGCTCGACAGCGAAAGTCGCTGTCATCAACACATTTTACGTTCCGCACAAGCTGCTGAATTCACTTAAACTAAGCAGGAAATTTGCACTCGAATTTGCCAGTAACTTGATGTCAGCTAGTCTCCCATCTCTCTCCTCTCACCGTTCTCCTTTCGCCTTTCTTCTCACCCCTTTCTTCTCCAGACACGTCGTTGGACTTTTGAGTTATTTGGGTTATAATTGAACTGGCAAATTAAGAGAATGAAAGAATAAAAATGAATAATTATTCATAGCTCATGATTTGTGTTTGATTATATATATATATATATATATATATACATTTCATACAGTCTCTCTCTAGTGTTAACGAGCAATTAACTTTTGCATTGCTTACCACAAATCACTTGTTAAGCTCTTTGACATCTGTCATTTTCAGAGATTTCTCCGTTTTCTTTTCTTTTCTTGTCTTTTCTTTCACTTTCTCAATTCGCGCCTTTTTCACTTACTCTGCTGTAATATTTAAATTTCCTGTAAATATGTGTATATAGCGAGTAAATGTTTGCTGTATTACTCGTTATCTATGCTACTCGTTTCTTGTTCTACTCGTTACTTGTGCTACTTGTTATCTGTGCTACTGTTCATTTGTACTACTCGTTATCTATGCTACTTGTTAGTTTTGCTATTCGTGTTTGGTGCTACTTTTCACTTGTGCTACTCGTAATCTGTGCTACTCGTTACTTGCGTAACTCGTTACTTGAGCTACTCGTTATTTGTGCTACTCGTTATTTGTGCTACTCATTACTTGCGCTACTCATTATATGTGCTACTCGTTATCTATGCTACTCGTTACTTGTTCTACTCGTTACTTGTGCTACTCGTTATCTATGCTACTCATTACTTGTTCTACTCGTTATTTTTTATATTCGTTAGATCGTTACTTTCATAGCTGCTACTCGTTACTTTTAATTTTTTTTTTTTGCATATCAACAAACTGCGACTGGAATAAAATAAAATACTTTTAGTTCGTGCTTATTTCTAGTATACGTCTCAGACTCTACTCGTTGCTTTAAGAATTATCACTCTTCGCGTGTCTTCAGGTAGCTTTCACTTTTGCAATGACACTCGCTACTTGTGGTCACTTATAACGAGTTGCAAGCAAAAATAGATTTGGCTGAAGACGAATTAAGTTCCAAAACCTTTTTTAAACTCGTCTGTTAACAGCTACTCGCTGCAAGTACACAACTTTTAATGTGTAGCCTTTAGCAGAATATTTCTCATCTCTAGATATTTTGGACGCGTGCTATTCCCGTAAACATCGTCCATTTTTAATGCAATTTGGGAATGTATTCGAATGGAAGAGTTACTCTTGTTCTTTTCACTCTTTTTTTGCGTGAGATTATTTCAGTCGGGCCCCCTTTTTTTTTTTTGGGCTGGGTCATACAAAATGTAATTGACGGCTGTTTTAAGAAGCCGCCGGCAGTTGACCCACTACTGAGGGACCACGCCCCCTACACCCATTAGCTTACTCGCCTTTTGGCTTTAGCAAAGTACCCGTTGCATGTAGAACGAGTGCGACGCTTCCATTTGTGCAGAATTTCTATTTTTAATAAAGCAAGGCGCAAGGTCAGCCGCCAATTTTGATGGCTTGCCTACTGTATGAGTGGCTAACAGGGTTGCCAACTGGGTGGAATGAATGGGTGAGTGTGCTTCTTTTTTTTTTTTTTGTCTGGTTTGGGTTTGGTTAAGCCCAAAGGGGAAGGGTGGGGGTTAGAGGTTAGCACTTAGCCAGCATGAAAATGAATCCAAAAGGCGCACTAAATCTAGCACAAACGAACACTTTTTTTTTTAAATTCTCTTCTTCTTCTTTCAACTGACCAATATTACAAGGGCATATGTAGGTATGAAATGAACAATAGTCGGTAGAGCTGAATTTAATGGCCAACACACGATTCAAAAGTCCAACATAAAAAATAATAATTAAAAACTTTGCAATCGAACGAGTAAACGAGTACGCAAATAACGAGTAAGAAACAAAAATGCTTCCACTCAAATCCATTTCAGGCACTGCTATGCACTACTGGTCCATATCCCAGTTCTATATATAGTAGTTATTCACTTGAGAAGCAAAAGTTTCCAACTTATAGTTGAACTGCGGTAACCATCGATGAACAAATTGCTGCAAATAGTAAAAAAACGGAATGTGCAAAAAGTGGAAAAGTGAAAAAAAAAAGAAATACAGATGGGAAGAAAAGTACTTAGACGCAGACTTTCACATCATTTGAAACTCATTTTCAGTCTAAGTAGTTCACCTTGATTTACAGTTTTCTGTTGCAACTCTGGCGACTCTGGCAACTCTGTCGGGAAAGAGTCATTACAAAATGGCTTTTCCTGTTTTAATAGTTAACAATTTTAGCATAAAATTGGGTGTCAAACAAGCCGAAACACTGAGTCTAGTAAGTAAAAGTTGCTTCAGTGAAGTCTGCTCAACTTTGGCATACCCTGTGCATAACAGTAAACACAGCATTAAGGTATAAACACTTTAAAATATTCTCTCTGGAGCTTACACCACTTTAAAAAAAAATATTTATTAAAAAACCTGTGCTTAGTACAGAGTATATCTTAGTCGAGTTAACTCGGCTGTGGCTTTTTAACTACTGAACGGCGAAATTTATTTAATATTTATTTTTAACTCAACTGACACATTAATTTATTGAGTTACAGTCGATTATAAATCAGCAGTGACTTAAAGAGTTGCCACCTCGTCGCTGTTGAGCAAATCATAATAACCCGTTGGGTGACTAAACTGAAATTCTTATGGTTAACTGAGTATAATTACTAAATAATTACAAGTTGTTAGAATTACCGTAACTCAAGTGACCATGGAGATGTAATTTTGGAAATTCGAGTATTTTTAGCTTCGTAATAGTTGTGGGCAGTGATGCCACCCAGTTGACATTTACCAAAAATACTCCATTAAGCAGGTTTCAAGTTGATGCCAAAATTGAAGTTGACTTCTTTGCTAATCAGTGAAATGGACTCAGAGTGAAAACAATGGGAACATTTTTTGTGTGTTAGCCAGTGGGCGTGGCATTGAGATGCTTATGGAGGCGGGGAGAGCAGAGGGCAAGTAAATTTTGCTGCGCCTGCACTTTGCATGGAAAACAAAGGCGATATGAAAACCGTGTAAATATCAGACAAAGTTAAGAGCTCGTGTCGTCGCTGACGCTGACGCTGACGTTGACGCTGGCACCGAAACGCTGCACAGTGGTTCAATTTAAACATAAACTAAATCAAATTAATATCGTTGCATTCAAATTAATTTTTAATCATTATTCTATTAACTTTAAAAAATTATATGAAATATATGTTTTTAGGAAAAACAAACTATTTTAGTGTGTGAAAACTTCAATTAAAATATAAAAAATTTAATTAAGTTTTATTGTATAAAAAAAATTTTGAAAATTTGTTTTCTAAATTCTTTTAGATGGAAAATTAATTTTGTATTGTAAAAACCTTTACATATTAAGTTGACTGAAAATAAATATAGGTAACTCGACCACTGTGCAATCTTTGCTGGACAATTGCGGGAAATAGCCAAAAGGTGGTGAGGGAAAGGGAGAGGGCGGGGCTTACAGTGTGCCCGGGTCCCGGGAATGAGATGCGTGCTCCATAATACATATTATTGTTGTTATTATGGCTAAGCTTTGTTTTTCAACCTCGGACCAGGCCAAAAACTGTTGCATTGTTTTCCGCTCGCCAAAACACACACAAAACAAAGTCTCAGTCGCTGTCGAAAGCGAAGACAAAGCAGAACAACGAAGAAAGACAACGAAAGACGAACAAAGGGATGGAAAAGACGATATAAAAAATAAAACAAACCTGAGTTGAGCTAACCTATTGTAAAAGACCCTGTATTTATTTAAGGGCTCATAAGAAATTCTTTTCATAACAAGAAAGTTTATTTATGTACAACAACAAATCGCCAAGAAAAGGCCAAAGTTAGCTTTAAAAGCTAAAATAAAAAATATATTACGAATCAGCCTAGAAACACTCCAATTCTATATTTGGTATTTTTAGTATAGTTATAGAAAGAGATACTAATTATACAAATCTTATAGACTCATTGATATTCTTTAACTACAGGGTCTAAAAGGAAGCGACAGAAGTAGAAGCGTGCGTCGCTTTATTTTTTGCTGCTTATTGTTGTGCCACTTGAAACTGGTGGGCGTACGGTGGTAGAGGGTGTGGCCATGGCCACGGGGGGAGTGAAGGCAGAGGGGTGTGGCAATTGTGGCCTGGCATTAACCGTTAGATACAAGTACATGCGCTGAAACAATGCGGCATTGCAATATTGTGGCCGGTGTTGCCACTTACGAGCATTGCATACTGATTCCAAAGTGATTTGTTTTCGAATTTTGTTCAGTTTAGATTCGTTTTCGTCAAATGTGATATTCAACTTTAATTTATAAATGAGTTATAAAGTTGTTACTGTATAAATTTAAGAATTGAGCAGTATGAAAACTGTTGCCTACTTTTAGGCGTTCCAAATTTACTGAAACTAAATTTACATAACTACAGTTCTATTTTACCAAAGTTGAATTGCCACACCAAAATTAGCCTTCTAATAGAATTGTTATTTTGTCTATAACTAATAATTTAGTTATGCAAATGATAGAGCTAAATCCCTTGAGTGAAAATTTATTACCCAAATCATGTAGACTAATTTGCGACTCATTATTGCCATGCTGTGTGCCACTGTGCGCCGCTACCGTTAGAAGGTCTGCGTCTTCAACGTGGACTTGGGTGTTAATCAGCCAAGTACAGTGCTAAAGTGCGAAAGAGATGGATAGAGGCATAAAGCTGTTGCCGCTGGTTAGTGTAGTAATATTATATATATATATATATATATATATGTGTGCATATGTGTACATATACATACACTTGGAATGTAACACAGGCATAAAAGTAGACAGAGATAGAGAGGGGGGAGGGACAGAGAGAGTGAGAGAAGGAAAGAGACAAGTAGAGAAAGAGATAGACAATGATTTGCATATGAAGCTGCAACTACAGCAGCTGCTGTTTGCCACTGGGTCGCATTTGCATGCATCACTTGTTCTACTTACAAATGAGTGTATGTGTACACATAAACAGATATATATCTATATAATATATATAAATATCTAAACATGTGTGTGTGTGTGTGTGTGTGTGTATGTGTATGACCTTGATCTTGATATGTCCTTTTTAATTTGAAGGCTATAGTAAAAGTGGCGGTTTCTTAACTGGCGACCCGTTGACTGCTAACAAACCTGAAATCAGACAGAAAATGTCATAAAAAAAAAAAAAAATGAAAAGAAAAATCAAAAAATAGACAGCGAATAGAAGTGAATGAAATACATTGATTGCATCAACAAAGGAAAATACAAATAATTGAAGAATAAATTAAGATTTCGGGTGAAAAGTCAGCAGGGCAGATAAATGTTAAGAAAATGATTGACTTTGTGATTCTCTGAAAATATACTTAACACAAACTCAAATTTCTGTCTTTTTAGACCCCGTACTCTAAAAAAGAGTATAGGGGTCTATTAGGTTTGTCTGAAGCGAAATGTGCGTAACAGGCAGAAGGAGGCGTGGCCGACCCCATAAAGTATATATATTCTTGATCAGCATCAACAGCCGAGACGATATAGCAATGTCCGTCTGTCCGTCTGTCCGTCCGTCCGTCTGTCCGTATGAACACCTGGATCTTTTAAACTACAAGAGCTAGAGCCGCCAAATTTAGAATGAAAGTCCGTCATTATGTCAAGCAGATCAAGTTTATTTCAAATCTTTGCCACGCCCCTTACCGCCCCCGCAAATTGTAAATAACTATGGTCACCTACGAAAAAATTGATGTTTTAAGCGAATATCTCAGTAACTATAGCACTTAGGAGTACCGTTTTTGGTATACACGTTGCTAGAGACAGCATAAATGCATTGTCATTAAAATTTTTGGATTGCCACGCCCCGTTTTCCCACACGAATGAAATAATTTTTAAACTTCAATGCCATTTTTTAAGGCATTTGCACTTATCGTACGGTATTGTAATTTCAAATTCGTTTGGAGACAAAGTATCACAAACTATCCTGAAAGTTGCATACAAATCGGACAATAAACAAAAGAGCTAGACACGTAACAAAATTAACAATTTCACGCAAAGTCAATGCATGTGTGCAAGCGAGACAGAAGCATATAAACATGTGAGCGAACGTTTTCGCTGCTTGTGTGTAGCGACAGCGCTGCTCGCGGACGATGCACGCACATGTATGCATACGATTCGATAAATCATATATCGATATGCAATACGATAGTAATTATAATTGCGATATGATCTCGAATGCGATATTTGGTCATTATGTCCATATCTATAGCGTATTTGAATTCAGTTGTTGATAATATCGATATTTGATTTGATGTGATATTTTAATTAATATCGATATCGTCATTTTCTTGGCGATTTGCATCCCTATTACAAACTGATGGTTTTGTTTCAAAGTGTTTTATTGCAAATACTATGAGTACGGGGTCTTTTACAGTCGGCTAGCTCGACTGTAGCCTTTCTTACTTGTTGTTGTCTGTTATATGCCAAAGAATTGTATGCAGATTAAATAAATGTTTATTAAACTCTTGTTATTGAAAATATACAAACAAGTTTAGTTTCGTTAACAAAAACTTTGTTGCCCAAACAAAAGTTACAACATAATAAAATTACTTATAATAGAATTCCAACAATTTTCATCACTTTTAACTTCAATAAATCGTTAAAAAGCCAAAGAAATTTACTGTTTAAATTACTTATAACAATTCCTGTTATTAAATTTACTTTTAATAAATTGCTAGTCACAACTGTTTACTGCATTCACATTCTGTTGGAAATGAAGCGATTTTCCGGCTTTTCACTAACACAATGTCGTGTAATTTGCATTAACCACAAAAACCATAAAATGCAATTGATTAACCAACATTAACATACATATATGTAAATTAAATTGTTTCTATTTATTTGTTTATTCAACAATAAATAAATGCAGCGCCAATTGCCCGCAATTTATGTGCGTATACGCAACAAATTTGTTTCATTACGCATATTAAGCATACGCCCCATAGTCTTCCGCTGGCTTCACATATATTACAATAAGCAGCTTTTGATCCACTTCAATTACAATAGCTTTGTTCCTCAGTTCTCCTCAGCATTTTTGGGCACAGTCAGGCAATGCTTTAGGGTTGTAAGCAGTATTTAGTAGCATTATTTTGGCATAACATCTTTACCATAATTTCACAGAAATTATCTAAAAATATTTCCATGTTTTTGTTTAACTGTATGATATACTAGAAGAAAATTTAGACTTCTTTTGTCAAGATTTATTGTCCTTTTGCACATTTGGTTTCCCAATTGATTTCACTCGTTTCGTACACTTTATGTCCCAATATATTTAAGCCTATTAGCTGAAATCTCAACTATGCAGACAACAAAACTATGTTTAAATGACGTCAAAAGGATCAAAAATTATTCATGTTCCATAATTTAGGAAATGTATTGAATACACTTTGGAAAGAAGTGGGCTAAACATGATAGAGTTATTAGGAAATGTGTGAAACGCAATGAAATTGTTTTAAAATTTGGCTCAAAAATATCGTATTTAAATATTTAAAAATTTACAAAACTTTGTTTAAACTCAGGGCCATTCAAAGACCTATTTTACTGACTGTAGCCAAGTTAAAATTAGAGCCAAGGCCCAAAAATGTAACCAGAAATCAGAATTTATACTCGTAGCACCACATTTTAAAGCCTTTCCAAGGTCTGAACTTTCATGAACTGACAACTGACAGTTGACAGTGTTTTGCCATTGATGCAATTAGTCAGTTGTCCCTGATTGCTTTTAGGCAGAATGGAATCATTTCAAGCATAAATGCAGGAATCTTTGTGGTTTCCCCGTAAAACGAGAATAGAGAGAACTTTTTCTGTCGAGTATTGCTAATTGGCCGAGTTGTTACAGTCAGCTTATAAAAGCCAAGAACATTATGTACAGGCAACCAGTTAATAGTTGTCGCATTCTAGAGTCCTCCAGTTCCAGTTTAAAAAGTTCTCTCGACTCCTGCATACGAAATGATTGTAACTGTATACGGGGTTACGAGTTCCAGATACTGTAATAAGCTGCATGTAAATTTAATTAATGCTCGACAACGAACACTTTCTGGACACTGCGCGTTGCACTGCCAACAACGGGCTAGGCATGGCGGGGAGGAAGTAGGAGGAGTAATAGGAGAGGCAGAAAGAGGAGGAGAGGAAAAAAGTGTTGTGAAAAACTGGCAGTAGGAGAATTCTCGTAATCCTCCCCATGCAAACCAAACAAAAAAGTCAAAAAACATATTTGGAAACATCGCAGGAAAAAGGAAGTAACAAAAACGCACAAAAAATTAAAATCTTTTTTGGCACGCCGAACATAAAATTCTCTTGAAAAAGTGTAAATAAATCAATTTTCTTGGAAATATGTAAACAAAAATTTAAATTTTATTACACTTTGTATGGTTGGATTAATTTATATATCTTTCATATAATAGATAAGTATCTCATTTGAGAGAATGATGGAATGATTTTTGTTTTTTAAGGTTAGGAAGAAATGGAATCTTTCAATAATTAAATTTGAAATAAACTTGGTTAATAATTATAGTTATTTCTAAGCCTTTTAAAAATTTTTTTTAATTTAGTTTTTATACTTATGGTAAAGTTTAACATTTTAATGTCAGCTTTTATTATTGTGTAGAAGAAACATTATAAAATTTAAGTCGCGTCTCAATTTAACCATTTACATTACTTATTGCCTATTGTTAACTTTGTTATCATAGTGCCATACAAATATTTCGTCAGAATAAACCGTTATAACCCACTGTAGTCACACAGAAAGTGTGTAGAGTAAACGGAAACGGATAAGCAAGAAAACCAAAATGGGCATGCAGCGAACAGCCAGCAAAAACGACAAACAAAACAATGGGCAAAGAAATGGATAAACACACAAACAAACACACACACACACACACACACACACATATATATATATATAGAAAAAGACTGCTTGTTAAGAAGCTAAGTGAAAGGGAAGCGGGAATAGGTTAGTTTAGCTAGGCCAGATTCGCAAAAAAGTAACAAAAGGAAACAGAAAATGGCTGCATTTTGGTTTGGTCAGCGCAGCGCAGCAAAGTATGCTACTTTTTATTTTCTCGTTTGGCATTCTTGTTTCGATACCTATTACACGTAGTGTAAAAGGGTATGATCGGCTGTTGGACACTGAAAGAAGAAGACATGTTTGAACTGAAAATGTATTTCAAGTTAATGTCATGTTTCCTTTTAAATATGCACTTATGTCTTTTAATCATAGTTTCCTACCATAAAAAGTTAAAGTAAATTCCTGACTGACTAATGGGTATCTCTAAGTTCCATGTCGACCAAGCATTTAAAAGTCTTCTTTTTTTTGTTTTATTTTGTTGCGCCCATCTGGTCGAGATTCAACAAGAACAGCAACAAGAACACCATCATCATCATCATCATCATCATCATCATCATCATCATCATCATCATCATCATCAGCATCATCATCATCATCATGTTTATCATCAACATCGTCAGCATCATCATTATCAGCACATTGCATTGCATTACTGACTGAGCTTGTAAGCTGCTTTGCCAGTTGCCAGTTGCTTGCTCACAGTGCTTCAAAAAAGATTTTTTACACGCATTAAATTTAAGCTGCTAAAACTATTTTAGAGAATTTTGAAGCAGCTCTTAGCTCTTAGAATTTAAATTAAATAAAAAACAGCCAAAACTTTTTAGTTTAAATAAAAATTTTGATTCAAATGAAAATTTAAATAATAAAAACATAAAAATAATTTTAAAATTGTCAACTGAAGTCTTTTAGTATAGATTTTTTATTTTCTAATTGCAATTAAATATTTATTTTCTTATGTTTTTTGTTTAAATTGTGACCCTTAAATATAATTTAATATAAAATTATAAATAAAAAAAAAAATACAAAAAAAAGAAATAAATTTACTAAAAATGCAAAAAAAAAAAAAGATCAAATTATTTCTCCATTTTGTTTAGTCTGGTGTCAGTGTGCAGCTTATTGAGAACGGAATGGCAGCACAGTCGGAGCGTTGCCACTTAGCAAGTATCCTTTTCTTTTACAACTCATATGGAAATTTATGCAAAACGCCAACAAGAGGGCAAAAGGCGAAAGGCAAGGGTCTAAAGCTTCACTGTGGTTCTATTTGTATGTGTGTGTGTGTGTGTGTGTGTGTGTGTGTGTGTGTGTGTGTGTGTGTCCTTGTTGCTGCTGTTGCCGCCGCTTGGCTTGGCAATTACAGCAATTATGAAAAACTAGAGATGAGTAACACATGCTCACGAACCTCACGAAGCATGGATTAATCCCACTAATAATTCCACAAATTAAACCTGCTAATTAACAAACTGAATCTGCGTCATTAGTTAATGAGACACACAAAGGAAATAATGCTAAAGCTTTGTACAATATTGAATCATAATTGCAATGCAATTTCTTGGAAGCTTACATGTGTTTTGTAAGCCAGAGAACTAATGCCATAAATACAAATTTCCAGTTAAATCAAATGCACAAGAATTGTACAAAAGTAATTAAATCAAATTTCCGTTTAAAAAGAAAAAATTTCAATTAAAATTGTATTACAAAGAACAAATTGGATTTTCTACGAAAAAATTATGCAAATGAAGCGTTGTTAAAGAGTTTTTCTAGTGTATTTTATGCACATATTTTTTGAAAACCCCTGTAATCCATTATGATCACATTGCTTTGAGGCCCTCCACGCATTAAACACATTTCTTAGCCATTCGCTAATCCAACCGCCATTTGGATTCCCATGGAGTTCAATTAACTGACAGTGACTCTTTTGGCCAGAACGAGTGGCTTACACAGTCGACAAGCTTAATCCCGAGACGAGTATTTGCAACATGCAACATGCAATATGCAATATGCAATATGCAACATGCTGCATGCTGTAAGTTGACACGCTGACTCACTCAAAAAAATTAGGGACCAAAAAAATAACAGTGAAGCAAATAATAAAAAAGTATAATAGAAATAATAAAAAAAATTTAATTTAAAATATTTAAAAAAAATAATAAAAATTCATTTTCTTTTTAAAAGAATGCCTAAAAACTTTGTCAATAAATAATTTTATTATTTTAAATTAGTATTAACTTCAATTTAATAGAAATTCGAAACTTTTTCAACACTGGTTTATATCTTGAAAAATAACCACAGAAACCTCCAGATTTAAATATCTGCCTTATCTGCCTACTTATATAAACGTACGTTTTCAAAAAAAAAAAAAAAAAAAAAAAAAAAAAATTTAAATTCTATATAAAAATAATCATTTATTTTTAAAAAGTTTTGCATACATATTGTACAAGCAAATAATTTTTTAAATAGGATTTTTAACATTTTATTGCATTCAAAAATATAAAAATTTTAATGCATAAAAAAATATGTAACGAAATATATTTACAAATATATATTTGATGTCTAGAAAATATAATATTATATATTGAATTTATTCACTTTTAAGTTTGTTTTAATATGTTTAGTATAAGTTTGGCTTATAAAAAAAGATACACTTATTCATACACTATTTTCAATTTTAATAGCTAAAAAACTTTTAAAAATTTTATAAAATTTTGCTTCAATTCAATATTAAAACTTAATATTATTTTGCATTATAAAAAAAGATTCACTTATTTATGAAATATTTAAAATTTTAAATACAATAGTTAAGAAAAGTTTTAAACTTTAATTAAATTCCCTTTAAACTTAATATTAGTTTGGGTTAAATAGAAGGTACATTTCTTTATAAAATATATAAAATTTAAAAAGTTTAGAAAAATTTTAAATTTTATTAAATTCCGTTTTAACGTACTACTACTACTACGTACTGGAAAATGAACTAGACTTTTTCGCTGAGTGCAGCATCAACATTCAACACGCATTTGAGTAAAGCCCTGTGATTGGTAATCCGGATTTCATTACTCTTTTAACATTGCAATCCTTTGGTGCTGCGCTTTTTGACAGCCGCTGTCTGTTTTGCTGTGTGTGGCATGTGGCATGTGGCATGTGGCATGGCAACGTTGCAAGTCCTGGCTCAGCGCATAAGGCGCATGAGGCTCTTATGGCAATTGCACATATGGTGGAATGCTGTAAGTAAATGTTTCAACCACATACATCAACATGAACAAAGTCAAAGTACAGATAATAAAAACAAAAATAAAAAAATAAAAATAAAAAAAAAAATAAAAAAAAAAAATAAAAGTTTGCTTTCGGTGACCTTTGAGATTTACTCCTCTGCTCGGGTTGACCATTAACATTTATGACTTGTACTGATTTTTTTCTTCTTTTTTGAGACCCCGTACTCTAAAAAGAGTAGAGGGGTCTACTAGGTTTGTCTGAAGCGAAATGTGCGTAACAGGCAGAAGGAGGCGTGGCCGACCCCATAAAGTATATATATTCTTGATCAGCATCAACAGCCGAGATGATATATGTTCACTGATTTTTAAAGAATTTTTAAATTTTTTTGATTTTATATATTTTGGGACTCTGAGCTCCAATCTTCGATTGGTATACCTTTTTGAACTCGGTAGGAGCGAACATTTTCGCTGCTTGTGTAGCGACAGCGCTCCTCGCGGACGATGCATGCACATGTATGCATACTTTACGATAAATCATATATCGATATTCAATACGATAGTAATTATAATTGCGATATGATATTAAACGCGATAATTGGTAATTATGTTGATATCGTATTTGATTTCAGATGTTGATAATATCAATATCGAACGCGATATGTGATTTTATGTGATATTTTTATTAATATCGATATCGGCATTTTCTTGGCGACTTACATCCCTATTACAAACTGATGTTTTTGTTTCAAAGTGTTTTATTGCAAATACTATGAGTACGGGGTCTTTTACAGTCGGCTAGCTAGTCGACTGTAGCCTTTCTTACTTGTTTTATACTGAACTCAACACACACATACATATACATATGTATGTACTTATACACATACATATATAATCTTTTGCTAACATATGCTTATCTCGAATTTATTGAGAATTTCTTTTATATGTGTATTTTTATCGACTGAAAAAGACCCTGTACGCAAGCTGCAGCAACAGATGTGTTATTAGATACTTTATATAATAACAAAACTTAGCTATAGTTCGATATATGTATAAGATTTATAAGTTAGCAATTGTGAAATACTACTACTTACCTCAGGGAAAAAACTTTGACAGAGTGTTCATGAGTTGGGCATGCTTTATTATAGCCCTTAGCCTGTCTCAATTGCTTTTCGTGTGCCACCATCAATTGTTGACTTGTTTGCAGGTTAAGTTCCTGATATTGCATACCTGAAGCCCAACGCTTCCGACACGCCCCGTCGCACTCCAAGCCTCCACCATATCCTTCAAATTCTTAAGAATCCATTTTAAGCAGCAATTCTTCAGGGCCATTGCGCCATTATGTTGCATTTCATCCTGTTAACAATTTGTGCATATTTTTTTGATTGTGCACAGTGTTTTTCAAATCAATTGTTGCATTTTCTGCGCTGATATTGTTCTTCATAGACCCTGCACTTTAAGAGGTAGAAGTGTGTTTATGTTTGGTAAAAGACAAATCTTCTGTACTAACTTAGAAGTTGTTGAAGCTTGAATATTTACAACCTAGACCCTGTAATTTAATAGAAAAGAACAGAAAACTTACATTTTTAAAACCTTTAAAAAAAAACCTTTTAATTTTTTTGGATTTTTTGTTTTTTTAAACTCCAATTTGTTTAAAATTTACTTCTATTAAAATTATAATTTCTATGACAGAAGTACAGGGTCTAGACCTTTTGAACTAGTTCACTTTGTACTTGCTCTTAAAGTTCTTCTGTGCTGAATTCTAGTTCTTGTAGGATTTCTACCTCTTCCATTTAAGGGAACTCACGTAGAATGTGCACATTGTTGTGCCAGATGGGTGTAGGTGTGTGTGTACAGGTGTGTTTGGGTTGTTTTTGTTTTTTGTACTCCACCTCAATATTACTGCACTCTGTTATTTGCAATTGAATTGAATTGATTTGTTGTCCCCTTTTTATTTTTTCAATGAATTTCCTTAATTCTTCTTCTTGCCCTTTTACTGTTGTAAATCTTGTCTTCCTTCGCTTCCTCCGTTTCCTCTATACCAGTTGTTGTTAACTTGGCCAGTTGCTTGGTAACACAAGCTAACACTTGCACGACGTGACAATGATCCTAGGTATATATATACAAATCAAATTCAATACCATCGAAGCTTCACCGTACAAACTCATTCCAATTGAATTTTCCTTTCCTGTCTGCATTCGATATTCATTGTGTGATGCTATTTGAACGCTTATTATATGACCATTGACTGGCAGCTGATTGAGACACATGAATGGGTGGGTATGATGGGTTACCTGGGTGTGTGGCAGGGCCTGGAGGGAATCTAGTGGGAAGTATTACACAAGCCATCAACCATAGTCAGAGTCACAGTCGCATTCACATTCGGAGAACACATCATTCAGCATATAATATTGGTGTATACAATTTGTACACAAAATACTTATATACCTATATTTCTCTAGAGATGCGCTAAACTGTGACTCTTCACTCGCTGTCACTGTGAACAATAAAAAAATTTAATTAACAATTAAATTAGTAGTACAATAGAAATGAGACTTAAAAAATTAAAATTAATTCACATTTGTTTTAAGTAACTACATTTTTGTAACTGCGACTTATCACAGTCACAGTCTATATAGATGATTTTTGATTACAACTTGCAAATTCTTTACAGAAATTGAAATTGCAAATATTTTGGAAGAAATTTTATCCTTTATTGTAATTATTATAGTAATATTTGAATCAACTCTTAGTAAGTATTCCATAAGTAACTGCTACCCACTTGCTAAACAGTGATTTTGTATTTTTTCGGAGTTTTCTAACAGCACAATTTTGTAATCTTTTTTATTTGGAAAACCCGTTCACAAACTGTGATTTTGTAACTGTTACTCATCACGTTGCAAATCTAATATTTCATACACTCGCGTCTCCGGGAACCTGAGAAATGAATATATTCCACTTTTCTAATTAAATTCCTCAGAATTTCTATTCGATTTGCCTTCACTTGTGTTTTGGGGGGAGACAAACTCCAACCCAAAATCGCTCCATTTTTTTGCTATCGAACTTGAACAAGAACATAATACGCCATAATTCGGCTTTATTAATTTATGTAAGAGGCTACAAAAATAGAAAAACAAAAAAAAAATCAAAAACCAAAAACCAAAAAAATAATGTATCTCGGTTTATGTCATTAAAATTGACAAGAAAATCAGTGAAAAATAATGACGAGCAATGCATTGGGTAATAAAGTATCACCGCAAACGGATGGCCAATAAAGCAATACGCAGAGCAATGCCAAAAACAACAGCAACAACAACAACAACAACTAGAACAACAACAACAACAACGGTAACAACATATTAGACTGGCCCAAACGAGCGTTACGAAATTATTTTGGCAGTTTGCCCGTTTGGCCGTTGCCAAGGTCTGGGCTCTAAGTCATTGTGCTGCCTCTTTGACAGACCTCGTTTGGTATGGCATCAATGGGTGCTACTGTTTTTTTTTTCTACTGCCAGTCGAAAGGGGAGGATTTTCTAGACCCTGTAGCAGCAAAGAGTGCAGGGGTTGTTTCGGGTGTCGCAAAAAAATATGATGAAGTCGTAGACAATCCCAAAAAGTATATATATCGACAAGCGAGTCGATTTATATCAGAGTCTGTAAGAGATAGGGTAAATAAATTTGAGTCAAAAATTTCGTTTAGGCCTTACGCAGATCAGGGTCGGGTTTAAATTTTTGCCACTCCCTCTTACGCCTTAGGAAAAATTAAAAAAATCATAGCAACTTAAGTCGAAAATCAGGAAAACTTCATTTTTGTTGGAACTTTCACACACTCAAGTCCACACAACTCGTTCGAATCGAACAACTATATACCACATAAAGTCCATTGTTTTCAAGACATATTTTAATTCTACTCACATATATCTTTTCGATATTGTTTTAGACTCAAACAACTATAACTTTATATTACCAAACTTTCTCTACCCCTCGTATTTATATATCCACAGTAAGCACAGGGTCTTCTGCAGTCGACGTGCTCGTCTGTGGCCCGTTCTACTGGTCTTTATTTACCTTTGTTTTTGTCTGTTTTTTTTGGGTACTACCGTTAGCTACCCTGGCCTTTGTCTGTCTCGTTTGGCATGACATTGAGCCGCTGTTTTGACTTTGATTGAAATTTGAAAACGTGCAATGAAATCAACATGATTTATACTATTTTTAAATGGAGTTTGGACTGGGTTACGAAATTGAAACTCTATAATTTTGCTGCCAGGAAGTTGACTTCTTAGGTATTAAAATTTAGTTCGCTAGTAGAGAATTTTTTCTTTGGGAAAAACTTACAGAAAAGACTGGGAATCTCTTGAAAAATCTTACTTTTGAGGCTGTAATTTAATTGATTTCTAGAAAAAGTTTCAAGCAAAATATTTTTTATTATATTTTTAAGCTCGTCTTAAGTTTCTTTTGCCTTTAAAAAAGTTAAAAAAGATTAATTATTTTTTTTGGAAATTTTTAAAAATATTTCTATTTTAATCCTTTCCCCGCTGTAGCTCTAGGAGAATAAATATAATATTGCTTACTCTTAAAGCGTGTGCACATAAATTTTTGAATATTTCACAAGCGGGTATATTTTAAAACTGCTTAGAAAACCGATTTAAGCCCGTTTTTATCTGGAAAAATTTTTTTTAATTTTATAAATCCCCACAACATTTTTTTAAATCAAAAAATTCTTTGTTTCGAATTTAACTCTATCAAAGTAAGTTTAAAATTGCTAAAGTTTCTTTATTCCACAATTTTTCAGTTTTTTAAATCTATTTTATATTTAAGAACAATTTTTTAATTTTTAAAATATAATTATTTTAGGAAATTGTTGAACCAAAATTAATTTTAAAGCGTTTTTAAATTAAAAAAAAAATTTGAAACCCAAAAAAAGTTTTTTTATACGCTAGTTTTGCTAGCAATTGATTACAGGGTATAGTACAGTCAGTCAAGTGTTCTTTTTGTACATACTAACATCGTAATGCTATCGATTTATAGAGTGTCAAACTGACAAATTACACAACAACAGCATAAGCAGGCAATGCAACAGTTATAGATACAAATGCGAAAAGAAAGTGAGGCAGAAAGAGAGAGAGAGAAAGAGAGAGAGAAGGAGAAAGAGTGGAAGAGTGGAAGAGAGTGAGTATGAGTTTTGGGAACTATAAATAGCGTAGAGCTGTCATAAACTGCTTTTTTGGCCTGTAAAGAGAATTACATGGCTGAACGGCAATGCTTGTGGCGCCCTCTGTTGATAGTCTTTTGTATCTTAAAAGACGCTACTATGACAATTTATTGTAGAAAATATATATCTGCATTTGAAAGTACCCTTTATGCCAAACTGCCTTGTGTTTTCCTTTACAATTTTACATATTTGTTTAGTTTCAATTCACTGTACAGTGAATACAATGGGGGCCAAAAACATAAGACAGTTCAACTGACAGCCGGAAAAACCAACAACAAAGGAAGGAAAAGATTTTCTCTGATTTTAAATTTAATAATTTAAATTTTTCCCGTGAAAAATAAAATTGTTCTTTAAAGTTTTTAATCAACTGTGCGCCAAATAAACAGAAAATATTGCATTTTTTTATTAAAGAATGCCTGAAAAAAAACTAAAAGTATTTAAAATATACACAAAATATTTGCAAAGACCGCACTCGAATCAAGTATTTGGTGCTGCGATTAAAAGAATCTAGAAAAAATTCCATTGCGAATCGATTGTAAACCGGAATTTGGAACTAATTTAGATACGTAGAGTACACTTAAGAAACTATTGCGACTTTCACGTTGAATAGAAGGACCAAAAGTGTAAGAATTTCAATGCCAAACTGGTTTAAGCCACAGCAGCTCAGCCAAGCGGCAAATGTCCTGTGGCAATGAATACACCCTCCAATCGTCGAATCCTCCATTTGTCGAATCCTCCAGCACGACAAACGCCAGAGAGTGGGCGAAAGGGAAAGAGGGGAAGGGAAGAGAACTTTCTTAAGGTTTTGCAACTATACGAGGTGATGTAACTTATGTAACAAGCGTGGCTGTGTTTGGCTTAAGCCCACAACTGCTGCAATGTCTTGTATTAGGTTTTTATTTAATTTTAATGCGACTACACACAGTATGAAAGGGACAGCATTATTTGGATTAGTGATGCGCAAAAGGAGTACGAGCACGTACTAAAGATTGAGGAATCTAACAGAAATTCCACAGAATTTTTAAGATTTTCTGCAGTTATGAAATGTAAACACATTTAATATAGTAAGAAATTAAATTTATTTAATTTTTTAGTGGTGTGATTAAGTTTAAATTTATATAAAAAAATATTTATTTCCAAAAGAAAATCATAAAAATAATTTTAGAAATTTTTAAATATTAAAATCTTTCTAAACTTCTAACATATATCGATTTAAGATTTCTAATTGGTTTAAAATAACGGAATTTTTATAAACTCGTAAGATGTTTCAATAGCACTCATGCGAGATCTTTTAAAGTCGGTTCGCTCAGCTTTAAGCTTTCCTCCAAGACTTTTTGCTACTAAACGATAGTTTTACTATAGGCTTTAAAAAGCACGAACACGCACTCATCTGTAGCAGCGAATAACAGAGGCAGAGGGAGATTGAAAGAAAGAGGGGGAAAAAGATAAAGAAAGAGCGACACAGATAGAAAAGCTGTTGAAAATATAAGTTGGGCACAGATTTGGTCAGATGTTGGAAATACTGCAGTGAACGCCTTTGGGCCATCTGCTTTCATATTAACTCTACTTCTCCCACTGTTCTATGCCCACTACCACGCCCACTGCATTCCTTCATCTCTCTCTGTGTCCCTCTGCCTCTCTAATTGTCTCTGTCCCTGTTCCTCTATAGTCACCGAAATTGCTTTTGTATGCACTTTGGCCCATTTTAGGCAGCTGCACCTTGTCTATCCAAGCGTTGCTTATTGCGGTCTCGTATTTCTCTCAAATTGCCACTTGAATCATTTCCAGGATTTGCCCTTAAAGCTAATTTTCACTGCTTTAGCACCTGCTGCTCAATTCCATTAAATTTTGCTCCTTTTCCACTTTTAAACTAAAGGACAAGAACTTTTTATATTTTATTGCAAACAATTTTAAAACTTTGTCGCTAAAAATAAAAAACTTTTCGTTGCTTAACTTTACCACAAAAAAAAAAAAAAAAACCTTTTACTGTGGGAATTGGTTCAAGTGGAACATAGGACAATATAGAAAGCATAATATAATAGAATCGAATTGAGATTAAGTGAGTAAATGGGTTTGAGGAATACTAAGAAGAAATTCGGTGCTAATTATGTTTAGTAATTTATATACTTTATAAATTTTTAAAAATTTAATTTTATTTCAAATGTTTTAATTTTGATGAAATATAGGAAAAAAGGCAGACTGTAGTATTCTCAGTTATTTAAGTATGAACTTTAAATATATTTCAAAAATTTAAAAATTAATTATCAAGTGATAGTTCTATTCGACTCGATATAGCCATGTCCGTCTGCCTGTCCCTATATCTGTCCGTCTGTTCCTATGCTAACTAGTCTCTCAGTTTTAAAGCTATCTTGAAACTTGGTACAGATGTGTATTCCCTCTGCGCGCAGTTCATATACTATAATCGGCCAGACCGGTTGACTAAATCATATAGCTCCCATAGGACAATCGGTTGAAAAAAACGTTTTTGTTTTAGCTATCTTATCCAAAGTGAGTCTATATTTATTTAGTACCAAATCCCATGTGCAAATCAAATTTCATCTAGATCGGACCACTATATCATATAGCTGCGATAGGAACAATCGGTTATGAATGCTGAAAATGCTTAGTATGAAAATTTTCAGTGTCTATTAAACAACTTCAAGCAAAGTCACGCAATATGCCCTATATGCAGACCAAATTTCATCCAAATTGGACTATTATATCATATAGCTTCCATAGGAACAATAAACACAATATGCATGACTGTAAGGGTATTTAGTCTTCGGCGAACCGAAGATAACTTTTCTTTCCTATTGTCAATGTACTCAAGTATTCGTAAATCAAGGACTTAACAAATTAATAGCCAACTGACCTTATGCCCTGCTATCCGACTAAACTGAGCATATAATCAACTTGAATTAGGTAAATTCCAAGAGCTTAAAACATTTGTTACAAACTACAAATTTAAACACAATTTCTTCGAATTTGACAACATTATTACAGCTTCTAGTAGTTTATTTAGCTAACAAATTTTCAAAAGCTTTAAATACTATAAGTAACTATTTATATATAGTTTGGCAAAGTTATACGAATCAAATTCTTAAATGTGTACAATATTTTGTAAACTGTTTTTTTTTAAAGCTAAAAGTGTTTCTAAATTTATATAAAAATTAATATAAATTTCTTTGAAAAACAAGCCAAATAGTATTATATTTAAAACATACTTTTGTTAGTTGACAACTTTCAACGTTTAAGGTAAATATTATGAAACTTTTGTGTGTGGTCTAAGGCACCAAAAACTGGCTGCTCAACAATTTTTTTGCTGGGCTACTAGGAAGAAAGGATGGATGGATGGATGGATGGAAGGCAACATCAACTTGCCCTACTCTATCTAGTATATAGAATACATATATATATGTAATGTATATGTATGTATATCATCAACTACATTGTCTGCCCCGGGGACAGCTCTTTTGCGTATCTTAGCAGAGCTACCACAGTGCCCTAAAAAGCTATTCGCGTCCCCCATTGTCAAATCGCGCGAAAGTTTTTAAGGTCGTTGAGGCCCCAAAGCTAAGCATTCTGTATCCACAATCCATCCCTATCCAACCATTGACCTTGCTAATGAGCAAAATATAAAAAAGAAATTACCATAGTCAAAAGACCAAAAGTCAACAAAATTTTAAGATAAAGAAAAAAATTATAATATTTTAGTAATTTAAGTTGAAGATTTAATTGTATAATTATTAATTAATATTATATTATTTTATTTATATTATTAGCTTCCTTGTTTATTAGTCCTATTTTTTATTATTATTTAACAACTTTAAGCTACAACTATTTCTTTTTTATTTAAAATTAATTTTTTTTTTTTTTTTTGTATTTTGCAAAAAGTATTTTGATTTAATTTTTTTTAATTTTTTTATTTGAAATGTATTTATTAATTTTAAATTTAATATATGGCTTTTTTAAACAGTTCAATTTTTTTAAATTTTATACTTTATTTAATTTATTATTATTTTATTTAAAATTTTAATAATTTTTTTTTTTTTTTATTTCATTTTGATTTGATTTATTTATTCTTTTGTATTTTTATTTTTAATTTATATTTTCTTGATTATTTGTTATTTATTGCTTGTTTATTTGTTTATTCCTTAATTTCTTTACCAAATATTTGCCAGAATAAACTATTAGTTTTTGTTTTCGAAGTGTGTTGAGGCAATAAATTAAATGAAAGACACCCACAGCTTTTAGACGTTACGTATACGTACGTGTTATGGCATGAAAGTGTTGCCTACTTTGCGGCTGACTGTTGACCAAACATAAACAAAACCGCACACGACAAGGCTTAGAACTGATAGTTACCTGCTAACCATCACTTAAACAGAGAATCTCTGTATCTCTGTGTGTGTGTGTGTGTGTATGTGGGTGTGGGTGTGGGTGTGTGTGTATAGCACCAATTTGTCCAGGTAACATAACTCATCTGCATATCGTGTGCCAGCTTTGCACAAGCATGCTTGCGTAAACATACTGACTGGCATGCTTGTATCAACAATATGGCAACAACAAGAACAAGAATCTGTAAGCTGGCAAAATAAGGAAATAAGTTATTTGCTCGAAAAGAATTTAAATAAAAAAAAATGTAGTAGCTAGTAAATACCCTGTACTAAAAGTGCTCATTAATATATATACTCTTATCTGTCAGCAGTTCTGTAAAATATTAAAAAAAATACAAATTTTAAGGGTTAAACTAAACTCAATTTACTTTTTAAGAAAAACACTTTTTGAAAAAATTTTAAACTGAGTAAAAGGTGACTCTAAAAATTTTAAAAAAATTACCTCACTAAGAAAAGCAAACGTTTCAGGCTCTTGATTTTTTAAGTGTTTTAATTCTTATTTTTTTATATTTTTTCTATATTTTTATTCTTAGTTTTCTCTTCAAATTGTTTCCTAATTTTTGGTAATAACATATTTTTTAACCAAAAAAGTGTACATATTTAAAGCCTGTCATCTTATTGACCCTTTCCAAAAGTTCACTGAACTTATCATACGATTGTATCATAGGGGATGTCCAATTTAGCCATACTTTCCTAATTAAATGGCGCCCAACGTGTGTCAACCCGGTGAATCTCCCAAAATTGTCAAGGTCTAAACTTGTTTATTCAAATACGGCTGACCCTAAGTTGGCTTTTAATAGAGTCTGAAGTACAATTTAAACTAGGGTATTTCATATGAATCACAAACTTCTTGAACTTCTTCATCTTCTTCTAAATATTTTTTTGTAGCTGTTTTCCACAAAGTGCTTTTGAGTAATATTTATAAAATTTCTTAAGAATTTCAATTTTGCTGGCTGTCGCAAAGCAGACAGAGAATGAGGAAGAGAGCAAGAGAGAGAGAGAGAGAGAGGGAGAGGGAGAGAGAGATGGAGAACTCAAGCATGCACTGCATATACTAGATATTATAAGCCAATGGAAGCACATAACCCAGATGCAACGCCATTCGGTCCCAAAGCACGATTATGTGCATCATTTGGCTTTTTACCGCTGACTCAAGCCAAATGCACACAATATTCACTGTCCCTGCCCATACAACGCCCCTTTTAGCCACTCCTTTTCCCCACTCATTCCTCCTCAGCAAATTCGAGTAAAATACTGAGAATACTTATAAGATGCGATGACATTTCGTATAGACCAAAGGCCAAGCGCTTATTAATTAGTAGCCTTAAACTAAAGATGGGAACTGGTCTTTAAGAAGCATGAGTTTTAGACCCTGTAGTGAAAAATTAAGCATAAAACTGTCTATGTAAATCTATGAAGCATAACAATCGGAGCACAAAGACTATAAGGACTTTAACTACTACTCATGATCATCTCTAGTTCATACCCTTCGACCTTTAGCACACCTTAAACTCAACTACGAAAGGTCTCAATTAAGCCAAGTAAGCGAAAATACAAGCAAAGTCACTCAGTGTTTGTGTGTGTGTGTATTTTAAGTAAGTGTATCTATATTTCAATCAGTGTTTTGATAGCTCTTACTTCAATTATGCGAGGCATATTATGAATTCTAAATTCGTGATTTCAAAGGAAGAACAATTTTGCTTAAAAAATTTGTATTTTAAGTAAACATAGGTTTATATAATTAGTTTGATTGTTAACTTAAGTACTATAATCATATTCAGTTTGAATGGTAACTCAAAGGTTTCCAACTAATTCACGAAAAGCACTACGTGTAAACATGGTCGGTGTGCGAGCAAATCAACAGAGACTAATTGCAGCTGCTCTTTGGCAAGATATTCAATCGCTTTGCCACCAAGCCTTCTACGGCCAGGTGAAAAAAGGTGGCCAAAGGCATCATGACTCTAGCAGTTAAAAGCTAAGGGCCAACACCGTCAGCTGTTAACTGATTTGGGTCACTTGGCAGCTGCGGCAGAGCTAACGATATTAAACAGCTAAGTTCTTTTGCGAGCGCTCCTTTTGGCGCAATTATTAATTATTGATTAACTTTAACGAACGGAAGGAAATCTTGAACTTTAAATTAGCGTCTTCTTTAACCCTGTAGTCTGTCAAATGGAAATGACTCAAATCAGATTAATAAATTCCACCTGATTTATTAATCTAAATGAAAAAGAGTCAAAAGATTTAAGTTTGTATGACATGAGAAGACTTTGTGAATTTTTCCGAACTGTAAATTTTAACACATTCATTCGGAGTTGAAATTTAAGAAAATATCTTGAACATATACGACTGTTTTGCTTTTCGGAATAATTTTCGGAGTTCCAATTTTATTTTCATTTGACCACATTTATTATAAAATCCACTGTAAAATTTGCACAGACCCAATAAACATTTATTAATTTATTCGTGAACATTTTCGGAGTCGAATAAACATCGACAATAAAAATGCTACTGAAAACAACAAGACGAAATAGGCTACAAAAAAGGATTTACTTTTTCGGAAATAGTTTCGGAGTCTTAGAAATGTATTTAATTTTTCGGAAACCAAGTTTGAAATGCAAAAACTCAAGTAAGTGTAAAAGCAAAGTGCTAAATGATAAGAAAACTTGTGTGGACCAAATTTAACCATTCCGAAAACCTTTAACAGGTAACTTTGTTGCGAGGTTTAAGTTAAAAACTTGTAGAGTAACTTGAATCCCTGAGATTACCTAAGATTATCTAAGCTGTCTTCATTTCATGACAAAGTATTTGCAATGGAGATGGGGAAAGAAACTTGTCAACTAGCTTACGCAGTAAAAACGTAAGACATTTAGTTTGATGACCTTGTTCAGTTCTAGTTCTGGTTGAGATGCAACCCCATCAACTCATACGACTTCTCTTACAAAACGGAAATAGTAATGATGATAACGATGATAATGTTTATGATGATTATAATGATTATATATCCGCATGCGATTGTCATATGCAAGTTAACATTATTGACGCAATCAGCGGATATAAATAAGTCAACGATTGCATTTCCCAGTAACAATATAAATAATAACGAACTGCGCTAGTTGCTTGTTTGTTAACAATAACGATATAACACTCAATAGCAAACAAAGATTCCCAGAATGAATAGAAGTATATAAATATACACAACTACTATATATATTTCTCATGTGTGTACACACTTGGAATCTTGTACACACAAGTATTTCGGAATTAGCTGAATGCATTTGCTTTGGATTTTTTAATTAAAATTGCACCCAGCACTCAATTCAATTCCTATAATTTAATCTTAGCACACTCTCACACACACACTCACATAGGCCCAACACACACACACACATCAGAGTCAACAAGAATTGATTTTTTTGTATACCCTATAATTGTGCTATAAATTATGAGCATATTAATTTGTAAACTAAACAAAAGTTTTATACATTTCAATTTTTCGGAGTCATTCCTTTTGAAAAAAGTAAAAAACCATTTTGCCTTCGGAATTTAAAAAAAAATAGTAATAGTTTAACACATGTTAAACCAGTAAGAAAAGCTATAGTCGAGCGAATCGACTGTAAAAGACCTCGTACTCATTCCTGTCCGTACTCATTCTTATCCGATCCGGTCAAACTTGGTGAGGATAGTTAACTATAGGTTAGTTTTTGCGATTGCTCAACTAATACTACATGTCTTTATGCAAATTTCCTATTTTCTACCGATTGGTCGTATGACAGCTATAAGATGTAGTTGTCCGATCCGGGTCAAACTTGGTAAGATTAGTTATAATTATACTATACACATAATGTGTGGTGTTTGTTCCCGATAGCTTTAGTCGTATTTAAGTTATGGTGTTATGAAAATGGTTTTTTACAATTTGCGTACACTATAGAAGGACTTTTATTCCAAATTTGCTTGCTCTAGCTCTTGCAGTCTCTGAAATCCAGGTGTTAATACAGACGGACAGACAGACGGACATGGCTATATCAACGCGACTGTTGATGCTGATCAAGAATATATATACTTTATGGGGTCCCAAATGCTTCCTTCTGCCTCTTACGCACATTTTGATTCAGACAAACCTTCTACTCCTTTTGAGTACAGGGTCTAAAAAGACTATAAGTGCACTATGCTCTCTGTAAAAGTATATTGGGCTTGTGAAAAGTATGTAACAGGCAGAAGAAGGTGTGGCAGACCCCATAAAGTATATATATACTTGTATTTGTTTTTATAATAAATTAAAAAGAACAAGAAAGAATGCTATAGTCGCCTCGCGACTTTAGGATACCCGTTACTCAGTTTAATTATATTATTAAAAATATAATATATTATTATATTAATAATAATACAATCGTTTAGGTAATCGACCCTATTAATTTTAATTCAGATGACTTGAGAAACGCAGAAAATTTTCATACAAAATCATATTTACAGAGTATTTTTGACCGATTGTCCCTATGGGAGCTATACGATATAGTCGTCCGATTTGGATCAAACTTGGTCAGTATATGTACTCCCTAGACGTGTACTTTCTGTGTCAATTTGGTTTAGATAGCATTGCTAACAAAAAAGTTTTCTATACTAAAACATGCTATTTTTATCTGTTTTTACCTTTGTATGCACATGGAACGCCCTAAAGTGGGCGTGTCAAAAAACAAAAGCAAACTTGTACTGCTTGGGCATTTTAACATTCGTTTGCGACCACTCGGGCCTTTCTAGCTCTTATAGTCTCTGAGATCCTTTTGTTCACACAGACGGACAGACGGACATGGCTATATCGACTCGGCTAGTCATGCTGATCAAGAATATATATACTTTATGGGGTCTGCCATGTCTCCTTCTCCCTGTTACATACATTGCAACGAATACAATATACCCTTTTACATTACGAGTAACGGGTATGATAATATAATTTTAAAACTTATATTTTATATATTTTAGTGTAATTTATAATATAATTAATCAATTTTTTTTCATTAAATGTTTACAGATTTGCTTCTTGTTGACAAATAATGCAGCCAGCTGGCAACAACGAGGTACAGAGTAGCAAAAGCAGCAGAAGCATCAGCAGCAGCAGTATAACCACAAAAACCACCAACACTAAAACCACCTCAACCACCAATCGAAACAACAGCAATTCACATTGGTTAGCTGGGAAAATCAGAACGCAACGAAAATTGGGAAATTCATTTATGTCGATGCTGGAACAGACACCTCAGAGTAATCAAGTCTCTTACGTCTATACCAACAGCAGCAGCAGCAGCAGCAGCAGCAGCATCAGTACCAATATGGCAACTACAACACTACTCCCTCCTTACCTAACAACAACAGCAGGAACAACAACAACAACAGTCACAGCTGCAACAGCAGGAGCCGAAACAGGAGCAACATCTGCTGTCACAATATCGTCAATTTCAAGACCAACAATATCATCATTGAGCGATTTCCATATCCTTAATGGAACTAACTTTGAGTCTAGTGATGCATCAGCTGTCAGCTTGAATCCCGCCAGTACTGCCAGCAGCAGCACCACTACAAATTCACCCTGGAATATAACGTATGTTTCCGTTTCGGCCATCAATTCGGAGAACTGTTCCGCCCTATTTGCCAACTACACGCAACCGCAAACAGGTGAGTTTCGGAGTTTCCAAGTTTCGGAGTTATGGAATATTTATGAAGTTTCAAGAGCTCAATCAAATGTCACTTTCATGCGACTCTGTACTTAAGAAAGTACAGCAATGGGTGATTAAACTTTCTTAAAAGCAAACAACTTTTTAAAAATAAACTAAAAATATTCGATTCCCAAAAAAAACCTTTTCTTTTGGATCAAAGTCCTTATCACCGTCTATAGACGGTCTTTGAACTCTTTCAATTACATACTACAGGTGAAAAGGAAGTTTTTTCTTTGAAAATTGGACTTTATACTCCTGATTATCAGATCAAGTTCATGCCATTGTGCAAATCAATCAAATTCTAGAACTTATTGTTCTAAGTCAAATTAATTTTGAAACTGAACTATTACCATTTTGATTACACTATAACTTGAAAACTACTCGAAATATCTTAACAAAATTTTCACATTATGTTCACATTAGGATGCTTTAGTATATACCTAAGGTTTGGTTTTAATCGGACAACTATATCGCATGATTTAAGTACAAATTGGCAAAACATTTTATGTGTTGAGTAAATAATTTATACAGTCAAAGCTATACTCGCGGACAGCTCTCACAGGCGGACGGCTCCCTTAGCCGATCGAATTTTATAGTCCCAAGAGCATGATTTTCAGACAAAATCCATTCCCTTGGGCGGACAAAAATTCTGAAACCGTGACTGTCCGGCCAAGGGAGCTTTCACTGTAAAATCACTTAAATAATAATTCCAAATTTGATGATTTTCCAATTTCTAGTTCATTCAAAATTTAGTAGCCCAACTTAGCCTCGACTGAGATGTCTTATCAGGGTATTAGGCCAAGTTAGTCTAAAGTTCAGTTCAAATTTATCATTCTGTGCGTTTCGTTTCGGCAAACAATTCCACTTGAAAATTAAGAATTCCAGAAAAAAAGAAAATAAAATTTAAAATATACAAGTTATAGATATATATATATACCTATATATAGAAGTAATATATAAACGTTAACTACAGATAAGGGGAAAAGATGATGAAAATATTGATGAACGTAGTGGTAAAGAGTGAACCGAAAGGACGCTATGTGATGTCAGTGAGTGCAAAGACCCAAAGATTGGGCAAAATGGGGGAAGAGGTATGCCAACTGCAGGACAAATTGGCAACACTGAAAATGGCCAAAAAGCGAATCGAATTTCAATCAACTAGCAATGGCCAAAATCGAGATTTCTTTGAAGAGCCCCACGTATTCTCAGCTACAGCCGGTCTTCCCGATGATTTGAAGCTATCCACGAATCTGAGCACTAAAACGACGCCACAACCAACACCATTACCGTTACCAATATCGAGCCCGATAACGAATCCCACTCCCAATCCCAATCCGATAACGATACCCATACCGATAACAAACCCAACAACGCCAATTGGCAACAATGGAAATCGAAAATCGCATTAAAATACAAATAAATCATTTGCAATTTTAAAAATATACCAGATATATACCAGATATATACTAGATATACCAGATGTAGTGAACGGTGGGCGGGTAGGGCGTGACGTTTATCTGGTTTAGCTTGTATTATGCAAAACTGAAGACATGTCGCAACATGTCACTTGCTTGCACATTCATGTCCTCAAACATTTGCATTCATTCACTTTAAATACGAATTCATTTCTTTATCCTTTTGCTCAATTTGTTGTTTAATTAGTGACATTATCCACTATTAGCTCTCTTTCTCTCTCTCTCTCTCTTACTTACTCTCTCTTTCCTCCCTTTTCTCGTTTTGGCCAGGCCTTTACTGTAATTGGACTTGGGACTCACTGCTTTGTTGGCCACCCACGCCAGCTGGATTCCTGGCTAGAATGAATTGTCCCGCCGGTTACCACGGTGTTGATCCACGCAGTAAGTTTGCAAATTTCCTTAATTTGGCTTCAATTACTAATTGCTCCTATCGAAGCTATATGATATAGTAGTCCGATTTGGATGAAATTTGGTTAGCATATAGGGAATGTTAACGAATGCATATTACATGAATTTGGTTGAAATCGACACTGAACATTTTCATATTAAGCATTTTCAGCATTCTCAACCGATTGTTCCTATCGCAGCTATATGATATAGTAGTCCGATTTAGATGAAATTTGGTTTGCACATGGAGTTTGATACTAAATGCATATTGGCTCAATTTGTTTAAGATTGCTCAAAACATTTATTTTCAACCGATTGTTCCTATGATATAGTTATCCGATCTGTTTGATTGTAATATATGAACTGCGTGCAGAGAGAATACATAACTGTACCAAGTTTCATCAAAATTGCTTTAAAACTGAGGAACTAGTACGCATAAAAAGAGATGGACTGACTGACGGACTTGGCGGCTGATGCTGATCAAAAATATATATACTTTATGGGGTCGGACATGCCTCCGTCTATGCGTTACAAACTTTGTGATAAAAACAATATACCCTCTGCAAGGGTATAAAAATTAATGTACAATTAACTTCAATTAATTCATTTTTTTTAACTGTTGTAAATAAATAAATTATGGATTGATTAACAAATAATTAAAAATTAATTTATTATACTTAGACTACTACACTATAAACAAACGTAAAATGAAATTTCTTAAATGAGTTTTGAAAAATTAATTAATTAAATTTCTGCAAATTTATGGCTTAAACCGATTCATGATGAGTCTGAGCATACCTATGTCATATGCATAAATACCAACATATACATATATCTATAAATATTCGTAGTCATTAGTTTATGATTAATTTGAATTGCAAAGCAAATTGAATGGTTAATTAGTATTTTGTTGTGCACCTGGTCAGGTGTATGGCACAAATGGAACTTGCTATTGAGTCGGGACTTGTACATAACTCAGTCAAGGATAATGCTAACATAATTGGAGAAGGCTGGAGAGGGGGGTAAGAGAGGGTAGAGAGAGAGAGAGAGACAGGGTGGGTAGAGTAGAGGACAGAGGAAGCTCCGCTTGTGTTTGGTTTTAACTTTCAATTTGTCACCCTTTGTGATAAAATTGCGCAACAAAATTATTACTCACAATTATTATTATGAGCGTTATTAACCCAAATGGTTACCATAGCACTAAGCCAAGCCACACTTAGTATTCAAAAATTGCTTGCGGTTTTAATATTTAATATTTAAATAAGCCACAACTTGACCCCCTGACCTCGTTTTTGCCCCATTGCAATTGGAATTTGAATTTACACAGAAAGAAAAAAAAAAAAAAATAAAAATAAAAACCGACGATTCAATTGACATAATTACCGTTAGTCTCAAGCTGTCGTTGACAGCAGCAAATTGAGCAAATAAATAATATAAGCTAGTGGGAAAGGCTACAGTTGCACAAGACGGCGACTGCAAAAGACCCTGTACTCATTCCAAAACAATCACAAATTAACACTGATTTCCAAAGGATTTAACCTTATTTATATAGTTAATTGACTCTTAACATATCTGAACGCTATATAAAATATGTGGATTGGTAAAAAAAAAAAAAAAAAAAAAAAAATTTGTATATAGTATTAAAAGGGTCTTAAAAATCTGAATTCCACTAAATTAAATGACTTTTTCACAGCGTAACACTCCTGCCGTAAAATTTGTATCTAATACTCAACTCAACCTCTTTAACAAATTCTTGTTTTTACAAACTTAACAGGCACTTGTACCTTTTGTTAAGTACAGGGTTTACAAAATAAAAACTCGCTAACGAAGATATCAAATATCCGACAGTATTTGAACGTTGTAGTATCAAGGACAGGACAACATTCCTGGAACTTTTGTAATCCTAATTATAAGATAGATTTATAAATATTTGTCTTATTGGGTAAAGGAAGTTTGGGATTCATTTCTATCTAAGGCCTAAAAGAATTCAGAATATTTTTATACCCTTGCAGAGGGTATATTGTTTTTATCACGAAGTTTGTAACGCATTGACGGAGGCGTGTCCCCATAAAGTATATATATTTTTGATCAGCATCAGCCGCCAAGTCGATATAAACATGTCCGTCAGTCAGTCCATCTCTTTTTATGCGTATTAGTTCCTCAGTTTTAAAGCGATTTTGATGAAACTTGGTACAGATATGTATTCTCTATGCACGCAGTTCATATATTACAATCGAACAGATCGGATAACTATATCATATAGTATGACAATTTCAACCAAATTCATGCACTATGCATTCGGTATCATTCCCCAGCTGTTGATCAATTTTCATCCGAATCGGACTACTACATCATAAAGCTTCGATAGGAACAATTGGTAATTGAAGTCAAATTAACGCAATATGCTTGACTCCAAGGGTATTTAATCTTCGGTAAGCCGATAATTTGGCCAAACAGCCCAAGTTATATATATGTTGGCAAAAAAATCTATATAAATATAATCCACACGGTTTGTATTTGTCAACAGAGTTCGCCGATCGCAAGTGTGAATTGGATGGACATTGGGGTGGACGACCCAATGAGACTGAACCGAATCCCGCTGGTTGGACCGACTATGGACCCTGCTATAAGCCCGAAGTCATACGTCTGATGCAGGAGATAACCGATGTTAATGTAGGATTACCATATACTACCCTATATATATATATATAAACTATATAGAAGTTTTGACTTGCAGTTGCAACTATATATGGATATCGCTCAGCGAACTCGCACTCTGGAGATTATTGGACTATGCCTATCTCTGCTGGCCTTGATCATATCGCTGGTGATCTTCTGTGCATTCCGATCACTACGCAATAATCGCACCAAGATCCATAAGAATCTATTTATTGCCATGGTATTGCAGGTGATTGTGCGACTGACATTATATCTCGATCAGTTCCGACGTGGTAGATCCGAAGCGGCTACCAATACAAGTCTATCGGTTATCGAAAATACGGTGAGTGCAGTTTAATCGATTATATCGAAAAGATATATATAATCTAATACTGTTGATTCTTGATAGCCCTACCTCTGTGAGGCATCCTATGTTTTACTGGAATACGCACGTACCGCCATGTTTATGTGGATGTTTATAGAGGGCCTCTATCTGCATAACATGATCACCGTGGCCGTATTCCAGGGTAGCTTTCCGCTCATCATTTTCTCACTACTGGGCTGGGGTATGCCAGTGCTGATGACCACCGTTTGGGTACAGTGTACGGCCTTCTTCATGGACACGTCCTTGGGTGATTGCATGTGGAATTACAACCTAACGCCGTACTACTGGATTTTGGAAGGCCCACGACTGGCTGTCATTTTGGTAGGTCCAATACTGCTGTAGTACCAATTGGTTCTAACCTTTCTGTTCAAATTTCTTTGCAGCTCAACTTTTTCTTTCTGGTGAACATTATTCGCGTTCTTGTCGTCAAATTGCGACAGTCGCAGGCGAGTGATATTGAGCAGACTAGGAAAGCGGTACGTGCAGCTATAGTGCTCTTACCACTACTGGGTATTACGAACCTCTTGCATCTGGTGCCGGCACTGAAGACTGCTTGGAAATTTGCTGTTTGGAGCTATGTGACGCATTTTCTTACATCGTTTCAGGGCTTTTTCATAGCACTCATCTATTGTTTTCTTAATGGGGAGGTGAGTACATTTTTTGCCTAGAAAACCCCAAAAAAATTAAGTTTTTAGTGCTAAATTCTAGTATTTCAAGCTAAAACTTTCATAATTGGATTCGCAGCCAACTTAATGTATCCCTATATCTTTCTCTTACTGTCCCTCCCTTTCCGTCAGGTACGCACGGTACTGCTAAAAAGTCTAGCCGTCTGGATGTCCGTTCGTGGCCATCCCGAATGGGTGCCGAAGCGTGCCTCGATGTACTCGGGTGCCTACAACACCGCACCCGATACGGATGCCCTACAGCAACCGGGCGAAACTATACCCAGCAAGCGGTAAGTACAGAGCGAAACTACTTTTTGCAGAAAGCTAAAACAAAAAAAATTACAGGGTATCGCCGCCAAATAAACGTTTGGGTGGTCGCAAAGGCAGCAGCGTGAGCATTGTGATTGCCAATGAGCCGCAACGACAGCGACTTGTGCAGCAGCGCAACAACAACAACACGCGAGCAACAGCACCGCAACAACAGCAGCAGCAGCAACAGCAACAGGAACAACCCCAACAGCAACAACACCCTGTAAAAGATGACGCCGCCTCGGTATCGGCAGTAGCAACACGCATACAGATCAAGGAACCACCAAATCGACGACCCAATTGGATGATCACTTTGTGCTTTCGCGGCCAAAAGGTACTGAGAGTACCGCCAGCGTCATCCGTACCACCCGAGTCAGTTGTATTTGAGTTGTCAGAGCAGTAGACCAAAAACTTAGTTCTTAGCCAATATAGACGTAGTCTTGTAGCCTGTAGACGTACCCCCCCCCCCCCCCACCCCATACGCCAAAGCCCCCACCACCAACACCACCACGCCATTTCTCTCTCAAAATAGAAAGAAAAAAAACTACAACCTATCCCTATTAGTAATTATAGCTTCTAGTAGTTCTTAATTGTCTTCAAGCAAAAATTCGATTTCTCATTCTTCTTGCACATACTCCAGTTTAAAACATATTTTTCGCTTGCCACGCCCACAAAACGCCCACTACGATTTGAAAACAGCTTAAAAATTTCTCAGTGTCTTTAAAAATTCCCATTTCCCGCTTATTTGAGGTTATATTTTGTTGCAATTCTTCTCGGCAGACCTGATTGGATCATTTTAAACTATAAAGCACATACATATATGTACTTCCTTATTTAACCCACACGCACACAGATACACACACCACTAATTGGGTCTAGAAATCGTTCATATATTCCAAAGTAACCGATATTTTTTATAGTAAATCCATTGATATATCTTTATCACTTTAAATGCCTATATCAATTACATAAATATACATATCTGGCATGGATATCAATGAATACTTTTTTGCAGCAAGAACTCTGCTTAGGCAACCCTGGCAGCATGTCCTGTCGACAGTATCTTTTCAGTGTGACCGAACTAGCTATAAAAAATTTCTTCCTAAATTCTAAAAAAAAGTTTCTAACATATCAAAACTAAAAGAAATTTTTATTTTGTTTATTCAGGTGAATTCCTCAAATTTCTGGATATTCCGAAAAGTTTTTGAAAATATTATGCGCTCAAAATCAAAGCAAGTTCGAAGAAGAAATTCTACAAAAATGTCTAAATTGTTTTTTAATTTTTTCTTTTCAATTTTTAATCTGAAATTTTTAATTTTTATTTAAATTGCAACAAGTTCTTGCAAAAGTTTTAATGCAATAAGAACAGTTTATTTATTTTTGAAATAAAAAATTTTTTTTAATCTTTTTCTGAGCTTAAAAAAGTTTTGAATTTCAAAATTTCCCTTGCTTTTTTTCAATCAAAAATATGTAGAATTTTGTGGAACACACCTGATCAAAAAAATATTTATCTGATTTTATATAAGTATGTATTTAGGTTAAATTGGCTGAAATTATTTGGGGATATTCTCTGAATTTGGTCACACTGTACACAACGTACTAAATTGGCAGCACTCTTTGCGTTGCCTGTTTGGCCACACTTTCGTTTCCTTTTAATATGTTTTCATTTCTCTTTTATATTAATATTTATTTGCCGCTTCTTACAATTTAATCTGATCACTGAGTTCTTTGTGACGCTTTGTTTTGCAGCGAACGCACAAATTTTGCAATGATTAATTTTAATACAATAACTTAAAGTGAAAACGAACCACAACAGAAAACATAAATGTTAATGTCTATTCGTTTTTATATCTTTCTACTCTCTTTCTTTTACCATCATACACACACTTGTGCTTTTCTTTGCTCTCCCTTTTTCTTCTCTCTCTCTCTCCTAATCGCTCTCTTAATGTGCATACAACGATTCTACTACGCGCCTTGTTTCCATTTTTTTTTTTTTTTTGCTTCATTTGCATTCGCCATCTCTGTCTCTCTCTCTCCCTCTCTTTTTCTCTCTCTTTCTCTCCCTTTCTTTCTTCTTGTGTTTTCGCGTTTTGTGCTTGTGTCAATTGCAGAACAAATGTGTGATGCCTGTCGCTCAAATATCGCAGCAAATATTTATGACGTCACAAATGCCAATGATGACAACGACAACAGCAGCAATAGCAGCAGTAACAACAACAACGACAATTTCGCCAACAACCATAATGACGACGACGACGCAAACGTCGACGTCAACAGTCGCCGCTGTTACAACCACAACTGCAATAGCAGCAGCTGCCGCCGCCGTCGCCGCCTCCGCAGCAGCTGCGACCGCTGCCGCAGCAGCAGCAATACTACAACAGAAGAAGCAATCGCCTAAAGCTTGAAACGCGAAGAAGCAAACAAAAGAAGGGAAAAATAGACAAAAAAAAAATGCAAAAAAAAAACTCTCTCGCTATCTCAATCGAACTTAAGCAGCTTAGCAACTTAAGCTTTTAAGCGCGCAACTGTACTAAAAACTATTAAGCTGACACTGAAACGAATGCACTTAAAACAAATACCGTTATGTTTAACAACAGACACACATCTGTCTACATATACATATATATATATACGTATGGTTGATGTATAAATTTGCATATGTATACGTATTTTTTTTATATATAGAAATGCTAACCTAACTTTTTATTCGAAAGATATGAGTAATCAATTTTTTTAAGTGTATGCATGTGTATACAATACTACTAAATAAATTTATATTCATATGTGTTTACATAAAATGCATCAAATCTAGCTAAAACTAAGAGAAAAAAAACATACATATTTACATACTTATAGTGCAATTATTTATCGTCACGCTAGTGACGAAAGCAGAGCATTAACATACCCAAAAGTAACCTGATAAAACTTTGAAAAAATTGAAAGAAAAAAAATTCTAAGAAATTATTCATAGGTTTCTTATGGCGTTGCCAGATATTTGCTTTTCAACATGGCGTTCAATTGGCTGAAATCGAATACCGTTGATCTTGATGTCTAAAAATGGCGCTGCTCGTCATGTAAACACAGCAAAAATATATGTTTAGTATTAATGTACGCGACTGTATATGTATGTGTGTATGTGCTATAGGGTTTTCTCAAATTCTTGCGAAAAGCTCAAGTACTTTTTGGCTCCCAAACAAATATTCAAATTGTGAGTCACTCAAGTGTTGCTATCTCGCTCTCACACCTGTTGCTGTGACGCAAAAGTATGACAAGAAATTTTAGTTCGTTCCATTTGGAAAGTGGCCTCGAAAGCTTTTTGTAAAAGCTTTTTGGCTTCTTATATTTTGATTGGCTTGATTTACAAATATGCGAAATTACAAAATGTTGTAGAAAAATTTTTGGACTAAACCCATTGAGAAATTTGTAATTTTGTTATCGATAACACTGAAAATTCAAATTTATCACTGAAAAAAAAAATGAAATTGAAATTTTAAAACTTACGATTTCTTCAAAATAACTTTAAATTAAATCAAGAAATATTCAAAATTGAATTTATTTATATCTTTTAACATATTACAACTTTTTCGAATGGAACGCCCCTAATTTTTAAATACACTGAAAGAAAATCAGTACTTTGAAGTACTTGATTGAACTTTATTTTTCAGAAAGGAAAATTAAAGTTCAATTTCGTAAGTTTTTACGCGACACAAAATTGAAAAATTAAAAAAAAAAAAGCACATAATGTGTCAATTTAAAGCTACACCGTGAGAAATCAGAAAATGCTTAAACTGCTTAAATTTAATGTAAGCATTTTTTTCAAAAAAGTAAAACAAAAAAAAATACTGAACACAAAACATGTTTGAGCACGTGAAGAGCACAAAATGGCGTCAGAGTTCTTGGCATGGAAAGTAGTCAAAAAAGAAAGTACGACCTGAGACACATTTACACGATCGCAACTTTAGGACTCATTTACACAGATCTTTCGTTTTAGCAATTTTAATATCAAAAAAAAAAAACAAACAAAAAAAAAATATAGCATAAGTATTTTTTTTTCTACTAGAGCAAACTAGTATTTTTTGTGTAGCTAAGAAGCAAGCCGAATTTAAGGAACAAGTGGAAATTATAATAATAACTACTTACTCAAAAAAAAAAAAAAAAAAAAAAACAGCAACAAAACTGTGACAACTAATGGAAACAAATAAAAAAAATAGTACACACAAACACACACACACTACACTCACACACACACACACACCGTGGTCAATGGCAAACTATTACGTGTATAAGTAAAACAAATAATAAAAAAAAATATATATATATATATATATGAATTGATTGATATAGTATGAATAAATATATTGATGATTTTATATACATATATGTATGTACATAATTAATGAATGTATATTTCGCATTTTTTATTACGATTATTCGGTTTCAAGACCCCTTAGCCAAATAGAGTAAAGGGTCTAAAAGTATTGTGGGAAAGAAGTTGTGTTTAAAAGATTGAAGGAGGCTTTAATGTCACCTTGAAGTATATATCTTCTTGATCAGCATCGAGAGCCGAGTCGATATAGTCTTGTAAGTCTGTATTAACATATGTTCAGAGACTATAAGAGGTTGAGTCACTGAATTTGTACTAAAAGTTCATTGATTTAGCACACGCCCACGCCCGCCTCCGTAAAAAGTAAGTAATCATAGGCAAATCAGGTACAAATTTGTGTCGCTTTTGAAATATTTTAGTGAAATTAACTATTTGTATTAAATTTATGGCTTTATATATATTGACCAAATTTGATCAGAATCAGACAACTATATCATTTAGCTTACATAAATGTTTCATGTCGAAAATTAATGTTACTTTGTATTAAATATATGTGTTTTTTACTTAAGATATAGCTTTATATATGCTGACTGAATCAGACAACTATATCGTGTAGCTTTTAAAGGATGAATTGGTCAAAACTCAATGTCTAGTAAGACAAACTTTTGTATTTATCAAAAAAAAACTCAGCCAAACTCATATCCAAGATACAAAGAAATATTTGTATATATATTGACAAAATTTGAACAAAATCGGACAACTATAACTACAACTCAACTATACTTGAAATAATGTCTTTTCACCAAAAGTACGGGGTCTTTTACAGTCGACACGCTCAACTTAAGGGTATAACACACACGTTTTGTGTTCTGCGAAACTTCATAGAAGTGAAATTGAAGAAACCAGATTCCAGATGTCAAGAACAAGATCAGGCCGCGAACCCAATTTCAAAGACGAACACGATCGATAAACCACAAAAAATTCGTTTATAATTTAATCTACATATTTAAATAAACGCGAATTTAGCCTCGCAATGCGGTTTATAGTGAGCTTTATTTAGACATAGATATATGGTAGATATATATATATATATATATATATAGGTATATGTATATGTAAATATGCATATAGGTTTTTAAGGCACGTGCCGGCCAAAGTCGGAGCCATGGAGCAGTCATATCGATGACGCCGTAATGCCAATTTGCCAATTTGCAGCTAAAAAGCAGCCAAATGAGATATTTTTTATGGCAGAGCCATCAAAACCGTTTTCGCTTTTTTTCTTTTCTTTTCAAAGTTTTTTTTTTTTTTGTTTTGTTTTTGCACAATTAAAAAACATAAATTTTAGCAGCGAAATTAACAATTGGTTTTGATCAAGCCTCATATGTTAATACAAATACAAATTGTGTACAGGGTACTTCCAACATGAGCTCTACGGCATGAAAAGAAATAAAGAACAACAAACGAACCATAACCATAACGACAACAACAAAAATTAGCGCACATCTCAAAAAACATTAAAAAAAAAAAAAAGACATAAAAATTATACATAAAAAAAACTAATTTTTAAAAGAAAAAAAAAAAAAGAAAAGTTGAAAATTTGATAAACGATACATTAATTGGATGAGGTAGTTTTGGAGTAGTGCTCTCGCAGGGTTTTTCCACAAGGTTTTCCACAGGGTTTTCCATAGCGTTTTTCCTCAAGATTTTCTAAAACAACAGATCCTCATCACCATCGTTCTCGAGTATGTTTTGCGCTTCCTCGCTGCTCTTGATGTTGTAGCCCTGGCGACGCAACTCCTCCCTGGCACGATCAGCACATTTGCGTGCCTCGCGCTTCTTATCCTGTATCTTCTTCAGTCGATAGAATTCTTCGCGCTCCAATTCATCCAACTCACTGACTATATACTCAATGGTGCGATTGATGCGTGGTATAATCACTGGAAGTGTACATAGGTTTAGTATTGGAAATCATAAGATGCGTATAACTGATCGAGCAATATATATATGGAGAGCAATCGTCTTTTGGAAGAAAGTTCCAGTGAAGTGAATCTTTCATTACTTTGATGTGTTTTGATCTGTTTTATAAACTATACAATTTAATTTTATCAAAATATACTTTTAGCAACTAGTACTGACTGTACCTATACCCGCTACATATATGTTTAAGACAGTGCTTTTAACCATAATCAATCACAATCAATTAGTTTGTTTGTCAAACTTTAAGGGACAACATTTACGATACAAATGGAAAAGTTTTGATCAATTGTTTCTATTTAAGCTTTACAACAAAATTGATTAATTTCGATTTAGACAACAAATGAAATGAGAAAAATATTAAATTAAATTAGATTATTTGGAATTTTTAACAAACTAGTCACGTTTTTCCAGCATAAAATGAATTATCTACCACTAACTTTTGAAAAAAAAAAATAAAATTTTTCACTATTTGTAGGTTATATCTCAAAAACAGAACAAGTTTCTAAAGCTTTATGCTGTTTTTCATCTCATACAACTTCACAGTTTGAAAAACTAGAATTATGGAAGTTATTAAAAAAGTGGTATTAACTATCCTGAAAATGAATGTTCCAATTCTGGAAACAAAATCAGTATTCTTAAAATACTGTACAAAAATTAATACTTGTATCAAGTATTTTAGCTAAATTTATGCATTTTACTGCAGATGAAACTAAAAATTATTAATAATTTGTGCTAAATAAGTACTTATCTTGAAAACAAACCCGAAATCCCACAAAATCCAAAGTTAACTAAGAATTGTAAACCAACTTTTTAATACGATTTTTTTTCCTACTAAAGGACTCCACTTTTTCCCACTGTGTACGACTATCAAAAAAAAGGCAAAATGCATCGATCGATATGGTAAATTATAGCATAAAATACTATAAGTTATAGCTAGGTAAATAATACTAACCGTGCTCAATGGCATTAACACGCCTATTGGTCACCTTTATGACGTCATCGAGTGTGACAAACGAAGTCTGCAATGACGCGAGCTCAACAAGCAGACGAACTGCGCTCTGATAATTCTTCTTGAGTTTCGCCAACTGTTGGCCACCCCTGGCAAGGCCGGCCAATTCATAGGTATCGACACCATCTTGATAGGGCTCGAATAGCGGTAGTGTCACACCGGCGACATTATCCTTTTTGGTGCGTATCTTAATCTGTGCTTTGGTCACATTTTGCAGCACAATTTGATTAATATCACCGGTGGTGAATTTGACTTCAGCGAGTGAAAAAGCTGCCTCCTTCATCACCTGACCCATCAGCATTTTGGTCTGCAGCAACAAAGAAAGAGAGACATAGAGAGAGAGTGAGAGAGAAGGTTTAATACAGTTAGAGACTCTCTCTCGGTTTCACTGGCACTTCCGCGCTCTCTTTGTAGCACCTACCTCAATGATCTTGCCCAGAATTAAGCGAAAACGCATTTGCAGAGCATCAGCCTTTTTTTTAAGCAGTCCATGTCCCTTCGTTGCGCCCGCCAAACGGGATTTCATCAAGGTTTGTGCACTGTAAAAATGCAATTTAATTCACAACTCTCTTCATCTCGCTTCTCTCTCTCTCCTCAGCTCGCTCTTGAGCTTTGGCGCTTTGCTCCTTACTCACCCGCGCGATGGAAAAACGGGCAAACGATCTTTGGCAGCCATTGTTTACAAAACCGTTACAATTACAGTTGCACTTAAAATTATGCGTATGCGTAAAATTTCTAACTTTTTAATTTTGTTGTTGATTAATTACAAGGACAACAATCATTAAAAAAAATAATAGAAACAGCAAAAAAAAAAATACTTAATTAATAACAACACAAACAATGCACAAAAAAACTATAAACTATAAATAACAAAACAACAAAATATTAACTAAATATATGCGACAAATATACTAAAATAAACGGACGACAACCACGAGAGCAAGAAACGAGAACGAGGCGCAAAGCAAAGCACACGACAACAAAATGGGCCAAACGCGGCAACCACGACAAAATAGCAAAAAGTCAACGACGACGGCGACGTCAACGTCAGCGTCAGCGTCGACGCGTTGGGTGGACAAATTGAAGCGACCGTTGGGCGAGACGCTCAGCTGTTACGCAGCTGCCAGCGATGGGCGCGTCTAAACTAGAGATGTGCACGTGATTTACCAACTGTTAATTGCCGTTTAATTTATTTTCTTTAATGATTATTTCTTGTTCGTTTAATTAGTTGAAAGCGATGTTCAGACTTTTTTAAATATTTAATAAGCTACTGTGATTGACACATAATTCGAAATTTCAAAAGAAATTATATTAAGCTTTAAAGGAAACCATAAAATATTAAAAGTTTTTGCAGTTTTGTTATTTTGTTAATATTAAAAAGCTTAACAATTTAAGCAAATTTCGTAATTTAACTTAGGTAAAGTTTTATTCGATAATCTTTTTTAAGAGCGTCAGTATGTAGTTTATTTTTCTATTAAACACTTTTATTTTTGATACATTATTAAAATTTTTAATTTTACAGGAAACATACCCAGAAAAAAAGCCCAAAAATTCCAAACATAAAATTTAAACTTTTTAGCATTATCTCCACATAAATATTTGTTGGTCAATTGAAGTATTTCAAACTCTAACTAAGAATATCCAAGATTCTTTTTCTTTTTGGTATAAATTTTTAAAGTACACAAATTGTTTACAAAAAAAAAATGATTAACAACTCTTGAACAAAACTGATTGAAAAACTTTATGTATTGCAATTGACATTGAAATCTTAAGCATGCACATCTCTAGACCAGTGCTGCCAAATCGCTGCGATGACCGTTAGGGCGAATTGATTTAAATTGATGCTGATTGAGAGCAATACGCACAACACTTTTGGAAAGCTTCCCCGTAAAAGAGAGAAGACAGACCAATCCAATCCAAAAAGAATAGAAATACGAGAAATGCCAAAAACACGCGCTCAAATTTTCTATTTCTATTTCTATTGTCATTGTCGAGTTTCGGCTTTGACCTGTGACAATGGGGACACGGTCAACCGGTAGGGGAAAATGGGTGTGCAGTGGGGTAGGGAGGGGCACAGTGGGGTAGCGCGGAGTACAGTGGGGTACATATCATAGTCACGCAATTTGAATATGCGTCTTCGGTCGTCATGTGCCACGTGTGCGCCTTATATGTGAACTAATGCCATGGCCCGATGGCGTCCCAGTCTACCAGATGATAATATTCATTAAAATAATAAACACGGGAATTGCCAATTGCTTGGCGTTCCATGGACAGTGGCAGTCGCAGTGACAGTAGCAGTAGCAGTCACAGTAGCAGTCGCAATCACAGTTTCGATTACACAACAAATGTTTTGAGCAAGTTATTGGGGCGTGGCGTCCATTAATACGCCCCTTGACAATTTGATATGCCAAAATTGATTGCAGTGACAACAATAACAAATACAATCAAAACAAAAGTACCAATTATCAAATCATTTAATTCAAGTTCACATAATACTTTAATGGACTTCCAAATATGTTCACAATTATATCAGTAATTTTTTTTTTGCGCTGACTCTAAGTAAGGATTTACAACCAGTTATATTATTTTGCATACTGTATACGACATTTAATTTCAATTTCCCACGATTATCATGAGTTTATAGCTATAATGTGACTTTTTTCTCATTCACATGTTTGTGGTATATATTTTGTGACATTAACTTTAATTGGAACTTAGGCATGCAAAATAAACGATATAATTTAACATTTAATAATATTATATAATTTCACATATGTCAAAAAATACACAATAATTTCAAATCTTTTGATTTATTTATTCAAAAAATTTAAAGACTTTTCGCAAAATTCAAATATGATTAAAATATTGTATTAAACAACGAAATGGATTTATTTTTGTTCAAATTAGCAAAAGAAAGAAAATTTATTTAAATTTGCATATAACTTACCATTTTTTGACTAGTGTACGAAAATATTATTGACTGACTGTATGTTTAATATAAAGCGCCATTTTGTCTTCCAATTTTTTTCTTACCTTCGACATTCACATCTTTTATTAATAAAATTATAAATTCCTACGCATACAGACTTTTTTAATGCCCATCTTTAAACTGTCAATATAAAAGCTTAATTATTTGGCGTAAATGTCATTTTCCACTGAGTTAAAGTCACATCAAAGTTAAAAAGTCACACATGTGTATACATATACATATATATGTTTACATATGTACATATATACTAATTTACATACATGCGTACATATGAGACGACGCCTATTAACACGCACACACACACACAAGCACATTTTTGCCTGACAAGTGAATTTACACGTACAAACACTCCCACAGACATACACACACGTAAGCAGTGTGAATCAACAGTTGGCATTGTTGTTCCTGCTGCCATGCAAAGTGCGATTTTTGATGGGAATCAGGAGTCAGCAAAGAAAAGTAGAACGTGTAAGGAGCAGAGAGTGATAGTAAAAGTTAAAGAGAGCAACAGAGAGCGATAGAGACAGAGCGGTGTCAGAACAAAAGCTTTTGCTGCTCTCTCCCATTTGTATTTGTATAAGTCACGAACAGGCAATCACTCGCTCACTGACTCACTCAACGACTCCTTCACTAACACACACACACACATACGTACACTTGCACACACATATGTATGTACGCATCCCGTTGGCACTTGTTGTAGTGAGTGAGGAGCACAGCCGAAATGCTTCAATTTTATTTTGCTTTTCAGAGGCGTGCATTTAGGGGGCATACGACAAAACGACTTGTTGAGCGGGGCTCTCGGCACTATGCCACTGTGCTCCTTTTTTTCTCTGCTCGCACAACGCACAGGAACAGACATGGAGACATACAGAAGTTCAGCTAGGATGCTGCCGCTGTTGCTGCTTTGTCCGCAGTTCGCATTTCGCTGCGTCCGCAAGTAGGTTACATACTTTTTCTAGCTCCCGTTAATCCGAATAACAGTTAGGCTGAGAAATCAAAACATAAAAAGGGAACTAAAAACCGAAACGAAGTAAGTAATTAATGTAAATCATAGAAAAATTCAAGTACTTTGAAATATTTTTGTGCACTTAAATTTGTCTAAGACTTAGCATTGACAAAAATCAGTGTGTGTCCAGCCAGTGCAGGTGATGTCAGTTCTGAGGGGTGGCGGGGCTGGGGTGCTTTGATGGAGCTCTGTCATTTAGGCGTCGTAAATGTCGGATATAATGCGATTGTAATCGCAGCGCCAACTTCAACACCAACAACAAACGACAACAAAAGCAATTGCGAGTGCAAAAATCACAAGCACACACACACAAGCACGCACACTTAGGTAAATACAAAGAGAGAGCGAGTGAAAGAGCGCGCGCGAGTGGGAGAGTGCAATTGCGCCTGTGGGATTGACAGTGTGTGCGTGAGAGCGTTGTCCTAGGTGCTCTCTAATTGAGTTATGGAAAAATTACAATGAGAGCAGCTAGTATTGGCATGTGTAGTATGTAGTAGTGTGGGTACAGTATTGCTAAGAAGTGCTTGCACAAAGGAGACTTTAATAATTGTTTTTGCCAAAAAGAAACACTTATCATATTTTCATAGATTAATTCAGCTTTCATTTAATTTTGTCTAACTTCTCACTTTTCAAACTACATACGTTTGAAAGCAAGTATCAAAACAATTTCTGCACACACTGTACACAAGATATGCGCCTGAGTGTATGCTTCTGTTATTGTTCAGTTATTAAAGCTCAAGTGCTTATTTAATTCAAGTGGAATTTGAGGACTTTAATTTAAATCTGCTAATAAATCTGTTTGAGAAATTAAGTTATTTCAATAATTTTCAATCAATCAAATATAATTTATTAGTTGAATAAAGCTTAGCATACTTTTAAGCAACGCAATAAACGTTTTTTTTTTATACTTGCAAATTCCAATAAGAAAATATTTGCAATTTTTAGTGAGGAATGCAGAGCAATATTTTATTTATAGCAATTAATTTTCAAGGATATTTCTTGCATTCCTTTGTATTGATTTTATTTCTCACGCAGTTTACATATAAATATTTGTTATAAATAAATTAGATGTATTTTAAACAGGAAATTGTACAGTGGGAAATACTGCACTCGATTCAATGGGCTGTTAAAGACCTTAAACTAAGCATATATAGAAATTATATATATTAATATCAGATAGTATATATGAGCTCTTTTGAAAAAAATTAAATAACAAAATGTTTTTTATACTTAATACTGAAATAATAGCGAATGTTCTTATGATATGGTAAACCGATTCTTACTAAATTTGTTCAGCGCATATAATATCATATGATTAACATAATGTGTGAGTTTGGTTAAAATAGCTTTAGAAATCTATAAGTTATGCTGCTTTGAAAAAGTTTTTTTTATTTTTAATTTTTTCCGAAAAAAGCTTTTAATCAAAATTGTCTGCTGTAATCCAATTTTTCGTATAGAAACTTAAAATGGAGTACAAACTGATTGATGCCGATAACTACGAGCGAGTGATTGATCATCTACGTAAGAATTTCTTTGCGGATGAGCCACTAAATCGCGCCGCTGGACTCTGTAGACAGGGCAGTGGCAACACCGAGCTGGAGCAACACAGTCTGGCAACGCTGCAGGATGAACTCAGCCTGATGGCCGTAGACGAACATACTGATCAAATAGCTGGAGTGATACTGAATGGAGTACTACTGCCTGGAGACACGGAAAAAGCGCTCGACAAACTGCAATTCAGCAACGATATTAACTACAAGAAGATCTTTGAGCTGCTCTACAGGCACAATCTACAGGTGGATCTATTTGATCGCTATCAGGTGAAACGTATTTTTGATGTGCGCATTCTATCGGTTGATTCCCGTTATCGTGGTCAGGGAATTGCCAAGGAATTGGTGCGACGTGCCGAACAAGTAGCTCGAAATGCTGGATATCAGCTACTAAAAGCCGATGCGACTGGTATTTTTTCCCAGAAAATACTCAGCTCTCAAGGATTCGAACCATTTTCGGAGCAACTGTATGCCAAGTATACGAATTCCGAGGGTCGGATCATATTACCCGTGGAGGCGCCTCACATTAAACTCCAACTTCTGACCAAACAGCTCAAGTACGGCAACGATAAGCAGCGACAGCCGGAAATACCTCATTAAAGACAAAAATACTCCATTTTTTTTTTTAAATATTTAATTTATTTATTTATTTTAAACACAACATTAATTGATTGGAATGTTTATAGAAATTATAAAAGAATCTCTTTAAGTTGAAAAACATTTGAGTATTTGACATATACACAAAATTAACTATATACTACCTGAACAACAGGATGTCGCTAGTGACAAAAGTACATCAACTTAAACGTTGTCTATGGAATTGATTTAGAATGCTTAAAAATAAATTTGTTTAAATTAAAATTATGTCTTAAACTGAGCTCAAATAATAATTGTTAATTTGTTGCTATTTTTTGTTGAAACGGGGACCAACAATAAGCTTAAATATAAATAAATAACTAATAACTAAATGTATGTTTGTTAAACTTATTTAATTTATAAAATAAAAATGTTAAAAAAAAGAAATGATTCAATATCTAGTCAAACTTTTGATTATATATAGATATAAATATATGTTATAGCGATATATCGGCATTAGGTACTTCTGATTTATGGCCCAGCCTAGCAACAAGCGAATTCTCAATTCCTTCTACAATTTAATATCACAAGACGCAGATTCCAGCAAACAATTCTGTCAACTGCTGAGCAGGTACTATATAGGCTGTATATCGGCTATAGGCTATCGGCTATCGGCTAGTGTTTAATGGCTATAGATAATTCTTTGCTAGTTGGATTCACTGTTCGCCGCTTCGTTGTTTCTCATAGATGAATATTATATCCTGATCGGTGCCAAAGGCCGTTCGAGCCGTATCCATTGCCCCCGATAGACAACGACATATATCTGTTAAGTAAAAACATTATATTATACTATATACGACTATATTGTACAATACTATACTTACGTCCGTCACGCACCTCTGGATTGTGGTAGAAGAGCTTCTTCTGTCTCATGTCGTAGCCAGAGAGCACTACGTAGTGTCCGGCGTACCTTTTGTTGTCCGCCGTAGGTAGGCGTGTATTTTGGGCGATACAAGATAGATGGAAACAACTTTATAATAACAGTAATAAGCAAAAGTAATGCTGTTAGTCTACAGTTCAAATAAGTTTTAAGACGGTTACTAAACGACGACACGACTGTAAAGTACCCTGTATTCGTAAATTATATTTTGAACACCTCAATGGAAGATATGCCATGTTGTTATCCAGGATAGACAAAATTATGCATCATACACATTTTGATAAAAAATTTTTGAAAAATTCTCATGATATGCGATTTTAGAAACAAGTGTTTAAGTTTTCTAAAACTGGCTTTAAAATAAATTACTTAATTTTTACTTAATTACATTTACTGCAGTCAGATTTTGTTACTCCGAAAATTAGTCCGAAAACCGAATACTTTAAAAATCAACGGATAATTGGAAAAACTTGAAATTTTCGAAAGTTTACTTTATTTAGTTTAACATTACAAAAAAAAAATTAAAATATAAACAATTTTAAAACTGTTTACCCGAAAAAAAATACTAAAAAAAGTATTTTTTTTTTTTGTGACTCCGAAAACGAAAATTAAGTGTTGAAAAAAAAATAAATAAAAAATAGGAAAGCCCCTAAATCAAAGATATTTTAAAAATTCAGACTCCTTAAAAAAATCCTTAAACAAATCAGTGTTCCACTCAGAAAGCTTTCAAAATGTAAAGTTTGGGACAAAACGTGTTTTACATCCAAATTGACAGCAGCTTTTTAGTGTTTGTTTAATATTTTTTTTAAAGATTTTAATACTTTTGGGAATTTATTAATGTAAGCATGTTTGTTCGTGAACAAAACATGAGCGAGTGAAAAGGAAAGAGAGCAAAAAGAGAGAGCGAGAGAGAAAAAGAGACAAATAGAGAAATTGTCACTTACCCAAACTTCTCGAGAACATTTCGTTTGCAGATTTCACAGGTGAGCAGCGATGCATTGGTTAGCAAAATAACGGGACCATTTTTCGATAAATGCTTCAATATAACCTCCATGTGAACGGTGCGCTGCATCACGCGTAGCCCATGAGCCTTGGCATCCTTGAACTTGCGCGTCACACGTTTCTCGTCCTTGTCAATGATTTTCGAATAATACAAATGCTGCGTATAATTGGGATCAATGCCAAGCGTTTGCGTATAATACTCATGACGTATTTGATAACGCTGCAGCAGGTAGCATAGATCAATTGTCCAGGTGCTTGAACCGAAATCTTCCTCTTTGCAGATCGCCTCAAAGTTATTGAGAAATTGTTCACGCTGAGCCGTGGACAATATCATCAATATGCAGGAAAGACCACAGTCCCAATTATAGCGTTGTTGGTAGTGCGTTAAATTATAATGTTTACTTTGTGGTAAAATATTCATGTTGCTTCACGTTTGCAGTGCTCGTGCTGTTGTTGTTCTTTCTGTTGTTGTTGTTGTTGTTGTTGGTGACAATCACTTTTTACGTAAACCACCGTTTATGTTTTAAGCTCTGCTGCTAACCCACAATTAGTGTGCTTTTCAATTTGTAGGCCTAGAGGTAGTTGTTCACAATATTCCAAAATACATATTTTTGTTTATTTGTTGTTGTATATATTGTTTATAAACAAAAATCAAGCAGCAATGTAACTGACGCAGCGCAAGTTTTACATTGCACTGATTCTAACAGCGAACGCAAGCGCAAAACGACTCAAAGAGCGCAAATGTGCGTTACAGTGACGCAAATGTGCATAACATAAGCGCAATGTCGAGAAACTCGGTTAAGGTAACCAATAATATAACGGTCACCCTTAGTTTCTGAAGTGCAACCGGTACAGGCAGATTCAGGGAAAAGAAAAACAAAAAACGATTGTCAAGTATATTTAAAAGTTTGTTTGTAGATTAAAAGACTATATAGTGATGCAACGATGGGAGGGGCAAGAGTATCGTTCTTTAAGTTCGGTTGCGGTTCGCGTGCGGCTTACTGATGAATTGAAATTGTTTAGTGCGTTTTAAAAACAGCTGTCTTTGCACCAGAAGGGGTGGAGCTGTGGAAACAACGAATTGCGCTATATCGATAGACTTTTTCAAAACTGATTTATCGACTTTACTCGTGCCGTGGGTAATTTGACCGAAATATTTTATATGCAAATAAATGTTCGTGCAAGTCAGCCAGCGCGGTTAAATAAAGCATATTTATATAATTCTAATGCCCTTATGAAATCAAATTCGGACATAGTTTTGGTTAAGCTTAACTGTTTTAGCCCTAAAATTGTTGAAAAATTTTACCTTTTTAACTATCATCAGTTTCCCAGATCGTTTTAAAATCACATTTTAAAAAAAAAGTAAAGTTTTTTTTTTTACTAAAACCAATTTATAAACAAATAAAAAATTTTACAATTTTGAAATCAAAACTTTTGTGTATAGGCTCCTACGCTTTTTACAAAGCATGGGAACTGGGTTACAAATTTTCATAATCGAGGGCTCATTTTTTTAAACCACAAACACTTGTTCGATTTAAATCGATTCCCATAATTTGAATCGATGTATCGCGTCAATGATAGCACATCGATGCATCGATACTGGAATCGATTTTAGTTCCAGCTCTACTCTAAACATAACACACATACACAAGTAGTGTGCGAATTCCAAAAGTCGCGCACATCGACAACTGGTCGGGTAAATATATTAAACAATATCAAAATTCTTGTATATATGTGCACATGTATTGTCACAGCAAATTTTACATTTGGGTCACAAGCGACGCAAGTGTGGCGCCAGCAAAGTGTGTTTGTGACATGCGTATGTATTGCATATACATTTATATATGTATTTATTTATGTATATGCACAATTCTTCATAATTGTTTGTGTATATTTTGGTATATGTATGCGCAAGCATGTGTATATTTTTGTAAGTGTGTGTGTGTGTTTGTGTATGTATGTTTGTGTGACCTTCGTGCAATCATTTAGCTTGGCCGACTTTTGCCAATTATAATCAAAAGGAAGAGCATCCTGTCTACCCACGTTGATTTTCTTCTCTTTCTTTATGTATTTTGAATTTTTTTTTTTTACAATATAATCAAATTGTGTACTGTGTTTACCTGTTAGACCAGGTGCTGTCATCATTGCCGGCTGGCAAAGTGCATTAAGTAGACAGAGCCCTTCTGTTTGATTATGTTGTGTCTAATTGGATTCCCTAGCCACCTGAGAGAGCTTTCAACAACGACAATAACAGCAACAACGACAATATGTGAACCACTAATGAACTGTCTTTTATGCTTTACTCTTTACTCTTTACAGTTGAGCAGTAAGAACAACAACAACAACGACGTAGACGTCGACGACGACGACGACTACATCAATAAACAGCCGCCTCTGTGTTAATAGAAGACACTACGTTCTCTATATAGTAAACAAGTCTAGTCAACAAACAGACCAAATGAGCGCACACTCCAGCTAAACAAGGAGCACAAACCAAAAAAAATAAATAATATAAATAACTTAAATTAAACAATTATTAAATAAAAATTAAACACACCCACGCACAGGTGATAAACGCACAATCAAAATGCGTGTGGTGGCAATGGTGAGTGGCGGCAAGGACAGCTGCTACAATATGATGCAGTGCGTCGCCGAAGGACACGAAATCGTTGCATTGGCCAATTTGCATCCAAAGGACAGAGGTAAATTTATGTATTGATAAACAAAAGATATATATGTATACAGTGAAAGCTCCCTTGGTCGGACAGCCGCGGTTTCAGTATTTTTGTCCGCCCAAGGGAGATGTCCGCCTGCAGAAAAGGATTTTGTATGAAAATCATGCTCTTGGAACTGAAAAATCCGTCCGTCTAAGGGAGCTGTCCGCGAATAGAGCTTTCACTGTATATATGTTTACTTTTAAATAGATAATAATATAGGTCAAAATATAGCAAGCACTACCAACTATATAGAATGTGCCTTTGATTGACATATATATGCATATATATATACATATATATGTATATAATATATATGTATATATATACATATAAAATACTAAAAACACATTTTGTAAGAACAAGAAACTTTTTCTACTATAGTATTTTTATTCTAGTCCTATATATTATATAGTGCACCGATCCGACTAGTTCTAAAATATCAATTGACTTTTGACATGCTTCATTAAACGACTAGTTTCAATTCAAAGAGATATATAACAGATACTAGTCCACGCTAGTGACGAAACCAGACCCCAATTCCCCCAGAAAGGTTATAGAAGAGAGTACAATTATTTGAGGTGTATTATTTACTCGATTAATTAATTGTTCGGTCAATCATTTAACGTTAATAACATGTTGTTTATTCTTATTTTTTTTTGCAGATGAACTAGATAGCTTCATGTACCAGACCGTTGGCCACATGGGCATCGAAATATTGGCCAGTGCCATGGGCCTGCCCCTCTATAGGCGGGAGACAAAGGGGAAGAGTACACAGACAGGGAAACAGTATGTGCCCACCGATGATGACGAAGTCGAGGATCTCTACAGTCTGTTGGATACGTGCAAGGTGAGAGACTGTATGTCCAATTAAGCTGGCTCACAAACACACACATACATACAGTGAGTCGAGTAATTATTTGCACAGTGAGGACAAAGCTCCTATATATCTAATTGGGAAAAAGTACTTTTTATGGACTTGGAATAAAATTTGTTAGATTAGAACAGAATCATAGTATTTTATCATAGTATTTTTAGTAATATTTTGATTTCGAATATTGCAAATAGTTTTCCCAGTCAGAACACTTTTTTGACTAACTGTATGCATATAAAAATTGTGTTTGTGTAAAGATTTAAGGGACAGATTAACCATAATCGATGTAAATAGGTAACAACTGAGTCTAACCTTTATACCCTGTGTTGCTAAGACATGCATAAAGGGTATGATGAGTTGAAAGAAGAGAATTACACTTTTCTGAAGCTTAAAGAGTGACCGTATTTCCATATGAATCAGACTTCAAATTACTTGTTCTTTAAATTTTTATATTTTCGATATAAAATATAGAATCTGTTGAAGGTTTTTGTTAATTTTTAGTACTTTTGTGACCAGTGTGACCATTTTTTTTTTATATTTTACCAACTAACAAAACAAACTTGTGGAATTTTACAGGGTATTCATAAAGTTTCTTACTACCAAGTAAATTTTAAAACTTCTGTTCAACTTTTTACAAAAATTACACAAGTTTTGTCTTCACCATATTGTAGAATATCAACAAGTCGTTCAAAAACTTTTCTTGTCAATTACTTTTCTTGTTTACTGTTTGTAAATTGTCCTTGAAAACGTGGCGACCCACAAAACACAAACAAAACAAAAGCTGAAAAAAGCTAAAAACAAAATAAAAGTAAAAATAATTGCGGAAATTAGTTTAGCTTTGGGAGGTAATCGTAATCTAATCAAAAGAAATGTCACTAAACACGTGAACTGTACGATATAGCAAATATTTGATTAAACTCTAACGCTTTCAATTATTAATAATGCACTCGTCAGTCTGTCTGTCTCTCAGTCTGTCCAGTTGGAAATTGTTTATTAACTATATGAAACCCTTAATTTTTAACTGAAATATGATTGAAAGGTAGAAAGGTAATAGCTAAAGTAATTTAATAGTGGTATTCCCTGTTTATGTCTAGCTAAAAAAAAATAGTATACTTTTGAAAATCTGGTCACACTATTAAGTTTCATATACAAAAGTTGAAATTACTACGAAATGTAACTAAAAACGAAACCTTTTTTATTTAGATTATAATTTTTTTATGGTTTAGTGTAATAAAAACCTTTATTTATAAACATTTACAATTCAGGAGAGAACAAATTAGCGGTTTAAGTTATCAAAACCAAGTAAATGTTTATGTTGATTAGATAATGTTAAATAGAAAACAATCTTTATTTGCAAATCAAAAGATTTTTAGTATTTGTTTAAACATTTTACAATAAAACTTTTAATTTTAGTTTAAAAATTTAAAGTTTGCTAAAAAAAAAACAGCTAAAATGGTAAAATTACTAAATATAATACCAATAAATGCGATTAACTTAGTATTTTTTTTAGTATTTATTAACAATAGTAACTTTTGAGAAATTAAATTTTTCTGCTTAAAAAAATTAATTTTGCTTATTTCCATTTTAAAATGATTGCTAAAAGCATAAAACCTTCTTAATTAATATTTATTTAAAACAATTTTTTTTTTAAATTTATTTTCTTTAAAAACTTTAAAATGATTGTATCTGTCTCTGGAAAACATTGTAACCCCCTTAATAAATTGTAAATTTAAATTTTTTCCAATCGTTTTAATTTTATTTGAAACTATAAAAAAATTTAAATAAAATACATTTTTTTTTTTTTTAATTTAAAAAAATTTATTTTTAATTTTAAAGTGATTGTATGTCTTAGGAAAAACTTCAAGTCCCCTTACTTAATATTAAAATTAAATTTTTTTCTTATTTAATTTTAATATTTTAAATTTTTATTTCGTCTGCAGCACGAGCTCAATGTGGAGGCGGTGGCCGTGGGAGCCATACTGTCAGATTACCAGCGAGTGCGCGTGGAGAACGTGTGCAGTCGCCTCAATTTGATATCCTTGGCCTATTTGTGGAGGAGAGATCAGACTGAACTGCTGCAGGAGATGATCGACTGTCAGGTGCATGCCATAATCATAAAGGTAAGACAATAAAATCTATTTAAAACTATATATTATTATATTATATAAATTGTTTGGTTTTAGGTCGCTGCTTTGGGACTTGTACCCGATCGTCATTTGGGCAAATCACTGCGTGAGATGCAAACGCATCTGCTCAAGATGCGGGATAAGTATGGATTGAATGTGTGCGGTGAGGGCGGTGAATATGAGACATTTACATTGGATTGTCCGCTGTTTAAGCAACGGATTGTTGTTGAGGATATACAGACGATAATTAGTAGTGCCGATCCCATATGTCCTGTGGGCTATATAAATTTTACAAAACTAACGCTACAACCAAAGGATACAAATGCCGCTGGCGTTGATGTGGTGTTTGTTAAGAAATCTCTTGATTATATAAGCGATCTCAATGAATCGACATATAGTGATCTTAGTGATCCTGATTTTAGTGAAACCGAATTGGAATTAATCGAGAAGGAGACACGTTTGCGTGAATCATTAAGCCAAAATGAGCTAATCTCCCGTAGCAATTCATTTGGTAGACATTTGGCCACATCATCGTCATCGCCGATACCCATTGTTACGAAGAGCGCCAGCGTCGACGAGCCCATACCATTGGGCAGTTCCATAACCAATAGCACATCATTGCTATTGTTGGCCAATGCGAATCAATCGATATCATTAACACCATCAACATCGATATCAACATCCGCATTGGCCATCGGTTCATTGCAGCCAAATAATAGCAGCTTTGGTAGCTCACATCCATTGGGCAGCAGCACCGCTGCCGTATGCGGCTCGCTGTCGTTGGCCATCTCCTCGCTTGGGCTAAGCACAGCGCAATGCAACAACAGCAACAACAATAATAATGTCAATAATATGACAACGGAACAGTTACAACAAACAGCAGCACTACCGATATCAACCACAACAACAACCACGGCAACTACTACGGCCATCACCCAACCGCCCAGTCCCATGAAATACGAACGAGAATTTCGTCCACTTGCCAACGAGGCCAAGGCGGCCATCAATGCCAAAGGCTGGATGTGGTTGGCAGGCATACAGGGTAAACCCGCTAAAATGGCTCTTACATTTGTAAAGCCAAATTTGAATTTTAAGCCAGCATTAATAGTCAAATCAATATGCCCACGTCCGTCAGTTTCTGGCAATACCAAGCTCTAAAAAGTTGCTGTTGCACGCAGATCAAGCTTCATTTAGAATGTTTGTAGGGAAATATTCTTCAAATATTCCAACCAAACTAACAAACTGTGCATACAAAGCCTTCTTCTTTATGCCACCTATATTTGTTTAGTATCGGTGTACTATATCATATAGCTTTCATAGGAACAATCGGGAAAAGCAAGTTTTAGTGCAGTAACACTATATTTTCTTTAGATTTATAGAACAATTTGATAGATTAAGTATATAATGGCGTCTAATACAATCTCTAATGGTTTGACTAGAATCGGGCGACTATATTATATAGGAACGATTGTAGCAAATCAAGTTTGTGTGCATAAAAACTTTGTTTTCTGAGATTTCCCAACCAATTTCATGAATAAGTCACTTTTTAGTGTGTTAAACCTATTTACTAAATTATATAAGAATCAGACTACTATATCATATAGCTGCTATAGAAACTTTCGAAGAAAATCAAGTTTAAATGATTTTTCAAGCCAATTCTCAGTTTATTACTTTGATATCGTCATCTGTATAGTGACATAAATCAAATGACTATATCGTATAGCTCTTCTAGGAACAATCTGTTCCAAGAATAGCAAATACAGGGTGTTCACAGTCTTTGGCAAGCCAAAGAAATGCATTTCCAAGTAAAACTTTATTCATAACACTTTCCAATGATTGTTTTAGGTTGTGCCCCCACCATGGAAGGGGGCATGCAACAAGCCCTGGACACGTTGCGTGAGCTGTGCCACAACAATGGCTATGATCTGCAAGATTTGTGCTTTACAACGCTCTATGTGCGATCCATAGCGGAATATCCGGCATTGAATAGCGTCTACTTGCAGTCATTTGGCTTTCATAATCCACCCACCCGAGTCTGTGTGGAGTGTCCACTTCCGGATGATTGCCATGTGATTATGGAGGCGATTGCCTATCATGCTCCAGCCACCCACAGTGGTGACGATAGTGAAGAGACCCAAATGCTGCTCAATGGACGACGGAATACGATGCATGTTCAGGGCATCTCCCATTGGGCGCCAGCCAATATTGGTCCCTACAGTCAGTCGACAAGGGTAAGGGAGAAAGAGTATCTGTCTCAGACAGGGAGATACAAATATTTCATATATGGTTAAAAAAAGCTAGAAAAGTTAATGTAGATATAGAATATATATAAAGTTGCTATTTTCGGTCTAAATTGAGTAAAAAAACGAAAAAGAAAGAGAAAGGCATAGAAATAGAGAGATAAACCACTAAGAAAGGCTACAGTCGAGAGACCCGACTGTAAAACAACCCGTACTTATTCTACCGACTTGTCCTATTGAAGCTATAGGCTATAGTTGTCCGATCCGGATCAAACTTGGTGAGGATAGTTATGATGGTACCATACACATGACGTGTTAGTTTGGTTCCAATAGCTCTTAAAGCTTTCAATTTATGGAGATGTGAAAATAGTTTTTTTAAATATGCGGGGGCGGTAGGGGGTGTGGCACCGATTTGAAACAAACTTTAGCTGATCGCAAAGTAGACGGACTTTCATTTAAAATTTGGTGGCTCTAGCTCTTATAGTCTCTGAGATCTAAGTGTTTATACAGACGGACCGACATACAGATAGACAGAAATCGCTATGTCGACTCGGCTGTTGCTGCTGATCAAGAATATATATACTTTATGGGGTCGGAAATGCTGCCACTTACGCACATTGCGTTTCAGACAATCTTAATTGACCCCTCTACTCTTTATAGAGTACGGGGTCTGCAAATTTCAATATATTTTTCAATTATCTGAACACAGTAATGCCACTTACCTATAAATTAACTGCATTAATTTACATAATACCCATTACAGATTGGCGACATTACCTATATATCGGGTCAAATTGCACTGGTTCCCGGCAGCATGACCATTATCGAGGGCGGCATTCGACCACAATGCAAACTGACATTGCGTCACATCAGTCGGATCGCCAAGGCGATGAATGCCCAGGGACAGTTGCGAGATGTCGTACACGGCATCTGTTTTGTGACCCATCCGGCGTTCATTGGCGAGGCAAGGAGGCAGTGGGAGCGAAGGACCACAAATGCAATCATGGATTACATTGTGCTACCGGCGCTGCCAAGGGATGCACTCGTCGAGTGGCAGGTCTGGGCTCACACCCACAACGATCGGTTCGACTGTAAGTTACCACTTGAATGAGAAGTCACTTTAGTCACCAGTTTTAATCTAACTCAATGTATTTCAGATGAGGAAACCGGTTGCTCTGTGAGTGATTATACAATTTCGATTCGTCGCCGTTGGAACTATGAGAACAATTGTGCGGCTATTGTTTGTTATGTGGCCACGGGATTGGCCTCATCCACCACCCAATTGACACAGCTAAGTGATGATATACTGGGCAATCACTGCCGTTTGGCCCAGGGTCTGAGTGCCGAGAATCTTGATGAGATTCTAACCTATGTAGTGAATCGTTTGCTCAAGGATTATCCGATTACGAAACGGCAACGTCTGAAGGAGGAGGAGCAACAACAGCAGAAGGCAAATAGCACTGCCACGCCTACAGCCACTGAGACACTGCCGACCAAACAGCAGGCACCGGGTGGAGCCGGTGATCAGCAGACAACCTCCTCCGATGGTAGCAGCAACACTTCCTTGCCAGCAATACACCTGAAACTGTTTTATCAGGTGAATGCAGCACCTCCGACGGATTTATTGCTTCAGGCACTGCACGACTTTAGGCGCAAGTGCCAGGAAATGGCATCCATAGTGTACACAGTGCTACCTGCCTGTAGTCTACACAATTTTAGCACTTTTCTGTCCATCTGTGGAGTGCGGCACGAGTAGGGATCCAAAGACTAAGAGGGGGAGCAGGAAAAAGGATAAAGAATCAAGCGGGAAAGTGGGAAGGAAATGGAGGAAATCAAGGCTGAATGGGAAGGATAAATATAGGAGCAAAATGAACTGGAATATAGTCATGTCTAAGGAGGAAATGTCGAAAGAAATCAAGGGAGGAAGTAAAACGAGTCGGCAGGAGGAGTCTTGGATAAATCAAGTGGTAGACAAAAATTCTGGATGAAAGATGACGTGGGTGAAAACGATAGAAGAGAAAAGCGACAGAGTCGAGTCCAAGGGTGAAGAAACGTCGGAGCAAACAAAGAGGGAAACGTCGAAGGAACTAAACTAAGAAACTTCAGAGGAAACGAAAGCGGCAAAGGGAAGAGTTTCGAGGGATAAATGCATAAGAAACTCATAGAAAAAACAAATGTCGGAGGAATGAAAGAAAGAAGAAGAAGAAGAAACAAAATGAAACTAGATAAAAATCGACTCTGACAGAAAAGTTAGTAGAAAAGCAAGAAAAGTCTCGACTCTGGATGCAAAGTAACGTCCAATGTTTCAGTTTTGAAACCTACACACACAAACACACACATAAACACACTCACACACACAAACACACACATAAACACACAAACACACTCACATACTCGACACAGACATGCAAATACGCACACTATTGTAAACTAAGAATGCAGGCGTGTGACACGCCCATTTGTTGATATTGTTAACTAGCCTCTGTATCTACATTAACTATACATATACATATATTTACTATAACTATTTACAACAACAACAAATAACAAAAAAAAAATCAAGTCAGTTCATGTCGATTTCGTAGAAACCCAAAAAAATGAAACTAAAAACAACAAAAAAAAACATTGTTTTGGACCAACAACAACAACAGCAAAAACTTGAAATAAATGCAAAAAATGGCAACTCGAAAGTGTTTCAAATATTCAAATATGCTAAAAACAAAGTAAATAAATAAATTACATAAAAAATACCAAAAAAATAATGATAAAATGTAAGGAAAAAGGGAAAACCAAACGCAATTCGAAGCTCTAATTCAAATACACATATATACATACTATATACACTTCTATGCCGTAATATGTCCAATTTGTAACTGTAAACTTTACTCAGATAACCTACAAATTTTCCTAACATACAAATTTTTCGATGTGCTTTTCTTTCTGATTGCTCAGGTTTCGCCTTTTTCAATACTACATGCATGTATATATATATATATATACTACTTATATATGAATATTTTATTTACATCGTTTTTTTTTATACATATATATTTCAATTTTTTTTTTTAGCTCAACTTTTTTGACCAAATACAAAAACGAATTGCTTTTAAAAGTCGTTTAGCACTTGAACAAAAAATTCGTAATCTTTGACTATTGTATTTATATATACACATACATACATATATCGTCTATATACGAGATGACTTTCGAGATACTGCACACTTGCGAAATTTCCCTAAAAAAAAAAATTATAAAAAAAAAACATTTCTTTTTATACAAATTCAAATATTTTGCAGGCAAACCGAAAATTTGCACAAATTGAGTTTTTAGCCTGTTTGCCTTTATGTCCCTAAGATTAAGATAACGGAATACCAAAAAAAAAAAAGAAAATAATTTAAAGATAAAAAAAAGTTATTTAAATATTTTATTTTGTTTTTTGTTTTTATTTTTTGGGATAACACCTGTTTAAACTGGTAAATCCTATAAATACCAAAAGTAAAAAAATGCAAACTTTGCACAAAATACTTGGGTAAAAAACATAAATGTATAAATATGTGAATGTGTATGTAATTACATACATATGTATGTGTGCATGTATGTATGTTGACATGTCACACTGATAATGATTATTAAAATGCTATTATTGTTATGAAAAAAAAACAAAAAACAAAAATATTGATATCGATTGCGTGTCATTAAAAAACCAAAAAAAAACATAAAACCAACAAATTTGGGGCGTTTTTATTTTCAGTAATTCATAAAAAAAATATATCATAGCTCAAAAATATGTCATTTGAGTCGAGAAATGTCTAGAAATTTATACATAAATCACGAATAAATATCTTGGTACACGTCAGTGTTTGTTGCTTGAAGTGCAGATTAACAGTACTTGCAGAATATAAATATATTCATGTTTCATCATGTTATCATAAATTTCCCGAGCCAAATTTTAAATCAAACTGCAAAAATACCAAAAACAACAGAAAGCTTCTAGCAGGAGAACGAAAGAGCAAGAGAGATAGATTGAGTTAGACATTCAATGTCATCGGCCTTGATTTGAACGGTGACGAAAAACGTTTGTTTGAAACCCATCAACACAAACAAAGCTTTTGGAAGCAGTGCGCTGGCACTGCGCTCTCTCTTTCCAGTACGCCGCGTGGGGAACTTTCCAGCGGGCGGCCAATCACAGCGATACGATTGAGCACCACGCAACGCCAATCAGAATTGCAGCAGACACTGACGTGGTCTACACGTCAGAGCATAAACAATGGCGTTGAATAAATAGCCCGGCATTGGGGAGAGCAGCCAACAGTTTCAAAACAGACAGCAAACAAGAAATAACACATCGCCACATTGGAAAAAGAAAACGCTACGATTACTATTCGTAAATTTGAAATTATTACGTGCGATCAACAAAATAAGTGAATTTTTTTTTAATATAATTTTTTTAATTTGCTTACATATATACAAACATATATAAACAAAAAACTCTGTGACTGTGAAACCTGTGTACAATAGTAATTTATTAAACAAAGCCAAAAAAGAAAGAAAAGACATCAAAGACTCATCGTATAGAAAGCATCAAAGATACAAATTAAACTATAGTTCAACTTTATAAGTGCTCAAATTAGCTTTAGTTAGCAAAGTAAGTATTTAAACTTCTGTTTGTTTTTGTTTTTTTGTTTGCATTTTTTTCGGTTTTAAACCGAAAACAATCGATAAACACGTTTAATTCTGGAAGTTTCGCAACACTGGTGTAAAGTTAACACTGACGTGTACTCTGCATAGCCTTGTATACGTGTGTGCTTGTGTTTGTGTGTGTGAGTAGAAAGCGCCGGCACAAAGCAGCAGTAATTCGACTACATTCTTTCAGTTCTGTTTCAAACGTCGAGTGAGAAAATTTGAAGAAATAAACTTAAGGTAGTAGCACTTGAAGTGTAAGTTATTTTTTTTGTTCACATTTTGCCAATAAATGGCTATTATTTAACGCAAAGATACAAACAATTAAAGCTAAAGTAAATGCAGTTACAATATAAAAACGATGATAACCTAATTGCACACATGCCGTCGTTGGTGTGCCGAGTGTCGCCATGTTGGCAATGTGGCCACAATGGCTAATTCAAAAGTTATAATAAATTCAAAAATAAATAGATAACAAGCACATGTTCATGTACTCCATGCAACTGATGTGCTGCCTGCAAAGTGCGCGGCAAATTCTTTTAATATTCACCATTTGCAATAGGGAAAATTCTCAACGTCACTAGCGCTAGCAGTGTGACCCCAAGCAAAATTGTATGACGTGTAACAATCGTCACTGAATTGTGTACAAAAATTAACATATATTTTCATATTTATGTTGTCATACAAATGCGGATAACGGCAACAAATTAGCATACCACACACATAATTTATTAACAAAGTTCATTCACATTGAACCGGCAATTTGCTAGACATTTAAATATTCGGACACGCTGTTAGTGTGGACACACTGTTCAAACGCCGACCAACTACACACACAGCTGGTAATTGTTGTTTTTGCATTGCCAAAAGTGCAGTATTATCTTAACGATGACATGGCAACACATTCGGTTTATTGTTTATACATATGAATGTCTGTGAATGTTATCACAATAGCAAAGAAATATACATATATAAAAAAAAACTCAATTTAAATTTTACGGCAAACACCAACGCACACAGACACACACCAACACATGCGTTGACCAGCGCCTGCGCCGATTTATCGTCTGTGGCGTCCCGTCTGCGTGTGTCTTTGCTTTTCGTAGTATTTGTGTTTCTGACTTCACTCAATCAGCTTTGTACACGTCACATTTATAAAACAATTCCCCAAAAAGCTTACATATCCAAATAAGTACGTTATTAAACCCGGTTAACTGAGCGTTAACAGAAAAAAATAAAGTACACGTCAGAAGAGCATCCGTTTCATGTGAAACATTGTAAGCTGAGAGATGCAAATAAAAAGTAGTATTATTTGTGCACCGGCAAATAGTAGTAGAAATTCCGCCCCCACCCAAACTTTCACCGGACGTGTGTGTTTGTTTGTACTTAGTAGTTGTTACTGCCACATTCTCATTCACACTCATTGAGTATGCAAAACGCGCGGCAAGAAGAAAATTTCTATAAAGCAAAGAAAACGAAAGAATAAATAAAATAAAACAAAACCAGTTTTCAAGCAACGCGTAAAAGAGAGTGGCTGTGGCGGCCGGCGATTTGTATTTATTTGAGAGAGAGAGCGAAAGAAAAGAGAGCGTCAGCAGAAAGAACCAGAAAAATGTTACCACGTATACAAAAAAAAAATATTTCTATAGGCGATTTTTTTGTTGTTGTTATTGCTATAGCTTTAGCTTTGGCTGCTGAGTCGTTGTCGTCGTCGACGCTGACAGAGCGGCAGCAGCGTCAACGTCGGTCAATGTCAGCGAAGTGAGTTGGAGATTGCGGCAGCGACAGAGCAGCACGCAGTGCGAGTAGCTTTAACAGTTGTTAAACGGTTAGCCACACAACTAGACGTGTTCTGCTTGCTCTCTCTCTTTCGCTCTTTCATCCAGGTATGTTGCGTGTACATACAGTTAATCGTACACATGGCATATTTATTGGGCCAAAATAAGAAAACGTGTGCCATAAATTATTTCAACCACGAATTAACCAAAAAGTAGCACACATAACGGTATTTACCTGTTGACAGCATAAAACGCAACGTCAGCGGTTTTTTATTTCTTCCTTTTCATCTTTCTTTTCGGCTGTGTGCTGCCTTGAAAGCTTCTTGCTCTTGCACTCTCTCACGAACTCTTACAGAGTAAGCTGCTGTATGTGTGTGTGAGTCTGTGTGCTTGTGTTGACGTGTACAAAATTTAAGCCAAGCTTTCGCGCATTTTTCTGTATTAAAAACTAATCAAATTTGTTTTTAATTTCTTCTCGTTACAGTTATTTTTTTTTGTTTAGTGTTTAGTGTAAAAGACTAAGCATTAAAACTAGTGATTAACTGTATAAGGAGAGCTCCAAAATGAAATTGTGCATTTTATTGGCCGTCGTGGCCTTTGTTGGCCTCTCGCTCGGCGAGGAAAAGAAGGAAAAGGACAAGGAGCTGGGAACCGTTATCGGTATCGATCTGGGCACCACATACTCATGGTAAGAGCACTAATCGATAAAAGCGATTATTTTTAACATCAAACAATAAACGATTAATTGCTTTAAACTAATAAATTGAATCTCTTTTTTATATTTTTAGTGTTGGCGTTTACAAAAATGGACGCGTTGAGATCATTGCCAACGATCAGGGTAATCGTATCACGCCCTCATACGTGGCATTCACCGCCGATGGTGAGCGTCTGATCGGTGATGCCGCCAAAAATCAGCTGACTACAAATCCGGAGAACACCGTGTTCGATGCCAAGCGTCTGATTGGACGCGAATGGTCCGACACAAATGTCCAGCACGATATCAAATTCTTCCCCTTCAAGGTTGTGGAGAAGAACTCCAAGCCCCATATCAGCGTGGACACGTCGCAGGGTGCCAAGATCTTTGCACCTGAGGAAATTTCCGCTATGGTTTTGGGTAAAATGAAGGAAACCGCCGAGGCATATCTGGGCAAGAAGGTCACCCATGCCGTTGTCACCGTACCCGCCTATTTCAATGATGCCCAGCGTCAGGCTACCAAGGATGCCGGTGTTATTGCTGGTCTCCAGGTCATGCGTATCATCAACGAACCCACTGCAGCCGCTATTGCCTATGGTCTGGACAAGAAGGAGGGAGAGAAGAACGTGTTGGTCTTTGATTTGGGCGGCGGTACCTTCGATGTTTCCCTGCTGACCATTGATAACGGTGTCTTCGAGGTTGTGGCCACCAATGGTGATACTCACTTGGGTGGTGAAGATTTCGATCAACGTGTTATGGATCATTTCATCAAGCTCTACAAGAAGAAGAAGGGCAAGGACATTCGCAAGGACAACCGTGCTGTGCAGAAGCTGCGTCGTGAAGTGGAGAAGGCTAAGCGTGCTCTGTCTGGTTCTCACCAGGTGCGCATCGAAATCGAATCTTTCTTCGAGGGTGATGACTTCTCCGAGACTCTGACTCGTGCCAAGTTCGAGGAATTGAATTTGGATCTGTTCCGTTCGACCCTGAAACCCGTGCAGAAGGTGCTCGAGGATGCTGACATGAACAAGAAGGATGTCCATGAGATTGTGCTCGTCGGTGGCTCTACACGTATCCCCAAGGTTCAACAGCTTGTTAAGGACTTCTTCGGCGGCAAGGAACCATCCCGTGGCATTAACCCCGATGAGGCTGTCGCCTATGGTGCTGCCGTCCAGGCTGGTGTACTCTCCGGTGAACAAGACACAGACGCCATTGTCCTGCTCGATGTGAATCCATTGACCATGGGTATTGAGACCGTTGGAGGTGTTATGACCAAGTTGATTCCACGCAACACTGTTATTCCCACCAAGAAATCACAAGTGTTCTCCACGGCTTCCGATAATCAGCATACAGTGACCATTCAGGTATACGAGGGTGAACGTCCAATGACCAAGGATAACCATCTTTTGGGTAAATTCGATTTGACTGGCATTCCACCAGCACCACGTGGCATTCCCCAGATTGAGGTCTCGTTCGAGATCGATGCCAACGGTATACTCCAGGTGAGTGCCGAGGACAAGGGCACAGGTAACAAGGAAAAGATTGTGATCACCAACGATCAGAACCGTTTGACGCCCGAGGATATCGATCGCATGATCCACGATGCTGAGAAGTTCGCCGATGAGGACAAGAAGCTCAAGGAACGCGTCGAATCTCGCAACGAGCTGGAATCGTATGCCTACAGTCTGAAGAATCAAATCGGCGATAAGGAGAAATTGGGCGCCAAATTGAGCGATGAGGAGAAGACCAAATTGGAGTCTGCCATCGATGAGTCCATCAAATGGCTCGAGTCCAATCCTGATGCCGATCCCGAGGAGTACAAGAAGCAAAAGAAGGATCTGGAGGCTATTGTGCAGCCAGTGATCGCTAAGCTCTATCAAGGAACTGGCGGTGCACCACCACCAGAGGGCGCTGATGCTGGTGATGATCTCAAGGATGAGCTGTAAGCCAGCTTAGTTTCCCTTTGAGAGAGAGAGAGAGACACACACATACACCCCTCGCGCCCCCCTTCCCCCTCAAAATGTGATCTGATCGCTGATTGATTATGATACTAACTAATTACGAGATATGAGAGTTTTTTGGCAGTGGAATATGAATTAAATCAGACTGATTAAACAATTATAAACTTAAACGGCAACAGCAGCAACAACAACAACAAATATCACACATTAAACAAAAGCTACAACAACAACGACCTACTCCTCCTAGTAAATCAAAGGAAAAATCCCCGTAATACCGTTAAAAACAGCTCAAAAAACACACTTGAAAAAATTGCACTACACGCAAAATTCATTGTAGCATATTTTAGTTTTTTTTTTTTTTTTTTATTGTTTATTATAATTTGTAAAAGAGAAAAGGAATTTTTTAAGCTAGTTGAGAAATGTTCGATGATCACCAGAAGCAGCAGCAAAAGGGAGAGAAAATTAGAAGAGAGAGAGAGAGAGAATCAAGTGTGTTCCTCGCATTCCTTTTTTTATCAAATGGCCAATCAAACACTACTCCCCTCCCCTCCTCCCAAAAACTGTATATTTTTTGATAAAACAACAAAACAAACACGAAATCATTAAAAAAACATTAATGCTAACTTCTAACGAGAAATCACAAATCAATAGGTTAGCTCACAAGTTATAAAAACAATCTAATTAAGAGTAAAACAAAACAAAAAAAAAAAAAGAGAGAAAATGTTATATGTATAAGAGAAGTAGAAGAGCGCGTGGCAAAGAGAAAACGGAAAGACAAAGTAAGAGAGCGCAAGAGCTGCGGGGTAATAGCAAAAAAAAAAAAATAACGAGAAGAGAGCAGGAAACGTAAAAGAAATTTAATAAATATATGAAAATAAATACGATACACAAAACAACAACAACAAGAAAATAATAATAATGGATTCTTCGATTTTACGAAGCACCTAATAATTTATTTAAAAACAAAATAAAGAAAAAATAAATAAATTTGAAAAAAATTCACTACAATCTTTTTATTATTTGCGAAGATGTGGAAGAGAGTAAATAAAACTTTGGATTTTTCAGCTTATATTTTGTTTATTTTCATCGTTTTTTTGTTTTTTTTTTTTTTATTTTTTGTAATTTGTTCTACGAATTTTTCATTTCCTTGCGCATTCAGATTCAGTTTTTCAGATTGTTTTCAAGCTCACGTTATCCGAGCTCCACGCTTGTATTCACCGATTTTGATATTCTACGGTTCTTTTTCCATTTGTTTTCTTTTTGGTTTTTTTTTTCTCATTTTCATTTTCTTCAGTTACTGCGTTTATGAGTAATCTTAATTATCTTAAATACTTTAAAAAAATACATAAAATATTTTGTTGTTTTTTGTTTGTTTTTTTTCTCATTTTAAATATGTATATAAATAAGCTAACGGTATATTTATATTGTTTATTGTGTACACATGTGTATTTCACTATATACCTACATACATATATATTATTATGTATGAATGTATGCACGTCTCATAAATCGAAATACCGACGATATTTCCGACTTGACACAATCATCGGATCTCCCTTTCTTTCACTTGCTGACATTGTTGTTGTGTGGTTGGTTGTAACGGTTACAGATTGTGAGACACAATCCCGTTATCTTTTCTTCCCCTTTCTCTCATGCTTCTATTTTGTTTTGGAGCTGGCACGTCGTCCTCTCTGGCATGGGTGGTGGGTGTGGTGTGGGGTTGTGGATAGGAAACATTTAGGATGGGGAGGAGCTTGACTAAATATTTAAAACTATTCTAAACTTTTTGTTTTCTTTTTTCTTTTCTTGTTAGCCGTTCGCTTAGTAAATAAAATGCAAAGAAAAAAATTTAATTGAATGCGCCTGCCGTATGGACCAGGGCTGACAAAGCTGAGTTTTGTTTGTGTATATGTGTGTGTGTGAGTGTATTTGGTTATCGATCGATTACAAAAAGATCTGTTGGTGCCACTGAATCATGGTGAAATTACTAATAAAGCAACGAATTCACCACAGCCTCTGCCTTGGCTATTTAATTTGTTCTCAGCAAGAGAAGAGAAACTCTTTCGGCATTTCTTTCAGTGTGGTGAAATGTGGTTCGATAAATAAATACGCGAGGTAAAGCGAATACGCAACCTTGTATATAATATAACCAAATTACCTCAAACTGCAATGTGTATGTGGTGTGTGTGTTGTGTTTATAGGTATGTATGTGTATTGTATTGTAACGGCTGCTGAAGTTTTTGCACTTTTAGATGCGCTTTGGAATCGTATCGATGGTATTATTCTCAGGCTCTTCGTCCTTTGGTGGCTGGCCGCGCTGCTGCTGGAAACGGTTCATTCATTGATACAATATCGATATCAAGTTTATAATCGTTATCGTATATTGATGAGTTTGTTTGTCATCAGAATTTGTCACCAATTTGCGCGCAAGAACAAGAACAAAGATACAAAGAAAGGAAGACACAATGAAAGAGAGAAAAACGTAATAAAAACAAAGAATCAAGAAAAGCAGAAGAAATACATACATACAAATGTAGACCAAAAACACACATCCTTACATACATACAGACAGCTTTGCATAGCTGCCGAGTGCAAAAATTGCATATGTATGTATGTAGGTGCATAGACATACATACATAATCAATATCAATATCAAATCGCAAGTCGGCAGAGCCAACAAAAAAAAACTTTCTTAAGAATTGTCAAAGGGAGCAGGGAAGTGACGGTGGGTGGGAAGTGTAGAGGACGTTCTAGGGTAATCGTCGAATGAGCATGGGAAGTTTGTTTGTTTGCTGTCTCTGTTTCTCGCATTCAAAAGGATCCGTCTTGAATATGTATACATGTATGTTTAAATGGTCGTCGACCCTTCGCATCCAATTCAAACTGTAAAATTGCTTTGCATTTATGTACGAACCAATGACACAGTGTGTCAAGGAACTGTTTTAATTCGCAGTTTTACGCAAAATTAAACCAAATTATATAAAAAATAAGGACGAAAAGGCAAAGATTTATAAATAATTATAGCCAGAAAAAAAAGTATAAGCTTTGTTTGTGTTAAAACAATTACTTGACCAACAGTTTAGCATTTCTTTTTTTGCAGTTAAAACTAAAAAGCTTGACACACTGTGCCTATTGTGTGCAATGCTGTGTCGCTGCATAGATCGTGGATGCAGTGTAAATGAGATAGCACGATACATGATTTGTGATTAAAAGCGAGCGAACGTGCATATGTATGCATAGTGCGTGAGTGTGTGTGAGTTAAAGTGCGGTAATGATAAAAGTACCCAACCAATTAAAATGAATAAGTTATAATAATTAATAAATAAATAAACACCTTGTGCTTGGTTTATTATGATCTCTCATTCGCATGGCAACAATGTATAAAAAAGCTTTTAAAATGGGAAGCAAGGGATACATTGCGTAAGTATGTATGTATGTGTAACTGTAGGTGTAAAACTGTAATCAAAAATCGCATAGATAAAGCGCACACGTAGGTTGTGTAGTTGACGGCAGCAGTGTAGCAGCAACGAGCTTATGTCAGTTACATACTATGTGTTTGCCATCGCTTTTGCGCGCGCGGTTGTTAGAGTGAAATGGCATTAGGAGCAGCTCTGTCATCTTCATGCGCTAGTACTGCGAGTGGGAAGAGCACAACCGGACAAGAACTATTCAGCTTCGGCCTCAGGATCGGGACGACTCAAAATCTCCTGACAAAGCGCAATGTAGTCCTAGATTTTGTTGATGTTGTCGATATATATTGATATATATGTAAAATAAAAATGTATAGCATAGCATGGAGAGAAAGAAATGAAATTAAAATCAAAAGCAATAGCAATATAGCCAGACCACAAAACAATGAACAGATATATATAGCGGATATATCAGATATATGCAGATTAGCCAACACCACACAGCGATGCACATGGAGAAAACACAGTTGAGATGAGAGTAATACAATCAAGTTAAACTTATAGAGCGAGAGAACATATAGTATGTACTGTATTAGTAATGATCTATCGATTAATCGATATTTCGATTATATTGATTTTTGTGTGTGCGTGTGTGAGTGTTCCTACAATACGTTTACCAAAATGATAGACTGCGAAATTGTATTAAATATCAGTTTTGTTTTTATTTTTAGTTATTGTTATTATTACTTATCAATCTTCATATCATTTTTCTTTCACTTCATTTTTAAATAAATCAGTATCAGTTTATATATATATCAATTGTAAACAGTTTTTTTTATATCTTTTTTCGGTATGCTTTCTCTAATCAACGTTCCTTACGCACTTCTTGGCCTTTGTATCGATTTCTATATGTATATATATAATATATATATTTACTATATGTTTTTTATTGCTAAGTTGCTTAAAAAATGTTCACTTTTATTGGTTTTTATGTGTTGCTTTTGATTTATTTATTTTTTTTTTTATCTTCTTTCCTTTTGTATGCACGTCTATCTATTACATTTTCTTATTTTTTTGACTGCACACAAAATTGTTCTCTTCTCAAATCAATTAAAAAAAATAAACTAAAATACAATACAATTAAATCAAAAGATAACTAAAACACAAGTTGTCATAGAACTAGTATGTAATGTTTAAAAAAAATTAATGTATAGTATTTATATTGCAAAATAAACTTAAGTTTCACATTTGCTCCTACGAAACGTGTAACAAAAAATTTTAGGTTATGTTAAAAAAAAAGTTTTTAAATGTTATATTCAATTTTGGACCCTTAAAAACTAAAGTTTTTTTAATAATACGCTGCAAAATTAATGCCAAAAGCTTGAAAATTAACAAAGACAATTTTATTTAAAATTTAATAACCCCGTGGAGTATTTTAAATTAATCGAAGTTATCGAAATCAATTAAATTGTTATCTCCCGAGGGTATTATCGATTTCGGTGTACCGAAATTAGTGTTTATTACTTGTGTTTAGTTGCTGCAGCGTTTCTTAAAATTATAGTGTGAAGTTTTCAATATGCAAATTGATTAAACATAATTATATTATACGTAACTTTATACGCGTATCTTGATTTATTCATGCAATGTGTGTGAGTGTGTGTTAAATCCAATAAAATTCTAGCTGTATCATAATTTCGTTACAATTCTTTGACGAAAATTAAAAAAAAAAAAAACACTAAAACAGTAGAAAAAAAATTTGCACTTTCGAATTAGATTTTAAAATTGAATTCGAATTAATTTTCGTGTTTATTGCTTTGCGAATGGTTTTTTTGGTAAGGCAGGGCAGTACTGGCAACAGTGTCTCCACACTTTTTGCAAAAGCTGTCCACAATTTCATCGTCTGTCATTTTCTTCATCTTTATGCCTTTTTGAGTTTTTGATATTCTTTATTATCCTTAGGTGCGTATATGTATCTTTGTGAGTGTATTGATGTAAGTATGTGTCATCTGCTTGCATTTCGTTGTAGTTGCGGAATTGCTTTGAATTTTCGTTTTATGTTGATGCTTTCGTTTTGATAGTTTATTTCTTAGACTTCTTGAACTTGTTCTCCTTCTTCTTTTCGTGGTGTTTGGATTTTACTCGATAGTTTGAATTGGTGTCTGTATTGGTATTTGGTGTGGTATAAGTATTTGTACGTGTACTGTTCGTGTGTGTGTCTGTTGATGACGTTCTCACATTTGCTTGCTTCTTCGGGTTTGTCGGCTTGTCACTTGGCTTTTGTATGCAGTAGGAGGAGGTGGTGCAGGAGTGGGGGAGGATGGATTTGTTTTGTTAGGTTTGTTGATTTTTAACATTTTATTTATTTATTCATTTTTTTTTTTTCAAATTTTTCTTCAAACATTCCTAAGATCAATCATAAATATGTACTGTATTTGATGTCTATGCATTTGTATGCATAAATATAACATACAAATATTTTAATTGTATAAAAGTATTCTGTTATGTTTTTGGAAGTACTATGTATGTTGCCTGTATATCGTTGTATGCATGTGTGTGTACATAAACTAACATATGTAGTTACTTTCTCGTTTGCTCTTTCTATCTCTCTCCATCTCGCTCATATTCATATTCGGTTAAACTAACTGCGCTTTGCTTTCGTGTTGCCATCTACAGTGTCCAGCTTGCAGTTTATTATGTAGTATAAATAGCACACAAAAATAAAATTTTAAAACAATGTACACAGACTTAAAATAAAATATTTTTTTTTTATAATTTGTAAATTACTACTAATACTATTGTATGTGAATATGATAAATTTTTTAATATGTGTATGTATGTGTGTTCTTTTTATTTCTTATAGTGTTGTGCAAACAAGGAATAACGATACATCAAGCAGCTAAACAGAAGCGCAAAAATTAATAAAAAATACAAATACATATTTCTTTCTCTTTTCTTTCCATACACACAAATGCTAATATATAAATGTACATATTTCTATACAATGTGCCATTTATAATATTACTTTTTTTCTGCTGCTGCATTCAGTTGTTGCTTACTAAAACTAAATGCTAACATAAGTATATTAACTATGTTTATTAATGTATGTATGCATGTTTTTACAATGATCACTCGGCAAAAAGAATTTCACAAAGAAATCAAAAAGTTACTAGACTTTAAATTATTGCCAAAAAGATAAAGAAGTTTCATAATCGAGTGACCACTGTGCGTTACAAAACATACATACAAATGTTTGTATGTGTGTGTTTTGATTGTTATGTAAACGACAAAATTCGTTATGTTCGCACTGATGAGCTTTTGTGCGAATGCGACGTGTTTCGATATCGCAATATCGATACCGTTTCCCATCAATGTTATGGCCATTCATGGATTGAGGTGTGTGTGAGTGTGCATGTGTGTATAGATGTGAATGTGTGTGAACTTTTTTTTTTGTTTGTTCGCATTTTGTGCACATTATCCTGCACTTCCGTACACTCTCATGTTTAATTCTTAGCCTTTGCCATTTTTTTTGTTTCTTTCGTTCAAATCTCTTGTTAAATACATTTTCTACTACTTGTTTCACTTGACTACGAATTTATTTATATGATTTCTTATTAGTTTCTTTCGTTTTCATTGTTCTTTTTTTTTTTTTTTATTTTAAATATAAACGCAATTTGTTTTTGTTTTGTATATAATTTTTTTTTGTTTTTAATTTTATTTTATATAAATGATTTTTGCTTGTGGCGCTCAAAACCTCAGCACTTATTACGGTCTGTAGCTGTCAGTTCTCTTCTGCAGTTGAAACTATGTCTCTCGTTTCTTTATAATCAATCATATACATATATATGCAATGTTATGGGTTGGTTGTTGTTGTTTTTGTGTGTGTGTGTATGCGTGTATGTGTGTGTATTTCCGTGCGTGTATGCGTGTGTTTTTTATTTAATTAGTTTTTCTATACACAGATGGTTTTGTATGGAGGGAAAGTAGCAGCATTGACGCGGGGTAAATGACAATTTATCGATATTTATTTGTATGTGTGACAATCGCAGTGGGATGTATCGATATATTTATGCAGACACAAGAAAATAACGGAAAAAAAAGCACGGCACAATAAAATTTTTGGTTTTTGATTTGATAAATATTAACAACACACACAAACACATGTGCACATATGCAATATATATATATATATATATATATATATAAATTTATATACATATATATATATATATATGTTGGATTCGGTTTGATCAGAGTTCAAGATTCGAGTTAGAATTGGTTGTCGTTCAGATAGATGACCATTAGGTGTTTTTGTGTTGGTTGGTTTGGATTGTTGGTTGGTTGGTTCGTTTGGTTGGTTGGTTGGTGGTGGTTGTAGTATGTGTGGGGAGAGAAACAAATAAAAAAAAATATATAGATTTATATATATATATATATATATATATACACATATATACATACATATAAATGTATATACATATATATGTATATATATGTATGCTAAGTTTACGATTTGTTGCATGTTTTTTTCTGATGTTTTTTTTTTTTTTTTTGCTTAAAGTGATATTTTTTTTTGTTTGTTATTTTGTTTGATTTTTTTTTTTTTTTTAGTCAATAAAAAAAAATTATGAATAAAAAATTTCATTTTAAATTTACCGCTCGTAGTGGCATTTTGAAACTGGCTGCTGCCTGCAGCTGAATTTGATAAGCTAAGCTGTGAATTTTAAAGCCGTACAGACTGCAATTGTTGCGGTTGTTGTTGTTAATTGATGTGGTTGTTGATGTTGTTCGACAGAATCCGCAGGTACATGAAACATAAAGAGAATATTTTAATTAGTTAATATATTAAGTATTTTATGTTTTAAATTATATCTAGTTTAATATAAATGGAAACACCGAAAATCAGTCAGTTGCTAGATAGGTTTCATTTCCAACCAATACTACAGTTTTTCCTGTCGTTATGTCTCTAATTTTATTTTTAATATCGGCAGGCGGGACCTATGGCTGTATTTCAGACTTAAATACTACAGCGAAGCTGCTTTAAAGGACTTTAATCTCTTTGTTTCTCTTAAATGAAGGTTTTTAATAAACTTTTGCCTTAATCGCCCACAACGATATACAAAAAAACCAAATTTGTTTTTAAAAGAAATCTTTTTAAAAGATTTTTGGTAAAGAAAATACATATATTAAAACTTCCATTGTAATAGTAATAAAGTCATACGTTTTACACGAAGGAATGTATCTTATTTGTATTGATCTAAAGTCTAATTATGATATATTCATATTATAATCAACAACAACTAGAGAAGAACTTTGCTTATAATTTAGAATCTCATCACTGCAGAGAATGGCTGAACTATCAATGAACCTCGATAAAAAGCTTTAAGAGAATTTTATCGATTATATCGATATTCAAGCTCTGAAAGCCTATTTCTACCGACGATCGTTGTGTAAATGGCCTTCTAAATCAAAACTCCCTTTTTATAAAAAAGACCGATCATTTTTTCACGATTGCTTTTCACAAAACGATAAAGTTTTACGGGTAAAAGTATAAGTTTCTACAATATCGATAATACATGTTATGTTAAGTAGCAATCGATGGATCGTTAAGCTCATTATGTTAAATATCGATTATATAGTGTAATTTTGGTTCAATATCAATTATCTAGTATTAAGAACTTTTGGATAGGATAACTTTAGGATAAAACTGTTCATGATTCGTATTCTTTTCCGGCGACGTTCATCAATCAGACGTGCCACTATCTGATCTCCCTAAGTTACCAGAATAAACTTCCGAAATAAAACCCAACATATTATATTATGTAGACTATATCCTAGAAAACAATCCTAGCTACACGACGACAATGTGCTTAAGGTGCTCACTAAAACTGATCATTCGTTGTAAATTTCTTATTTATAAACTATTTTAAACTTTTGCCAAATTCAAAAAAAAAATGACTAAAACTTACCGTGGAACAAATTGGTTAATAGGACGCTTGGGGCGATACTCGGGATGCACCATGAAGAGCATGTGTGGAAAACCAGTGCCAAAATAGGCGCCATCGGTATGATGATGACGCGATGATTTTGGTGTATAAACATCGATACACTTTGGGCAATAGGTTTTCACCATTGCCTCGCCGGGTATGTCCGACAAACCTATAAATATAGATAGATATATATATATAATATGATACATAGGGAATCGAGGTATTAATACGATACGCACCCAAAGGCAACATGGGCTGACTCTCACAGTAGACACGTGGGCAATGTCCAAAATCGCCAGTTTGATATTTCTCAATCATTTGGGCGATGCCACGATTTGTTAATATATATCTAGCGTGTATTAGCCCATAAAGCATTTCAGCAGCCTGTTCGGTCATATCCGATTGCAATGGATTATCCTCAAGTTCATCCTCTGCAAATAATTGCAATAAATTAATAAATGATCAAATGATATATACTACTATATATCTCTATACTTACCGGGCTCCAGATCCAATATCATGTCCAGGGCTTGCCGATAGTTGGGCACCTGCTCATTTAAACCAGTTAAATTGAACTTGTCCTGTATGTAATCCTCATCAACCTGAATCACAAGAGTCAAGCATATTTAATATGTTGCAAGAAGAAGCAAAAGAAAAGTGCATTAGTTCAATTAGTGAGTGTATGTGTATATGTGTGTGTGTTTACGTATGTGCGTGAATGGTAGTGGGGTCATATGAGTCTTGGTGTACAGTAGTGCCCCACCTTTTTAAGTACAGTGCAAGCTCGAAGAATTGAACCAGTAATTTTATGGAGAACTTCTTTTTTATAAAATTTTTGAGATCAATTTGTGCTTTATAGCAATATATATTGATATATACATCAAGAAGTATTGAGATAAAAAATAAGCTTAGCTCAAGCGCTGCAAGATCTCCAAGCTTTGCAAGATCTTTTAAAGTGACTGTACTTGTTGCTGGAGTTGATAAGAATCAAGTTTAGGATATAAATTTTAATTAACAATAATCGAAGTAAACGATCTTCGATTACTCGATTTTTAATAGTAGAAAATAAAAAACGTAAGAAAACGAACTTTGTCCAAACACTTTCTGTACTAACTGTATTTATGCAAATAGGTATATTAATTGTGGAGAAGGGTAATGGCAAAAGGGGGAGATGGGCAGGGGAAGGGGTGGAGGTAACTGCACTTGGCGCGCGCGCTTAGGTAACAGCATGGAATACGGAAATGTATGATAAATGTATGAATTACACACACAAACACACACACACACGCATACTAATAAATAATTATTTATTTATTTATATTTGTTATTTAAATTTTATGTAGTAGAATACTTACCTCGCAGAAGAACTCATTGCCGCGAAGCCCGCAGAACCAGGTAACCCAAGAGACTTCCTCGGAGCTGCTCATTTTGCTGTGCCGCCGAATGGAATGTGCGGTGCGGGAAGAAGAAAGAGGAAGAAAGTCAAATAAATACAGAGTACGCTGCTTGTAATGCAATTTTTTTTTTTTTTTTTTCTTTTTCTTTTAAATTTTTTTTTTTTTTTTGTACTGTGTCTGTGCGCCACACACAACCTACATTGAAGGAATTATTTTGCGTAATTTGACGAATTTATTGTTGAAAAAACATAGAAGGTGGCGCTAAGTTCGAGCAGAGGATGATGTGGTGTGGACGTTAGACGGGGGGCTGTTGGTTTCACGGGGGGCGGAAGGAGGCGAGGGAGGGGGCTACAAAACGTCAAGAAACGTATGTATGTAAGAAAAACAGACAAACACACATACACACACGCGCAACTGAACACAAGCAAACGAATCGAATTTGTCCACGAGTTTTAAGGTGCGCGTCTCGATTTACCGATTTATTATTATTCTATTTTGATACAAAAAAAAAAAAATATTTTTTTTTTAATTGCACATTCCAAGTTTAACGCTTTTTTATCAGTTACGTATTGATTGTTACTGCTGCTGTCTTTTTAATATACAAAACTTTTTCACTTGTTATTTTTCTCAACGCACACTCGATTGAACGGAAATTTGTACGCGTATTTTGACAAGCGCTCATACAAAATGTGCCGAGCAGCAAGAAGAAGCACACAGTAAAGTAGCAGCAGCAGCGAAGAAATTCAGAAAAAAAAGAGACACCGAACGAGCAGTGAAATTCGTTGTAGGCAATAAACACCCGTGTGGAAATTGAGCACTTATAACGTTTTGCCTGCATACCTTAATTTTTGTCGTTTTATTGCAAACACTGTACCATTTGATGTTGATAACGCGTAATTGAACAAAACGGTTATGATGTTAAATTAGGAAAAAAATGTATATTTTTCTTAAGGAAATTGTTAGCAATCGCGCTGTGAATGTTCCAACAGGGTCGTAAGCAACAGCGCGCTTGGCGTAGCGGCACGACACAGACACACACGCACACGTTCACACACACACACACCGTATTAGATGAATTTTGCACTTGTTTTGGCAGCGCTAGCGATCGGGTTGCATTTTTCCTCAATGCTTTATTGGATTTGCGTTAGCACTTACCTTAATTTTCGCACAATTTTCAAAACACTTTTACTAATTAAAGCACTTTTTTCAATGCGAAAATTTAACAAGCGAGTTGCGAGTTGTCGGTTTTGCAATCGGTATTAGGGATGTCACTAACGTATCGATGTATCGATATATATAATAAAGTGACCAGATCTGATTAAAGTGACAAATATTTCAAAATGCCTTAATTAAAAAAAAAATACCAGCTTTTTATCGCAGGCGGTATAACAAAATTGAATTGAAACATTTTAATTGTTCCAGAATTATAATAATTTGTGTACAAGTTATTGAATAAATCAATCAAAACGGTGGATAACAAAGCTAAAGTCGAATAATTGAAAGATTTTAAATGGTATATCCGCTCAGCTGGTTCGTTCACTTGTGTAGCACACATTCGCACTGACAATGGCAAAAGGCAACCCTGCGAAGAATTTTGCGCGCGGTCGTCGATAATGTTGTTGGTATTTAGTATTTTATTATTATTATTTTTTTTCTTGATTCAAAAAGCACTAAAATAACAACATATGTAGGCATGCAAATGTAAACGCATTGCAAGTAGGCGATGCAATAATAATAACATATGCAGAGTCGAGTAAATGTTATAACATATTGTTAAACATTCATTTTAACAAGTGACAGTCTTCATACATATTTTGTCAGGACAGCAACGTGTGCTGAACGCGTCCGTTGCCATTTCTCACTGACGGAATTATTTCACGCGCAAAACACGATTTCGGTCATTTCGTATTTTTTTAAGTTTGTTCTTTTTGTTTTTGAAACAGAAAGATAGGAATAAAAATACGGCGGACGGAAACAAAGAATTAAACAATTTTGGATAGCTGTAAAAGGCAAGACGATAAACTTTAAGGTGAGTGCAATAATGCATTGACAGTCACAATTTATGCACACACATACACCAACACACACACGCACACAAACGCACGCTCACGCACACATAACTGTCAAGTGCAAAACAGCGAATAGAAATTGGCAAACATTAATAATAACAACGAAGTCTGAAATTTGTACTAGATCCACACACAATCAAGCAGTAACTAGCGTCATGAGCGTGGACACGTATGCGCCAAGCTCGGCGCTCTCATTCCTTGACATGGATGATAATGAGCTGCTGCGCGGCGCGGATACGCAACCAACGCAATACGATTATCGTGACTTCACCATGCCGTCCACATCGCAGAGTCAAACGCAAGGCGATCAGATTGAATTGCAGGTAAGTTTTGTTTTGATTTTTATTCTTTTTGTTGTTTTTTTTTTTTCATGTGCCCGCGCCACGTGTGTTTAATATTTTGTTTGTTTGCATTTTAACAGCAGCCGCGTCGCGTTAGCGTTCATGCCAACAATGATTTGAATCCACGTCTGGCTTCCATCACCAATGATCTGGCTGACTTGCAGTTTGAGGAGGAGGACGATGAGGGTGGCGGTGGTGGCGGCAGTTTGGCCTATGTTAAGGAATTGCCAGCACATGCATGCAAATATTGTGGCATTCATGATCCGGCCACTGTTGTCATGTGCAATAATTGCAAGAAATGGTTTTGCAATGGACGCGGCAGCACTTCCGGTTCGCATATTATAAATCATCTGGTGCGTGCCAAGCATCGTGAGGTCACACTCCATGGCGATGGTCCCCTTGGGGAGACCATACTCGAGTGCTATTCGTGCGGCGTACGCAACGTCTTTGTCTTGGGCTTCATACCAGCCAAAGCGGATTCGGTCGTTGTGCTGCTCTGCCGCCAGCCATGCGCTGCTCAAAATTCACTCAAGGACATGAACTGGGATCAGGAGCAGTGGAAGCCTCTAATTGCGGATCGCTGCTTTTTGCCATGGTTGGTGAAGCAGCCCAGCGAGCAGGGACAGCTGCGTGCACGTCAGATTTCAGCGGCGCAGATCAACAAGCTGGAGGAGCTGTGGAAGGACAACATTGAGGCGACATTTCAGGTAGATAACATTTGTGTGCGATAACAGGCGATGTGTGAACAAGCGCATCGATTTATCGGTCTATCGGTTTAACAGAATTAGATTTCGTTTACACTGCACAGCTGTCATGTTGTCACTGTGAGCGTTCATGTAAATGTCAAGTCACAGTTTAGCAATAGAAACGGTATTCCTTAAACGGATTATGATTATTTTAAGATTATTTTTTAATAATTTTTAAACTATTGAGGGGAAAAACCTTTTTGGTTCTTTAAAGCAAATGATTCCTCTTGAACGTATAGAAAATAGTTTTAGTAAATAATTTTGGTAGAAAATTAAGAAAAAATTGGCTTTGCTTATGCCTTACAGGATCTGGAGAAACCGGGCATTGATTCGGAACCGGCTCAAGTGTTGCTCCGCTACGAGGACGGCTATCAGTACGAGAAGACATTTGGGCCACTGGTGCGTCTCGAGGCGGATTACGACAAGAAGTTGAAGGAGTCGGCGACACAGGAGAACATCGAGGTGCGCTGGGATGTGGGTCTAAACAAGAAGACAATTGCCTACTTTACGTTGGCCAAAACCGATTCGGACATGAAGTTAATGCACGGCGATGAATTACGATTACGTTACGTGGGTGATTTGTATAATTCATGGAGCGAGATCGGACATGTGATCAAGGTGCCTGATAATTTTGGTGACGACGTGGGATTGGAGCTGAAATGCTCCTCGAATGCGCCTGTGAAATGCACGAGCAACTTTAGCGTGGATTTTATATGGAAATGTACGTCCTTTGATCGGATGACCCGAGCACTACGTCAATTTTCCATGGATCGGAATTCGGTATCGAATTACATCTATGCCCGTCTGCTGGGCCATGGACGTGCCGATGGCAGTGATGAGGTGCTGTTCCGTGGACCACAACCGAAGCTGTACAGTGCACCGCATTTGCCGGATCTGAATCGATCGCAGGTGTACGCCGTAAAGCATGCTCTCCAGCGTCCCTTGAGCTTGATCCAAGGACCACCAGGTACAGGCAAGACGGTCACTTCGGCAACGATCGTTTATCAGTTGGTGAAGCAACATGTGGGCACTGTGCTCGTGTGCGCACCCAGCAACACGGCCGTGGATCAGTTAACCGAGAAGATACATCGCACCAATTTGAAGGTTGTGCGGGTTTGTGCCAAGAGTCGTGAGGCAATCGATAGTCCCGTTAGCTTCTTGGCTCTGCACAATCAAATCCGTAATATGGAAACCAATTTGGAGCTCAAGAAACTGCAACAGTTGAAGGATGAAACCGGTGAGCTAAGCTCAGCGGATGAAAAGCGTTATAGGAGCTTAAAACGTGCGGCGGAAAATCAACTTCTCGAGGCAGCCGATGTCATCTGTTGCACCTGTGTGGGTGCAGGTGATACACGCCTGCTACGCATCAAATTTACCTCGATACTGATTGATGAATCCATGCAATCCACCGAACCGGAGTGTATGGTTCCAGTCGTTTTGGGCGCCAAACAATTGATCCTTGTGGGTGATCACTGTCAGCTGGGACCCGTTGTGATGTGTAAGAAGGCCGCTCGTGCCGGACTCTCGCAGAGCTTGTTCGAACGCCTCGTAGTACTGGGCATACGTCCGTTCCGTCTGGAAGTACAATATCGTATGCATCCGGAGTTATCACAATTTCCGTCCAACTTTTTCTACGAGGGTTCGCTGCAGAACGGCGTCTGTGCCGAGGATCGTCGCCTCAAATTGGACTTCCCCTGGCCCCAGCCGGAGCGTCCAATGTTCTTTTTGGTTACCCAGGGGCAGGAAGAGATTGCCGGTTCGGGTACATCGTTTCTCAATCGCACCGAAGCCGCCAATGTGGAGAAGATCACAACGCGTTTCCTTAAAGCGGGCATCAAGCCGGAACAGATTGGCATCATCACACCCTATGAGGGACAACGGGCATATCTGGTGCAATACATGCAGTACCAGGGTAGTCTACACTCGCGTCTCTATCAGGAGATTGAGATTGCCAGCGTGGATGCGTTTCAGGGACGTGAAAAGGACATCATCATCATGTCCTGTGTGCGCTCCAATGAGCGTCAAGGAATTGGATTCCTCAACGATCCGAGGCGTTTAAACGTGGCTCTAACCCGAGCCAAATATGGCATCATTATTGTGGGCAACCCTAAAGTACTGGCCAAGCAACAACTGTGGAATCATTTGCTCAACTTCTACAAGGATCGCAAAGTGCTCGTGGAGGGTTCATTAAACAATCTAAAGGAATCCCTCATACACTTCCAGAAGCCCAAGAAACTGGTGAATAGCATGAATATGGGCGCCCACTTTATGTCCACCATGATGGCCGATGCCAAGGAGGTCATGGTCCCTGGTTCCATCTATGAACGCAGCAGCGGCTATGGTCGGCCAATGAACGCAAATCCTGCCCAGCAGTTGAATGGTGGCCACTATCCTGGTGGTGCGGGCGGTGCGACCGGTGGTGTAGGTAATCCCTATAATGCGGGCTATGGCAGTGGCCCTAACAATGCGGGAGCTCTTAATCCCGGCAACAGCATGATGAATTCCATGGTTCCGTATGGTGGTGGAGCTGGCGGTGCTGCTGGCGGTTACGGCGCTGGTGGGAACAATAATTATGGCAATACTGGGGGAAATACGAACAGCTGGAATACAGCTCATCTACATGACTCCATCGGCTATATATCAAATGATCATGGAGCAGCCGCTTTGGCCAACATGCCCGTACCTGTGGGCATGTTCATGAACATGAGCAGTCTCCCCCCGAGATTCTATAACCAACATCAGCATACGATAATGGCTGCTAAGCAGAATCGCGCTATGCACAATCAAAACAGTTTTGGTCCACCCTTGGGAGCAGGCGGTGGTGCTGCTGGAGGTGGTAGTGGTGTTGGTGCAGCTGGTGGTGCTCCTGGCACAGCTGGCAAGAAGAGCGCTAAATTGTCCAAAACTAGAGCAGGAAATGGACAACAAATTATGCCCGTGGGAGCAACGGTTATATCCTCGACCACAAGTATATCGACTATAACCACGACGACATCGGCTGCGGTGGGCGGTACGGTGGCTGGTGCGGTGGGTAGTGGTGGTGCTGCTCCATTTAGCCAACATCCGACATCGTTGTCCCTCCAAATGACACAACCCAGCGGATTTGCTCTGTCACAGCAGCCAGAGTTGTCGCAGGACTTTGGACAGATCTCGCAAATGGATGGATTGCTATCGCAGGATGTGACCTTCAATGTGGTAAGTTACACTAGATCGATCCTGCAAGTCAGTCCATAGGCAGCAAAGTTTAACTGCAGGCGCATGTGTGTAAGCGAGAAAGAACGAGCTTTACACGAGTATAACAGTCTTTGAAAAGTAGTGGCACAGCAGTCAGCTTTTGCGTGCTCACAATTAATATGAAATATAATACTTCTGCCCAAACTTTTATATTCAATGCATCCTCTATTTTTTCTTTATATTTTCCTTTCTATTTTTTCAGTCGGGTGAACGCAGTTTGAATCAATTCTCGCAACCTTACTGAGAAGGTTGAGCTGGCGCGCACAATTGCAAACTACAATGTACAACAAACAAACACAAACAAATAAACAACAAAACAATTTGAAAGAACTTTGAAGCCATCAGCAGCAGCAGCAGCAGCGATAGCAGCAGACGCGGTAGCAGCAGCGAACATACAAGCGGCAGCAGAGATGTTGCAGCTAAAATAACAGCAGCAAGAACAACAGCAGCAGCAGCAGCATCAACAGCAACAACAACAACCAAAATGTAAACGAAGATGTGGACAAGGACAAGACATAGATCATGGAACACACAGAGCAATCAGGGGAATAGTCTATGGAAAAACTAAACTCGGCCGCGCATAGAAGAGAGCAAGAAGGCAAGCGAGAACACGAAAACCTTCAAAGAGAGGGAGAGCGCAACACGACAAAGAGCAGAGTGAACAAAATGGTAGAAGCGGCATCAGTAAATATGACCCACGCACACACAAACACTACTCCAGTCGTAAACACTTGTGACAATTAGACACACACACACACACACATATACACATAGCGGGGCTCAGACATAACTGGAATCTGGCACATTTTGCAAAGCTCAGCCTGAGAGAGAGAGAGCTAGAGAAAGTGAGAGCATCCACGGCAGCCGGCAAGCAGTTGGCGGTGGGAAGTCGTCGCATGCAGTTGAGCGACGCGCATTGCAGGCCCACGGGGTTGAAAGCGCCAAGCGCGAATGAAAAGCCGTTATTCGGTGTGCTAATAATGCGCCATCTTTTTTTGTTTTTCGTTAAAACTGTGATTTGTGATAACGAATTTTTGGCGCGGATTGAGATGCCGCTTCAAGATTTCCCAAATAACAACAAACAAAATCTAAAACAAAACTCAACTAAAGAATAGGAAAAGAAACAACAGAAAAAACCCAACAAAACATCCTAGATTCGGTTTTTCTTTTCATTTTTTATTTTTGTTTTCTTTTTTGTTTGAAATCTTTTATTATGCCTGGACATTGTCGAGTTTCAAAGAATTTCCATTGAATTCCATTTTGTCATTTAACAAAACAAAATGAAAGGTTTTTGTTTTATTGCATGCAAAAGCCAAAATGTTTCTGTTCCAACCATGTTTCCATATATAAAATGAATAGAAAAAATGAAAAACGTGGCGCCCCCTAGCGGCGGCGGCGACGGCAGCAGCAGTCGAAAAACATTTGTTTTTTTCTGTCCAGCAAATTCGACACATTTTTTTTTTGTCAAAACTCCCAATTTTTTTTTATGATATGGTTTAATTCAAAACAATTTTACAATTTGTTATTTCAATGAAAAAGAAAACAAAAACAGAAACAAATCAAATTATAAAACAACAAGAAAAAAAAAACACTTTAAATACGTGGCGCCCTCTAGCGGTGAGCATGCCAAACATTTGTTAAGAATTTTTCACACAAAAAGAAAATAAAACAAATTAAATAAATTTGGAGAATTATGTTAAAAAAAACTTTGGTTTTCACACACACACACACACACAAAACAACAGTAAAAAAAGCAATAAATAAATTAATGGAAAAGAATAAAACACCATATAATATACAGTATATATATATAAATATATATTTTTTCAACATACGTAACTATTGTGATTTTCACACACACACCCCCACCCCCCCACAAACACCACCACCAGAATAACCCCCTCCAAAAATCCTCTGGAAAAAATCAAATTTTGAAAAGTTCTCAATAAAGAATTTCATTTAATTTGCAAACAGATGAAAAACTATAAACGAAAGATGCATTTATTATTTAATCGATAATGGTTTTTTTCTGACTATATATATATAAGTATGTATGTATGTCTATCGATCCTTTTCCATATCTCATTATCAGCAACTCTTTCGCTTCATATTCAAAAATTTGTTTTTCTTTTATTTTTTTTTTTTAACATTTTTGTTTGCTTTCTGGAATTTGATTTTACACTGTTTTTTAAGTTTATTGAGAAATACGCTACATGTCAAAAATACCAAAAAAAAAAAATTAAGTTTTTTAAACTCAAATTTTTTTTAAGGTTTTTCAACATGTTTACAATAAATTTGACGAGGAGCAATGAAGTTCTACAATTACATTGAGGGGCTTGGCAAGCGGGGGGAGGCAGAGGTATTGGGTTGGGGGCGTGGTTTGGACTTGATCAAAATTTAAATAATGCACATAGACAAAAGAAAGCAATTGATAATTATAATAATAAATGGGGAATTATAAAGATTAGCATTCAAATTCAGTGGAACACATGAATAATAATAATAGGATACAAATCGATCATTATTTCGCCATTGAATTTGAATTTACAAAATTTTGGAATTTTTTTTTTTTTTTTTTTTTTTACTTCGATACCGATTTTTAAACATTTTCAGTGTTTTACAATATTTCTCTTTACTTTGCGATTAAATTACTTTATTATTTTTAATTATTTGTTTTAATATTTTTGTGTTTTTGTGTGCATCGCACGTGTTTTGTAATTGGTTGGTTGCTGCAAGGAGATATATATATATTTATATAGTACTATATTATCATTTTTATAGATTTTTTTAAAAATATTTTGAAAATTTTGTTCACGCTTGATTTGATTATTAGAAAAAAAAAAAACTTGATATTTCTGCTTACTTTAAAAATATATAGAGTATTAAATTTTTAAACATATTTGAATTTGTCTTACATTTTGTTTTTAAGAATAATGCAAGTATTTGTTACCAATAAAGTCTCAAGCGCAAACTTTTATGATAGTCTGTTTAATATCACAGTAATCGTAAGTACTCGATTATACTATATATATATATATTGATTTATATACATATATCTATATGTAACAATCAGTCTTCTATAATTTTTCTTTTAGGAAAGTTTTAAAAAAGTTTAGACTGATTTTGGAAATAAAATAATTTTTTAAAAATGATGTAAAAACTCCCGATTTGATTCTGCTATATATCTTTTAGATTTTGAATATATTTCAGAACTAAATTCCTCTAAATTTTAAATATTTTTGTAAAATCTTTTAAAATTTAATTTGGTAAATCGTAAATTTTAGCCAAATTGCACCTGAAACTAACCTGTTGATCATATAGCATATGACTGACATATAGCCGACATATAGTTATATTTTGTTGTATATATGTATATATATTTATATAGATATATAGCCTATGCCTATGCAAGATTTGTGGCACCAGTTGTGATCAGTTTGGTTGGAACAGTCGTTGCCGTGCTGCGTGGATGCATCAAATGCTGTTGTGGATGTGAATGTGAGCTTGGATTCGTGTGTGGATTCGTATGTGATTGATGATTGTGCGAGGGATGCGTATTTAGGTGCAGGGTTTGTTGATGCACTGCTGCCGGCATACGTTGCGTATGATGAATGGGCGTGAATATCGAGGCTAGATCCAAAGTATGCTCCAGTCTTCGTGCCGAGTGCACAAATGTTGCCTTCACGCGCTCAAATGTGACGCTATCATAAACGGATCGTGCCGTATTGGACAGATCGAAGGGCTCTACAAAAGAAAAAGCATTAATATTTTTCATTTTCGGTACGTTTTTTACCAAAACTGGTACACATTTTGTGCTGTTGGTACATTGGAATTTTTTTCTATACTTTACTTTTTTGTTACTAAACAAATAAGAAAGGCTAAAGTCGAGCGAACCGACTGTGAAAGACCCCGTACTGCTTCTAGCGCGAATTTTTCCAATGGGAGCTAGAGGCTATAGTTGTCTGATCCGGATTAAACTTGGTGGGGATAGGCTTCAATAGCTCGTTTCGAAGTAATGGTGATTTGAACATAGTTTTTGAAGATGTAAGAGGCGTGGCAACAATTCGAAATAAACTTGATCTGCCTAACATAAGGACGGACTCTCATTCTTAAAAGATCCAGGTGTTCATACGGACAGACAGACAAACGGACATTGCTGTATCGTCTCGGCTGTTGATGCAGATCAAGAATATGTATACTTTATGGGGTCGGTCACGGCTTCTTCTACCTTGGCTTCTAATAAGTACTCTACTCTACTCTTCTTTAGAGTACGGGGTCTAGAAATAAGTTCGATATTTTCGATAGTCTTATAGTCGTTGCTTTACCCTCAATATTGAGCTCCTTCCATTGGTGTATATCGTTTTTGGGGCTCTTTGCCAAACGGCATGAAGTAACGGGCAAAACGCCACCGGTGCGTATAGAAATAGCATTATTTCGATAACTGTAAGTATATAGATATATATGTATGTATATAGTTAGAGAGAGAGACATAGAAGTCAAACACACACACTCACTCAAAATTGCTGTAATATTGAAAGAAACCCAAAAGATGTTCACCCAATGTTTGTGTATTATGCGTTTTATACGGTTCAATCGGTTCTATTAGATCCAAGTCCAGGCAATCCTGTTGTCCCAAATTAAACTTTTCGGGATAGAGAGACTGCAGACAGGGCAACACATGGGGCACACAGCCGTACTGCAAATAGTGCAGTACCATGAGCACTAGCGAATAGCTCGATACAGTCATTCTTTTGGCATCGTTGATATCATGATATTGGGCCCATAATTTCACAATCACAACCAGTGGGCGGGTGCGCCAATCCACTAAAGAGGGAAAGAAGAAGAGTCATGAACTTGGGTTAAAACTTGTATTTAACGGTGAGAACTTTGTGAGCCACTTTATGGAAACACAAAATTAGTTTGGGGAGTTATTTTGAGATAAACCTGATCTGCGTGCAGCAGGATCAAATCCATGCGATGTTTGTACTTACACTGTGCGTACAACTGCAGCAAATATGTGTTCTTAATGCCCACACAATTGTTATAGTTAAGATCAACTTCGATGCCATTGATGCGATCTTTGAAGCGCAGAATCGGAACTCGCGCCTCAATTAAATTGAAATCCTGAAAAGCTTCTGCGGCAATAGGTAAATCATGAATACAAACTGATATGGCAAAGATTAGTTTATGGTTTTTGCATTTTGTAAATAACATAATTATTTGATTAATTGTGTTAAAAAATTAAAAGGATTCGAAAATAAGTTTAAAGAAAACTGTAAACTTCAAGAAACTAACGGAGTGAGTTTTGTGAGCACTCTATTTTTAACACAATTAAACAAAATTGAATGTCAATTAAATCACGAGTTGACTTATTGTCAACTGACACAAAGTTAACTCGTGTAATTTCCGCTGCAAAACTCTCAACTTGCCCATTTCTTTAAGCACGGTATGGAATAGATTCAGTATCATTAATGCCTCTGCACGCAATTCGTTGTGGTAATGATGCTGCTGTTGATGATGCGACGGTTGCTCCGACAACAGGCACATGTCGATGTCCGAGGAGTCCGTACCAAACCCGGTTATGGTCGAACCCACCAGACAGATGCGAAAACGCGAGAACATCGGCTGCTGCAATGAACAAAACTATCAGCAAATTATTTGTATTAAGCCTTGAAGGATCAGAGAAAGATTTCAGATTCCACTCACATTTATCCAGATGAACAGATAGCGCCAAAGTCGCATCTTTAGCTTGAATCTTGCGTGAGTCTGCTGCGCTCCCCGAAAGCGTTTCCAAATATCCAACGACAGGTTATCGTATTTGCAGTGGCACAACAACTGTTCCGGCTGTATGGTCAACTCCACATTCCGAGCATGATCCAAGTAGCGATCCGGTGGCAAGACCAGCTCATACCAAGATGCTGGTGGCCATGACGTGGTCCCTCCATTGCCATTGCAACCACAATTGGGACCACAGTAATGCTGATAACCACCGCCCACTGGCATATTGTGGGCGTTTGGCGGTGGTGGTGGTGGCGGCGGTGGTACATTAAACGGTAACATTGCATGCAACCCGTTCAGATTACCCAGAAGCGGTGATCCCGTCATCGAATGCGGTGACAGCTGTTGACCCATTCCAGTGCCACTTCCCGTGGGTGTGGGAGTGGGCGATATGGACAACACTTCGGTGGGCGTTAAGCTGTAGAATGAGACATGCAGTCTATAAGTTAGGATTTCGTCCAGACTATATAACGGTGTTATATATTTTTAGACCCTGTACTCTTAAGGAGTACAGAAGGAATACCCACTCATTTACAAATCATAATGCAGCCATACCGAAAGGGGTATAAAGCTGTTCAGGAATGTTTATCTTTTAAAGAATCAAAATCTTTCCCGCTCTTTTTAGCACCTACCGACTGCGACTGCTCCATTGCGACTCGCTGGTTAGCGAGCACGAGGATAAAGCCGGCGACACGGGACGATGCACTTGGAGGTGACTGTGGCCGTTGCCAGTGGAGATGCTGCTGGTACTTGGACCAAAAGCGGCCGAGTAACAGGGCGAATTGGGATGATTCCAGGCATTTGGTGGAGCAGTGTTATAGCCATCACCAAAGCCAAAGAAAACTTGCTGTTGTTGCTGCTGCTGTGGTGGCTGCTGTAGCTTGTTGTTAGGAAACAACAACTGTTGATGCTGCTGCTGCTGCTGTTGTTGCTGCTGCTGTGGCATGATGAACGGCATTGTTGTGTAGCTGGGACTGGGAACAGTCATAACAGTTGTATGTTCAACATTTCTGCCACAACTGTTGGTGTTGGCTGCTGCTGCTGTGATTGCCTCATCCAATTGGGCGCAGCTTATCATGTTGGTGGGCGTGGTAGCAACAGCATCGGGCGACAAGGCAACTGGTGACAACATGCCAGGCGCAAGTAGTTGCAGTGTTGGTGCTGGCTTCAGAAACATATTATTGCCAGTTGCTGGCGTTGTGCTGGCGACAGCAACTGTTGTTGTCGTTACTGCTTCCGACTGAGTTGCTGTTGTGTTGCTTGTTGGTGGCGGCGAAATAGCAGCAACATTGCCTGTTGTCAGCGGATTAAGTAATAGCGATGGCATCGTCTTAATATTCGCAACAGTTGGTGTTGTTGCCGTTGCTGTTGCAGCTCCTGCAACAACAGCTGTTGCTGATGATGCCATTGTTATGCTTGGCGGTGGTATATCCATATCCACATTCACATACCTTAAATTATAATAATTTTGATGATCTTTGCTATTAAGCAAATGATATGGATGCTGATGTTGCTGCTGTTGCATGGGATAATATTCATTTTTACCACCAACATTGCAGATATTGCCAAGTGCAACACTAGCAGCAGCAGCAGCTGAAGCAGCAGCATTCTGTATGCGTCGATGGGATGCATTAAAATTGCTCGCGTGTAAAATTTCAATGGATTTTTGTGCTGATGTTGTTGATGTGTTGTTATTGCTGTTGTTATTATTATTGTTGTTGTTGTTGCTGTTATTGTAGTGCAACTTTTTATTGTGTCTAAAGTGTGGGTTGTGCCTGTGATTGTTGTTGTGATGATGTTGCTGCTGTTGTTGTTGGTGTTGTTGATGCTGCTGTTGGTGGTGGTGGTGATGACCATTCGACTGTTGCTGATAGCTATTGTAGTTGTAGTTGGCATTACGATATCTCTGCTGATAGCCACCCGAATGTTGCTGTTGTTGTTGTTGCTGCTTTTGCTGCTGATTGCTCTTGTCGCCATCGGGTAGCAATTCTTTTTGCAAAAACGATGCAATTGTCAATTGCTTTGGCTGCGAATAATAATATTGATAATAATGTGGTTGCTGTTCCACTGTTGCTGTGTTTGCTGTGGCTGCTGCCGTTTCCTTTTGTGTTGCCAATGCTGCCTCCAATTGCTGCTGCAACAAATTTGAAATATTTTAGAATTATTTTAAATACAACCTCTAAACATTTTCTTACTTCTTTCTGCTGCAATGTGGGTTGTTGGGGATAACTTGTCTTCCAGAAGGACATTGGTTGCTGTCGTGTTCTCTGACCTTTGCCACTGTTGTCCTGTTGCTGCTTGTTGGCAGCTGCAGTATCTACTGCTGGCGGTGTGTTCTGTCGCAATTGTCGCTCGTCCTCAGTGTGATTGCCGTTGTTAACTCTGCTGCTGCTGTTGTTGCTACTGTTTGTTGTTGGTGTTGCTGCAGTTGGCTGCATTGTTGATGACTCGGAGCAACTGTGATAAAACGAGGATGAGCTTGATGATTCTGTAGTTGATGACAATGAGTTGCGTTTCTTATTGTTGTTGTTGCTTCCAACGTTGCTGTTGTTGCTGGTTAAAGTTTTCGTTTGCAACTTGTTGGCACAATTGTTGCTATTGTTGTTGCTATCGTTATTGTTGCTGTCGTTGCTGGATTTGCAATTAATGTCTTCAACAATGTTTTGGTTTTTAGTTATTGAATTGTTGTTGTTGTTGCTGCAGCTGCTGTTGTTGCTTAGTTTTGCTGTTGCAGCAGTGGCAACATGTTGCTGTTGTTGGTGCTGCTGCTGTTGGTAGTAGGGTGATTGCTGTTGCTGCTGTTGGTTGCAATTGTAGCTGTTGTTTCCAAAATATTTTTTACGCGTAAAGTTATGCACATTGTTGCTGTTGTTGTAGTGCATATGTTGCTGCTGCGATTGCTGTTGCTGTTGGCGCTTTGTATTCTTATTATCGCCATTTATATTGTTGCTGTTATTGTTACTGCTGCTGTTGTTGTTGTTGTTATACTTTGCCTGTCGCAACATGTTCGCATTTTTGTTGTTATTATTATTGTTGTTGTATTTGTTATACTTTATTTGTGTGCTGCAGCGAAAGTCGCGTTGCTGCTGGTGCAGTTGTTGCTGCTGCGGTGTTGTCGCCGTTGCTGCAGCAGCAACAGCCGAATCTGCCGCGCTCCCGCCAACAACAACATTTGCGGCAAAGATTTTCATTTCAGCCCTGGTCGTGAACATAGCCCAGGAAAATTTGTATTTAAATGTTTTTTTTTTGGACGGCGCCGCTTTGAGTTTGTGTATAAAAAATTGCTCAAAGGGTTTCAATTAAGACTAAATTAATTTTAAAACGTATATATAATGTTTTTATAATTTTTTTTTTTACTATTTTATTTTTTTTTCTCTTTTAATGTGTTTTTAGATTTTTAGTTTTTTTTTTGTTTTGTTATTTTTTTTATTTTGTTTTTATGCACGACTTTGCGACATTATTTCATTTACTTTGTGCAGTTTTTCGTTTTCAGTTTTTCTTTTCTTATTTATTAATACGATTACAATTACTATTTATATTTATTTGCCTTTACTGTATTGCAACCTGCATTTTTATAGAGCCACTACTGTATACAAATAACCGTAATTTTTGCTCTTTGTATGTTTTTCCTTGTTTCTTCTTTTTTGCTAACGATCAGCTTTGTGCTGTGAGTGCAGTGTGTGCGAAAGAGAGGGGCACACAAATTCCGTTATTCCTGAAGAAGCAACGCAACAGAGACAAGTTGAAGTTAACAATTCATATTGCATTAAAGCAAAATGGCGTTAATTAAATGGTACTTGGATCAAAACATAAACATATATGTACAACTTAATATAGTTATCTAAGCACTTACCATAAAATCTTGAATTTTGTACATTTTAATCATGATCGATTCACTTAGTTAAACGGTGCTTTAATTCGAAGTGCGCTTGGCGCACGGCTCCGTTTGTAAATTATTGTTATTACACACAATGGGCACATTAATATCATTTAAAACATTTATTTTAAAAAATTGTGGCACATCTTATTTGTTTTATTCTGCTTTAACACTAAAAACTAGGTACTTAAAAGTAAGCACCGCGCTACTTTCGAGCAATTGCAGCTACAACTAAAAAGCATCGATACACAGAGTTGTCCTTCATTCTAAGTATCGAATAAGTTATCGATCCTTTACTACCAGTTTCAAAGATAACAAAATACGTTATGTAATAAATGTTTTTAATAGATAACAAATTTAATCAATTGGAAAACTAGTTATACAAGACTCAGTATTTGTTAAACAGTGTCTTCCAAAAGAGACGTGCCGGCAAAATACTATCCCTCTTCACGCAACTTGGGTGTGTGAGTCTAGGAAATAAGATAATTATTAACAAATTTTATTGTTTTTTAAGCAATGCTAGGTTTACACCGTAAACTGTTCAACTTACAAAAAGTGCGATCGGCGTAGACGTTCTAAGTAACCATCTGTTGCAACGGCAGATAAAAATATCTTTCTCACTTGTCGTGGAATTTGCGGCAACAATTGCCGTGCCAACTTCAGATGCGTATTGGCCGCACTGGCGACTTCAAAGACGCACTCTTCCACACCTTTGTCATTGCGATCACTCCGAAGGATGCGCTCCTGGCTAACACCGTGCTTCACCAACACTTCGAGGGGTATACTAACAGTTTGCTGACGTCCTGTATGTGGTATGGCACGTAATAACATTGCGATACCCTGCGCCTTACCCAGATGGGAAGCGGCATGATCAACTTGCAGATCCTTGACATCGCTCAGCTCCACCAAAAGATGCAGCAGTGATGAGCAAGTCTGATCGGCATAATCCTCCAGTTCACGCAGCGTTTCAAAGGCTTGATTCGAAGCACGTTCGCGTGCAGTAATCAATCGACGTAAATATATTTTATTAAGTTTCCTTGTACCAATAGTTCGTTTCAATTCACGCAACACCGGCTGATCCTTAACATATGACTTATTGGCGTCAGGCTCGAAGCACTTGTCAATGGAGTCGTACCAAAACTTCAGACGCAACTTAGATATTTGGGGTTCACTAACCTGAAAATGCGAAATATGTGTTATTTTGCATATCAAAAGTATTTAACACTTAAGTGTGACGCAGTGCGAACCCAGCACAACTTACCTGGGTACCAACAGAACGTGACACTTCCACGTTAAAAGCACGCAGAGCAAATGCTGCCGGTCGCAGCTCCTTCGGAAGCAGCAGAGTGCTCAAATAGTTTTCATAATCGTATTTTCTGTGTGTTAAGAGTATTTCTTTAATAGTGCTTATGATAATGCATTTACCAAAGCTACTTACTGCACAAGGTTCATGCAATATTTGGAGCAGTATTTATCTTCCCTACTGACATCTGTTTTTGTGTCTGCAGTTGTTGTCTTTGGCTTTTGATGATCCTTTTGCGCCTTGGGAATGGCGGCGCCAGCGCCACTGTTACTCACATATCGCGTAACAAGTTGGGACACATACAATTGTCCGTTCTTATTTTGTAACAGGCGCCGCATTAGTTATTTTATTTTTACTAAACAGAGCTGCTCCGCACTTTACAGAGTTGCTCCACACTGGACAGTGTTGCCAGACCAAAATGAGATCGATTACTCATAACAGACTGCTAATTAATGGTGACCTCAAATAAAACAAATCAGTTTACTTTGATTTTTAAATACAAAACCATGACTGGCAATTTCTAAATACGATTATTTAAATATGTTAAATACTTAATTATTACACTAAAGTCGGTTTTTTGTTTCTTTTGCAATTCTCAAAAAATTTGCGTGCCAATCGCTGCAGTAATTTGGCCCAGAGCATTTTATAATTTTATTAAAACAAAACTCAAACTATTTTTATTTCAATCCTATATAATGATTTAAAGGCGTATTTTTATATTTATGGTATTAAATATACAAAAACGTTTTTTAAATACATTTAAATTTGTAAAATAAACTGTTGTCAGTTTTTCCGATAAATCGATGCACGTACTTTAAGCAACCCTACAACACAACACTCATCACTGGTTTTCTTTTCTAGCCGCCATTCAAAAGAGTGTGTTTCTGAGCATTTTGTGATAATTTCAAAAGAAAGTGCAAAAAAGTTCATAACAAATAATACAACATTTTTACAATCGGTGAGTAGATGATTTTGTACAACATAAGCAATCAATTCATGAATTAAATACTGGTACAGACACGAAAGCAGCAGCAACAGCTCGCTTGCATGTTGACTAGCGTGTGTTTATTTATTTACATATGTGTGTGTACTTTTTAAATATGATTAAATCCAAATAGATTTGCAAATCACAAGCTGCGCCTTAATAGTTATAAGTTTCTGACTAATGTAGTTTAAAATACAAGATTTAATGTACTAACGCATGTATAGTTGACTTGCCTTGTCCGTTGGGCAATAGATAACAACATTGCGCTGTTTACATTTGTATAAAGTGCAATAGAAGCAACAGAAGTGTGCAAAATTTGTATTGAATGTATGGGAAACAATAAATTAATGTATGTGTTTCCTGAAATATCATTAAACCATTAAAAACGCTGACATTTAAGCAAAATATCAAAATTGCTGAACAGGGATGTCACCTATACGTAAATTGTCAAAATGTATCGTTTTTATTCCGATGGCGCGACAACTCTAAAAATTAATCGACAAGTTTTTACCCCACGGTCGATATCTTCAATGCTTTTTTTCTCTGCTCAGCAGATTTTCGTGTGCACTAAATATAAAAAAAAATTAGAAAAACAAATAGATTATACAAAGTAAAAATAACTTACTTGTTAAATTCAATGTGCATAAGTTTTGAGTCGAAAAGTACAATGAATAGTTGTACAAAAGTGTTAATATATCCACGGAAATCCCAATGAGCTAAATAGTATAAATACATATGTAAAAAAAAATCGCTAACAGCGATAGCAATAACAAAAAGAGCAACAACAATAACAGCAACGTATGTGTGGCTCTCTCTGTGTGTGTGTGCGTGTGTTGTAATTGAACGGACAGCGACAGCAAACACACGGTTCTCAGAAGCAAACAAGCAAAAAAAAAAAAGAATATATTCAAATTAGAATCGTGAGACGACGACGGCGACAACGACATTCCATAACTGCGCGTAACCAACACTAATTTACAACACTGACAATGCAGCAGCAAACGGATCAGGATCAATAGCAAGAAATATAACCACATCCACATCCAAAGGCAATAACAACCAAAACGAAACGAGGAACACAGCAAATAAACGGAAAGGGAGGAGGAATCACGCGCTACCAATACGGAAACACCACAAACAACAACAGCAGCAGAAACTACAACAACAACAAAATGTTAGCTAAATGCTAAGTTATCTACAATTAATATTTATTGGCGGCTCTACATATGTGTGCGTGTGTGTGTGTGCCTGTGCCTGTGCCTGCCTGTGTATGTGTGCAACCCAATTGGGCAGCTACATTATACTATTCCCCCCAACCCTTGTTTTGAATGTTTTTTTTTTTTTTTGTTTTCAAGCCCAAAATGCATACGCACGCGTCGGCAAGCTATTAATTTAGCATATTATTAATTGATGACTTCTCTCTGTTGGCATTATTATTATTTTTTATATTTTATTTAATATTTTTCATGCCATATTGTTTCGCTCTCGGTTGTGTGTGTGTGCTGCAGGCAAAAACATGCGCGCGTCTCCTGACGTTCGTACAAATATCATTCAAATGTCAAATGTCTGTCCATTCATCCAGCTGTCCATCCAGTCATACCTCTGTCCATCTGTTTATCCGGCAACGTAATTGTCACATTTTGTAATTTATTTATTATTTACTTTCCATAGTTTCATTGTGTCAAGCATTAGAAGTCAACTTGAATTGCATACAGTTAGTCCAGTAATTATTTTGACCAAGTTAAAAATATTTCCATTTCTGCTCTCCGTTCCAATAAGAATTTGTGAGTTTACTTTGTCAGAAGATTTTCGGCAGTAACTATAATTTGCTTTAGATTAATTTAGTTTTACAGTTTTATCCTTCTATTTGTAGGGGGAGTGAGGGCGATTTTTCTTCTGTCTTTATTATAACTATATATATATATTTTTGTACCCGTCAAGGTTGTCTCCAGCGCCTCAATTGTATAACACACAGTTCTGTTATGTTATGCGACGCTGTGTTTATCTTTTGATATTCAATACGCTGACTCTGCAGTCTCTCTTAAGTGTGTACAGTACAGTAAACTCTCCATACCCAAACCATCCATCGCCGTATTAGTCAGCTTTATAGAACGTATTTTCTTCTCCTTTGTCCAACTTCTTTGTCTTAAGGACACAAAAACTTTCAACTTTAAATAAAAGAAAAGAAAATTTTACCTTTAGTTGGGGCATAAATAAATTCAGTTTTCACTTAGCGTAACTACGAGTATTTTGCACATTTACATTTGTTTATTGTTGACGGTGTGATAACGTGACATGACTAACATTAATTATTTTTTTACTCTCACTCACAATTTCTTTATTGTATTGCATTCGTAAACATTTCCCAGACAATACATACCTATATTTATTTGATTTATTTCTGTTGCAATTTTTATTTGTTGTACAGTCAGTCGGTTATAGGATTCCGCTGAGGATTATCGACATAGTTAGTAGTAAAACATGATGATTTTGATATTACGTATGACGACGGCATTATCAGCAACAAATTCCACTTTAAAATGCTCAAGATATCAAGTTTTTGGGGCAAGAAATGTGCGAAATCTTTGATTAGAATTGGGTTTCGATTGGTACAGATTTGAGTTAATCAGATATGTTTCACAAATGTTAGAGCTATTAAATTATTAGACATTTAAAAAAAAAAAATTTTATTTTTTTAATATATAAATTAATCATTTCTATTTAATTGTGAATTTTAATCAATAAAATGCATTTAAAATTTGAGTTTTAAAACATCGTTAAATTTGAAACATTTCTTTGGTTTTGTTATATAAATTAATAATTAAATTTATACAGTTTAAATAACAAACTTTTTTTTTATTTTTAAAATATAAATACTTTTTACATTTAATAAACTCAAAAGTTGTCATAGTAAAAAAATTAATTTATTTATTTATTTAAAACAAAATGATTATTTATAAACTAAAAAATTTTGAGTCAAGTTTTTGACAATTTAAATACTATTGAAATTAGTCAAATTGCATTTTTTAGCAACATAAACTCAACAAAGTTAAAATTTAATTTTCAAACAATAAATAAAATATATTTTAAATGTTTAAAACATACAAATTAAATTAAAATGGTTAGAAATTTGTAGAAAATGTCTGAATTAATTGAATGTATGTGTAAATTAATATGATTATGCATCATAGCGTGTGTTTACTGTTGTCTGTTTATACAGGCACACACACGCGCACAGACACGCTTCAGTGTAGAGTCGCCATGTTACGATGTGGCCCAATGTTTACTAATAAATTCTTACAGAGAACAACAGCAACAAGAAAGTGATACAACGATAATTACGCACACACAGACATCCAAATACAAACAAGCACAGAAGGGCAAACAGAAGGCTAAAAGAGAAACAAAGAAAGAGAGAGAGAGAGAGAACGCACGAGAGAGAGAGTGTGCTGGAAAGAGCGAAGTTGGAGTCGTAATCGAAGTTAGTGATTGGTGCTGGTTATCGTTATCGTTAGCGTAAGCGTTATCGTTATCGCATAACCATGGTGAGTACCAATCTGGTTGTCCCCGTCGTCCTTTGGGGCCCCACAGCACCGACTCACTGCATCTCCAGTGTCTTTCTATCGGACGATCAGTGTACACTGGTCACCGGCTGCTACGATGGACAGATCTGCCTATGGCAGGTGGAACCAAGCACATTAAAGATGTCACCACGATGCCTGCTCGTTGGACACTCAGCACCAGTTTTGTGCCTAGTACGTGCCTCGATGCTGCCCGAGAACAACTTTCTTGTCAGCTCATCAGAGAACGGTGAGATGTGCACCTGGGATCTGATCGATGGTAAATGCACTGAGGCCGTTAAATTGCCCCAAGTGCACACACAAATCCAAAGCTATCACACCGCAAATAGTGAGGATGTGCGTCTCTTTTGCATTGGCTACTATGCTGAAATAATGGTCATGGATCCCTTCAGTCTTGAGGTCATCTATGTGCTAAGTTCCAAAGTGAAACCCGATTGGATATCGGCCATACACGTATTGCGTCCAATGCGACGCAAGGATGATGTTGTGCTAGCAATAACCACAACCGGTACAGTCAAGGTCTGGACTCTCACTGGTAATGAGAATAAACATGCGGAGCCCATCTATGAGAATGAATCAAAGGAGATTCGTTGCCTCAATGCCATCACCATGAATTGTTGTGCCCAGAATCAACGTACAGTATTACTTGTCTGTACGAAATATTGGCAAATCTATGATGCCGGTGATTTTACTGTACTGTGTTCCGTTATTGCACCGGCACGGGAACGCTGGCAAGGCGGTGATTTTATAACCTCCGATCGTGTTATGCTCTGGACGGATGAGGGCAAGGGTTATCTATATAAACTACCCGCCAATTGTATACCCGACAACAAAGAATTCCACTCCAAGAGTGTTGTCCGTGATGCACCCTATCTGTATTTTGTGCTCCAACATGCTGGCGACAAGGTACTATCGTGTCCACCGGCTATGAAACTACTCGCTGGCACTGCCACCGGTCAGCAGGCACATTTTCTGCTACGCGGCGATTCCGAGGGTTATATCTCGGTGTGGAATGTACCGGAGGTACCATTGGATAACATTAGCATATTGCAGGCGAAGCAAATGCCACCGCGTATACAGAAACCGCATGTCTGCACTTCGTTGGTGGAGGCATGGTCTATAATGGATCCACCGCCGGTGGGTATACTCGATCAGTTGTCCAGGATCACGGAGTCACCAGTGAAGCTCACGTCGAGCATTTATTTGCCGCAACAGAGTCGTTTGGTGATTGGACGTGAGGATGGTAGCATTGTCATTGTGCCAGCGACACAGACAGTCATGATGCAATTGCTGGTGGGGATTAAGCAGAATTTCAGTGACTGGCCATCACATCAGATACTTTATGGACATCGTGGTCGTGTCAATTGTCTACTCTGTCCATCCATGGTGCATCCACGTTACGAGAAGTCGCATCTACTCTCCGGTGGCATTGATTTTGCCGTTTGCCTTTGGGATCTCTACAGTGGGAGTTTATTGCATCGCTTTTGTGTGCACGCCGGTGAGATTACCCAGCTGCTCGTTCCGCCCGAGAGCTGTAGTCCGAGGATTCTCAAGTGCATTTGCTCGGTGGCATCGGATCATTCCGTTACCTTGGTCAGTCTGCAGGAACGCAAATGCGTTACGCTCGCCAGTCGTCATCTGTTTCCTGTGGTGACAATCAAGTGGCGACCATTGGATGATTTCCTTATCGTTGGATGTTCCGATGGTAGTGTCTATGTGTGGCAAATGGAAACAGGCCATTTGGATCGTGTGCTGCATGGCATGCTCGCCGAGGAGGTGCTTTCCGCCTGCGATGAGCAGGCGCTGGAAGATGGCGGTGGTTCGGGTTCGTCGGCTGGTGCTGGCAATTCAGCCAGTGAGATGGGCATGGCTAATCCGGCAGTGCATTTCTTCCGTGGCCTTAAGTCGCGCAACATGAATGCCATGCGTTATGCTACACAACGTGGCATCCATCAGTTGCAACAGTTGCAGGGTCACAATCAGGGCAACTTTGATTTCCTTATGAAACATCGCAGCAATCCTCTGGTGATTCAAGGTCTACGCACTAATCCCAAGGATGCCGAGAGTCATATACTTTTCTTCGACATCGAGGGACTGATCTTTGAGCTGCACAGTGAGGAATATGCCCAGATGACACCGGCCACATTGGAGGCACTGGGTGTACATCTGCAGAATCCCAAGGATGGCAAGTCCATGCACATTGATGCCAGCAAGAAGATCGGGGACTTCTTTATTAAGGTTAAGAACAAGGCAGTAGATGTGGAGAAGATTCTTAAGGATAAGGATAAGCATGGTCTTGTCCAGAAGTTTAAGGAGAAAACAGAAATTGTTGAAAAGAAGGTGCAGGCCAAGGTGGAGAGTCTACAAAAGGCCGTGGAAATGCACGATGATCAGCAGCAGGATTTAAAGAGTAAAATTGCATCCAAAATGGAAGTGACCCATGTCATGGAGGTGGCACAGCTCTTACTCTCACTACTGCACTCCTGGGGACTGGATCCGCATTTGGACAAGGTCTGTGAATCCCAGTTGGGTCTACTGCGTCCCATTGTGCCCATCTCGTATGGTGTGCTCTCCAAAGCGGGCTACATGTCGCTCCTGCTGCCCACGTGGCAGAATAACTATGCCATACCACCTGGTGTACTACAACATCCCTCGAGTTCCAAGAAACGTCCGCTACCCGAGGAGCTGCGTCGTCTGGAGCATCTAACCGCAATCTTTACGTCACGTCTCCACTGGGAACTGAGCACTACACTGACATCGAATCATATACTGGCTCTGGTTGCCATGTCCAATACACTGATGTCCATGAGTGCTGCATCCTTTTTGCCCGATAGCGAGAAGCACAAGAAGCTACAACGCTTGGCCCAGCGCTCGGAGTCGACGCTAAGCAATGAGGAGGAACGGGAGGAACTTTTGGCCCATCATACGTCACAGATCAAACAGGGCTGGAGTCTGTTGTCCACACACCATTGTTTCCTATTGCCGGATAAGATTGAGGCACTGGAGCCAAAGAAATTCAAGCGTCCCCAGGTCGAAATGATGGTGAAACGTTGGCAGCATCACTGCATCGAGATACGCGAGGCCGCGCAGCAAATCCTACTGGGTGAGCTAACCCGTATGGGCAAAAAGGGAAGGAAGCAATTGGTAGAGAGCTGGGCACAGTATTTACCGCTCTACACGCACACGGAGCCCATTGTGGGTGCCCAGCAGGTGGCGGCATTGATTAATAGCCAAGGATCTGGCGGTTCTGGTGCCGGTGGTGCGGGTAACTCCTCTGGAGGCGGTGCCGGTGGTGCTGGCGGCGGTGGTGGTGGCATGAATTCCATGGGCAATGGCGGCAGTTCCATGTCCGGTGGTCAATCGATGTCGGGCGGCATTACCGGCGGCTCTGGAGATCCGCATCAGGACGAGGACTATGAGGAGGAAGAAGAGGAAATCATTAGGAAACCGTCCAGTCTCTCGGAACTGAAACGCAAACAAACCACAGCGGTAATACTGCTCGGTGTGATTGGTGCCGAATTCGGTCAGGACATTTCCCAGGAATCACCCAATCATCGAGGCAGCATCAATCTGGGATCGGCTACCAACGAACGTCGCAAATCTTCGGTGGTTGAGGGCTTTGGCATTGCCAACAATCTTGCCCGACTCACCTCCATGGCTCTGGCGCATTTGCTATATGCTCCGCCCTCTCCCAAACTGCCGCAATACACGCCACTGCGTCGGGCGGCCATTGATCTGTTAGGACGAGGCTTTACCGTTTGGGAGCCTTATCTGGATGTATCGAAAGTGTTGCTTGGTCTGCTTGAGATCTCGTGCGAGGGCAAATCTGTGCCCAATTTGAATTACAAGCTACCGTTGACACCACAAGCGGACGCCTGTCGTACTGCTCGTCATGCATTGCGTCTGATAGCCACCGCACGTCCCGCTGCCTTCATAACGACAATGGCCCGTGAGGTGGCCCGTTATAATACGATGCAACAGAATGCACAATCGATAAATACACCTTTGACACAATCAGTGTTGTACAAGGCCAAAAGCGAGATATTACAATGCGTTGAGATGCTGATCGATAAAATGCAATCGGAAATTGCTGGACTATTGGTCGAAGTCATGGATATAGCCCTACACTGTGTCGATAGCAATGAGCTAAAGAGTCGTGGCCTTGCCGAATTATGTCCGGCCATTTGTAAATTTAATCAGATCTCGCATTGTGCGCAAACGCGTCGCATTGCGGTTGGCGCGAATAGCGGTAATTTGGCAATCTATGAACTGCGACAGAATAAATGCCAAATGATACCCGCCCATACGCATCCGATAACATCGTTGGCATTTTCACCCGATGGCAAATATCTGGTCTCGTATTCGTGTGCCGAGAATCGTTTATCCTTCTGGCAGACAAGCACGGGCATGTTCGGTTTGGGGCAATCGCAGACGCGTTGCACGAAGGGTTATTCGACGGCACCCATACCGGATGTGTCGCGTTTGAATCCGATGCGTTTGGCCAAACTTGTTTGGATCAACAATCGAACGGTGACGCTAATGCTAGCCGATGGCTCCGAGACCCGTTTCAATGTCTAAACAGGACTATCGATAAACAAATGTAATCGAGCAAGCAATTTATCGAACGTCATTAGGCCACAAAACTGAGCAGCTGAGCTGCATACTATATTTTAGGCAATCAACAACGCGAACTTTTTTGAAAGCAAGCGATCAGTTAGAAGATCAACAAACTAAACAATAACAAACAAAAACAATAACAATAAAAAACTAAACATAAAACATTATAAAAAAAAAGAAAACAAAAACAATTGTTAAACGAACGATGCAGCAGAAGGCGCCAAAAAAAAAAAAAAAAAACAAAACCACTTCGAAACCCACTAAAAAAAAAGCCTAAAAATATATATAAAAAAAACTATATGCAAAAAAAAATATCTGTTATTTATTATGTATAATATCTATTTGTATTTGTATATGTATTTTAATTGTATTTGTGCGATTTTAAAACAAACAAAAAACAAAAAAAAAAAACGTTTTCTTCTTATGGCAAAAAAAAAACCTTTGTTTCTAAAAAAAACTATAACTAGAGCAATGTTGTTTACCAAAAAAAAAAAAAAATTATATATATTTAAAAAATCTTGTGTCGAATTCCGTAACCGAAACAGCTTTTCGAAATAATTAATTATAGTTAGTAAACACCACTGAGGAGATGGCACTCCAAATCTTCCTTAAGCACAAGAAAAAAAAAAAAACAAACTTTGGAGCTGTATTTTTTTGTTTACTTTGTTTTTTTTTTAAGTGATTTTTTACTTTTGTGTTTTTTTGTTTTTAATTTTTTTTTTTATTTAGTTTTGAAAAGTGTTTCGGTTTTGGAATTTGAAACATTTTGCTGTTTATTACTTCTGTAGTAAAGTGTATTTTGTATTCTTATAGCTTAAGATTTAGCTTCTATATAAACACACACATGGAAAAAATAATTAAATTATGCTTTTTGATTTGTTTGTTATTGAAATACGAGTAAATAAAAACGAAACTATAAAAAACTAAAAAGAAAACAATTCAAGGACATTTGTTTATACGAAATGGAATTGAAATTAGCAAAAACAAAAACAAAGAATTAATGCTGTTATTATTACATATGCTATTATTATTATTATTAATATAACTATTACAATTATAATTATTATTATTATTATTATCGATATTGATATTTGTTATGCCTAATGTATTGTTATCTATCTACAACTACTAAAACAAAGTTAAACAAAAAAAAATAAAAATATATATATATATATTTATATGTATTGCGAAAAGCAAAAACAAAAAGAAAAAGATAAAATTTATTATTTATATAAAAAAAAAACTATTTTTTTTTTTTTTGTTTTCATGCAGTTGCAAAACATTTAAGCTTATTATTATTATTATACATTTTTTTTTGTTTTGTTAATTTGCAAATTACGAACTAATGTTAAACATTAACTAAAAGCGTAAAAACGTATTAGAAACGTCAACTATTTAAATACAAAACTATATATGGAAAAAGTTAAGCAAAATTATTAAACAAATACACACACACACATACACACATACACTTTACCTGTATTTATATATGTATGTTTGTATAGGTATTAAATTATGTGCGGAGATAAACTAAATACACAGATACACACACACACACACACACCAATACAACAATATATACACATAAACTATTATTATACCTATAACAAGTGAATAAATTGTATTTGTGCTTAATTTGAATAACGAATATATATATGTATATATTTATATGTATGTATATTCGAGGTCCTTTAATCAAAGTATTACACATAAAAAAAGAAAACGAGAGAAAGTAAGAAAAAAGAGAAAACACACACACACACATATGCATATAAATAAATATATATATATATGTATATATATACATACAACAAATAAAGTCAACCAAACATGAGCCAATTGCGTAGCTGTTTTTTATTATTAAAAACTTATTCACAATTTTTTAGATTTTTATCCCTTATAGTTTGGTGGTAATATTAACCCTGTATAGGGTATTCAGCAGATAAGTCAAGTGCATCCTATGATCCATTTATTAAGCAAATTGGAAGCTTAACGTAAAAGTTATAGCTATATTGAATTTCAATTTTAAACAGTCATAACTTTTGTTAGAATGAAGCGATTCCGTTGTAATCAAGTGATTTGGGTTGATGTGAATACAACACATAAACTACCAGTAAATGAGTGTTCATTTTTAATGAATTGTGGGCGTGGCGAAGCTTTTTCACACTCTTGATGAGTTTTAAGTAACAATTTACTTTATAGAGAGAGAGAGATAAGTTTAAGTTTGTCACTTCCAGCAGAGGTATTTAAGTAAATTTTGTTAGAGAAAAAGTACAGGGACTTTTACAGTCTACGCACTCGACTGTTAACTCAGCTACAGCCTTACTATATTCTTGCTATATACATTTTTTATGGAACTTTGAGGATTAATCCAGTGTTTTAAACATTTTGCAGCAGTAACGCGCTGGCAAAGATGCCCGAAACGGAGACCAAGACCACCGGAAATAGGGGCAGACCCCGGAAGGCAGTGGCTGCGGCACGGAAGCTTCAAAGGATCTCCCACGACGATGATGAGGTGACGCTGGCGACTAGTGCCAAGACCCAAAGCATGGAACACACAAAATACGATGATAAAAACGAACCAGAAGTAGATGAAGATGCAGATGCTGACATGGAGGGTGACGGTGAGGGCGGAGCTGATCACGATGAGCATGAGATGATGGAGCATGATGATATTGTGGATGATGCAGATGCCGATGAGGATGAGGAGCCCGATAGTAATGGAACCAGTGACCCGGAGGAGCAAGTGGAACCGCCAGCCTTCAGTTTGGCCACCCTAGGACTACAGCGTGTGGGCAGCGCCCCGCCACCCAAGCCGAAGACCCAAAAAGCGCCCATATTGACACTGAATGCACGTGGTATGCCCGCACGTATACGAAAGCGTAATCCGCTCTTCTACGACGAGAACATCATCAACGATGACAAACCTCTGCGGGTCAGTTTGGCGCCTAAGAAGCTTACTGGCCGTGGAGCCGGTGATAGTCCTGGCAAAATGCAGACAACACCGTCGAAGGTGCTTAAGAAGCGCAAGGGTGTCGTCTCCCGCTACATGCGTTCCAATGACAACGCTGGTACCAGCACCAATGTGGATGCAGACACGTTGCTCACCAAGCAGCGGAAAACTCCCGGCAAGTCCCATACACTGTCAGCCGCAAGCGGTAAGGGTCAAGCGGGTTCACAGCTGGGCACTACGGGAGCCATGCGTACGTCTCGTGGTGCAGGCGGTGGTGCCAAGAGCGCTGCTGCTGCGGCTGCCATGGCCGCTGCCGAGGATGCGGCCAAAAAGGCCGAAGCTCAGGCATCGGCTAACAAACGATTGGGCCAATCGATTGGTCTACGTCTGCGTAATCTTCTCAAGCTGCCCAAGGCCCACAAATGGGCCATTGCCGAGTGGTTCTATTCGTATATAGACAAACCACTCTTTGATTGCAAATATGATTTCATGAATCATGTGAATGAGCTGGCACCACGTCTAGGTACCAGAAAACTTAATCGCCATGAGTGGGTGAACATTAGGCGGCGAATGGGACGACCTCGTCGCTGTTCCGCGGCCTTCTTCAGTGAGGAGCGACGTGAGTTGGAGCGAAAGCGTCAACTGATGCGTACACTGCAGTCACGAAAACCGGGGGAACTGAAGGATTCACTACTCCTTGCTGATATGCCAGAGAAGATACCGATGCCATTGCCGTTGGGCACCAAGGTGACGGCTAGATTGCGTACGCCGCAGGACGGCATCTTTGCCGGCACAGTGGCTGCATATGATTCACTCAACGCCATGTATCGTGTGACCTTTGAACGCATGGGTTTGGGTACCCAATCCATACCGGACTTTGAGATCGTCTCGGAGAACTTCCATGAGATGTTGCCGCTTCATAGTTTCACCAAAGATTTTCGACCAAATCTGATGAGCATCTATCAGTCGAATAATCTGGGCTTTACCACCAATCTGGGATTCACCACGAATCTGGCAAGCAGTTATCATAGCAAGCGTTTTCCTTTGTCCAGTGCCGGTAATCTCAATAGCAATAACCAGACGGCGCCTCAGAAGCACTTGGCCAATAACAATGCGGCGGCAAGAAGTGCTCTAAGCAAGAAATTGAACAAAAGTGATCCGCTGTTGGGACAGGATTCGGCCATTTTGGGTGACAGTCCTATGCGTCATCAGTTGGCCCGTCATCATGGGTATCCCATGAAGCTGTTGGAGCACCTAGTGTTGCTCAAGAATTTCATTGCGCTCAAGGAGACCAGAATACAACGTCTGAGCGAGATGAATGCCAGCGCGGAGCTGGCCATGGTCGAAATGTTGGGACAGGATGAGGCAGGGGATCGCAATCGTCGACAGAAACGCGATGATTTCCAGCGTCGTTATGCCTCCAATATACTGGCTATTGAGCAGATCAATGGGGATTTGATATATGAACTGACCAAGGTACAGGAGCTGTCTGGTAGTCTAACCAGAAATCCCAATGTACAGGCCATGATATCGCCCACATTGTTGCGGGAGGAATGTCGTGCGAAGGCGTGTCAGGCAGTGGATGAGATGAATAAGGGCATGGTGAAGAGTGATCGAATGGTTGCGCTGCTCAAGAATCTTACTACACTGCTGATTGTTACACAGAATTTGGACAGCGATTGGGAGGCGGCGGAGGTGAATAAGGTGCTCGAGGGTTGCATTCAGGAAGTGCGCAGCAATCTTGTCTGCAGCTCCAACAGCGAGGTGTTCCAGAAGAGCGTACAGCTGCGTTTGGAATACATTGCCCTGGACATAAATCGAAACATTGAGGAGCGTAGCTTTAGCCAGGCATCCGCCAAGTCACCCAAATCCCCTAAACCCCTCAAGTCGCCCAAATCCGAGGCAACCGATGCGGCTGTGGAGACACCAGTTGCCGACAAGGCAAAAGCAGGTAGTGCTGGTGCAAAGGATGCTCAGGAACCCAAGCAGGTTTTGAAGAAAGGCAAACGTCAGAGCATGGAGCCCATGGATGTAGACAGCAGTGAGCAGGATGAGGAATCCGAAAGGCCGGGAAAAAAAAAGAAATCAATGATTGATGATGATGACAACGTCGAAGATGACGATGATGCTGATGATGATGAGGAGGATATTATCGAGGCGGATGCGGATGGCGATGACTCTGATGGGGGCAATAAGACCGCAGATCCGTTGCCGGCGACTAAAGTGGATGCATGTGGCGAGGATACACAAATCACCATCGAGTCTATGAAGGAGTCGGATGATGAAAGCCAAAAGAATGACGAAGAAGATGAGCGCAAGCAGCTTAAACTGGTTGCGGAAACGGACGATTCGAGCTCGCATCAGGCGTACGCATAGAAAATGAAGCGAGTAACGAGTAGCGAGTAAAAAATAACGACGAGTTGTAGTAGTATTTTTATACCTTACTCGACTAAACAGCAGGCGTATGCATAAAAAAGTGACGAGTAGCGAGTAAAAAGTAACGAGTTAGCAAGTTTGTTGAGCTTGATTTAAGATATTGTTACTACCATTTAAACACACGTTGTTATACTTAACTCAAGCAAGCGTACGCATAGATACAGTGACGAGTAGCGAGTATAGAATACCGACGAGTTGTAGTTGGGCTTGGATTAAGCCATTGTTACTTACACTTAAACACACACGTTTTTCAAACTTTACTCTACAAATTGAACGTATATATATAATTATGTAAATATATATGCAAATCTTGACAGTTTCCTTGATCCTTCCCTATCTTCTACCTTCTACCACCCCGCAAAATACAAATTGTATATTATTTAAGGCCGGCATCTTTTAAGCCGATTATTAATAAAGAAAATACGGTCCCCTGCTATTGTATATCCTTCAATCGATCTGATTTCCAATGTTTTTTTTTTTTATTTCTAGTTTCTCAGTAGTTCACATTTTACATTTGAAATGCAAATTCTCGATTATGTCGCAATAAAAAAGTTTTACACCAATAAACAAAAAAAATAAATAAAAAAAAAACATTTGTTGTTTTTTCTTCTCTTTATTACATTTTTGAAAACATTGTAATCAGTTAAGTGAAGTTTCTATTCATCATCGTCGTCGTCGTCATCCTCTTCGCTTGACTGATTCAACCAGTCGACCAATTTGGTAAGACTTTGCTTCAATTTCGCATGTTCATTCGTGTCCAGTTGATCGTACCAGCCATGTATGGCATCCTCCGAAACAATATCCTTGTCGTACAGATAGTGGACTACTTGAGAGATCTTCTCACGCACCAGCTCATTCTCCTCGTAGATGTCCTAAGGGGACAAGAAAGGCAAACCAGAAAATAAGAGATGTTTTTTAAGAGTTGCTATAGTTAACGTACCTCCAGTGCCTTCAGGCAATCGAACATAGCATCCTCGCTTTTGATGTAGTTGGAAACAACTGGACCCAGTTGCTTAAAAGCCGCATTGATGGCCTGCATAACATTGTTATTGGCCGGTTCAATGATGCTCTCCATGCCAAAAACGGCTTTGACCACATTGAAGTTGACCTCCTTCAGGGACATATTGTAGGCATATCGCGAAGAGTTTATCTCGAGTATGAGAAAGTCCGGATTGGATTTCTCACGAAAGCCGCGTGTTAACGAATCGATTACCTCCGACAAAAATACTGCAAAGAATATAGAAAATAAAATAAAATCATATATAAAGTTATACTTGGATTACTTACTGTTGGTGTCGTCGGGCAGCGGCGTTGCGATGCGAGATTCATCGCCATCATCATCGTCGCTGGAATAACTATAGTCACTATCGTCGTTTGTCTGCTGTTGAATCTCATTCATTTTGGGTATGCAGAGAGTTGTTGCATTTGGCAGTAACTCCTCTTCGGCATCGGAGTCATCGGGATCGCCGGTCATGAGATCGCTAATGATATAAGCTTTCGGTCCAATTGATTCCAGTTCAACTACAATAAAGTTACATGGATTAGAAAGAGACTCTTTCATATAGTAAGCAAGTTAAAACAAAATGCAAATTTCTAAACTCTTTAGGAATATAGTAAATGGTTAACTACACTTACCTGCATCATTTTCTTCAGTATTCTGAGTGCTAGGTGAATGGGTAACCAGTGTATTGGCCAGTTTGGTGTTAGCGGGTAAAACGCATTTGGAGCCAAGAACACAGCCAGCGGTAACGACACAATTCTCGTTGATAATCGCATCGGCGCCAATGACGCAGTGCCTTAGCTGACAATTGTTTTGAATGGTTACGTTGGCCATGAGGAATACATTATTGAGCTGACAGTTTTTGCCGATGCGGCAATTGGGTCCAATGACACTGGAGCTGATAGTGGTACCGGTATCCACATGACTTCCGGCATGGACCACAACATTCTCCTGCAGAGCCACCTTGGAGACATTGGCTTCGTGACTTTTATAGATGTTATCCTTGTAGAAGACATACTGTTGCTCCAGTTTATAGACACCCATATCGGGCACCAGTGGATACGCCCAACGACTGATAATATCTCTGCTAACCAGCTGATAGGATAGCCAATTGTTGACCTTGTGTGCATACTGTGCTGGTGGCAATAGCGCTACATAGATACGACTATCCAATAACTCTTCATTGATCAGCAGGCCACGCACAAAGTCATCGCGAGTTTGGAAATCAAAATTATCGCTAAATAGCGACAACATCGACGGAGATCCAATGGCAATCTGTGGATCCAATAGATTGTGATGAAGTGTCACACACGAATTACTTAGGAATATATCAAGCGGTAACTGATATCGTGTCTCCTTCTGATTCATACGCAGTCGCTGGTGATAATGCAATCGTGTATTTTGTTTATCCACAGCAATCAACAGCTCATTACCGGTGCGTCCAATGCTGCTGGTGGACTCCTTAAATACGAGCGTGGCAGCAGCACCTTTATCGAACTTAGCCGTACGTTTATGCTGCTCCAGCACAGGACGTAGATCTGCATTGGTCACTGTATCCGCACCCAGTAAAATGAAATTACCACGTATGAGAGCCTTGGCATCTAAATCACGCATAGCATCACCAAAGCATCGACACCCTTCGCCGCCAATGACATGAACGGTCATTTTAAAGGACCACGATGCATATGTGGCAATACCATGTCTGAAAAAGGTTTGAATATCAACAGTTAATCAGAAAATTTTGCACAAATTCAATACTTATTTAATAAATATTTGTGTTTCTTCGAAATTTCTTCTCCATTAATCAAAATTGCATCATTATTTCTTTAAAAAATCCCTACATTCTCTAGCAAGTCAAGCAAAAGTAGTACTACTGTGCGCATACTTTTTGGTTTCACTGTATGCAAACTCACTTGATGTGATCCCGTATGTCCTGCAAATAAAGGCTTGCGTAGACGAAAACTTCCTCGACACCACTGCGATTCAAGGCAATCAGCGCGTAGTCCAGCATACTAACGTTAACCAACGGCAGCAACGCCTGTAAATATGCCCATGCAATAAATTAAACAATAATGCAACGTGCGTGGCTAAGACAGCACAATTCAATAAGTATATTTTACGCACCGTGGAAGCTTCGTCTGACAGCGGTTTAAAATTCCACACATTGTTGTCGGCTATGAGTACAGCCTGTACGATTTCCTTTTGAAATTGTGACATTATTTATTCTGTCTAATAACAATAAACAACCGCACACGGATTTGCGTGCAAATGTAACAAAATTAAAGTTGTTGCTGCTAATCTGCTGTTACTCCGTTAACAGCGCTGTCAGCTGACAGTGTTGGCTAACAGTCAATTGCAGCAAACCCACTATGAGTATGTTGCAACCCTGTTTTGTGCTATGCTAAATTCCAGCTGTTGACGTTGGTTTTTATTGCTTCTCGCTTGAAATGTTGGTAATAAATATGTGGTTTTTTTTTATTACTTGTTTTGTGCGCGAACATAATTAAAATCAATTCAAATTGGAATTTATAAAATGTGAGTAGTGCAGCTGGCATATACGAAACACACACTAATTAAACGTGGCTGTGTAAATGAAATCGAAAGTTGACTATAATAATCGTCATCGCCGTTCCTGTGACTCTGAATAAGTGACGGCGATTGTGTGTGTTTTTGTACAACGAATGGAAAAAAGAAAACGGAAAAAAAAACTATACCCGCCCACACCCATCAAGTTTAACGAAAATGTAAGCCAACTTGAAGCGAACGGAAACGAAATTCAACAATAAGTTAAATGTGTTCAAATTATAAAGTTGAAAGATTTCTTGACCTCGGTTTCGGTATTGGAATTACACAAATACACAAACAAAAAAAAGCAGCACAGAGAAAAACAAGTGGTGTCGTCACTACTGGCATGCCAGTGTGCTACCATTAACTAAAAATAGTAAAATATGTAAAACAATGTTTAAAACAAATTGCACGTAACCATTATAACAAAGTCTTATTTGGTATTCCTTCATTTACACTGTCCTCCAGCAATCCATAACAAATACAAAACAAGCTAAAGAAACTAAAAAAAAACAACCGCTGAAAAGCTAGCTAATAGCCGCTAAGCTATGGACGTCGCTAATAATTTTCCCAACGGCACTGCGTCCGCCACAGATGTCGTCCCTGAGAAAAGCATCGTAGATCTTGTGCAGGAGCGCTTCAAAGAGGATGAGACCGTTCACATGGTAAGTTGTGTGATCCTTTAACGTTCACACACTGATCACTTTTCCTGTATGCCCCATATAAATAGTGTGATTCCTGCTACTGATACTGTCTTACTGGTTGCTTAGCTAAATGCTGATTGAACTGCTAGCAGTCCATTTCCAGCCAGAAAGTGCGTTGATTTCAAAAGTTTAGCTATAAAGTAGCCAATAATTGACTGGAAAGACGTAATAATGAGGGACCCCGCACTTTTTTTTAAATAAAAATAAGTATATTTTTTATTGGAAAGAAGAAATTTTAGCGCAATTTGAGAACAGAAGTAAAATAACTACTTAGTTTAAGTTAGTCATTTGAGAGAGTAACAAGCTAAATAAGTTGAGTTTGCACTACAAAATCAACGATTTTAAAGCTCACATTATTTTAATTCTTATATCACAATCCAAATAGTAAGCTTAATGTCTCTAGCAAGATCTAGCTAGAAAATAGATGAACAACACTCTATGTACATAGTGTACATCTGTACATGCTGTGTAAATAAAATACAGACATTCAGTTTGTGCCCTCGAGATAACATTGTATAAAAAAAATGCATATAATATTTCACTGAATGGTGATAATTTGGAGACATCGTCTATGAGCGATCGACGATCTATTGACCAGCCAAATACACGACATCAAACTTGTCACGAGTATACATTTTAGAAAATTTCATTGTCACTAAAAGACATAGCTATAATGAAAGATATAGCTAGAAGATATAGCAATAATGGAGGGAATTGACTGTTGAACTGTTGAAGATATCAAATATACGCAATTAATAAATCTGTAGATTAGTTTATGGGTAAATTTTAAAAAAGTTTCCTAAACTGATTATCTAGAGTTGTCAATTATATAGTTGTCTGATTCTACAACAGGTAAGCTCAGTATTGAACATATCATATAGTTTCTTTAGCCGCACAGATTTGAAACCGTGTTTATGCTGATCAAGAATATATATAAACTTATACTTCATAGAGTTCTTGATGTCTCCTACAGTTAAACCCATTATAGTTTTTCGATTTCCTGTGAGTCAAAATCAAGCTAGCAGAAACTTTGTTTATAGAAAAGTTTGCCAAATGCGGTGGATTTAACGTCCGATTCGAAGTAAAATTCTTCTATTTTTGGACCATCACGTCATCGGTTTATTTTGCCTATAAAAACATGGAAACAGTTGGATTTATTGTTAATTAAAAGTGCGGTTTTTACAATATATATATATTTAACTTCGTTATATTTTGTTTATTGACAGGTATTCGAAGCATATCAAATCAAGGGACAGGAGCATGTCGAGGGTCTTTTGACGCTCGTCTCATCCTCTTCGGGCGGAACGTGTGCGATCATATCATTCACACTGCGGCGCACACCGTTAACATCAAGTAATGATTTGAAAATTAATAAAGTATTTCCGATTAATAAAAGCTTTCAGCTGACAAAGGGTAAGTGGTCACTGGGAATGGGTTAATTTGTGTGTGCACAGTAAATTTGCATTTATTGAAAGTCTTACAGATACGAAGGGTTCGATAACGGATCAACAATTTGATTTGTCAGCTGATGATGACAAACCAAGTAAATATTATTATCATCCATTAAAAACGGATAAAGGGACCGTCGACTATGAGGAGTTTGTTGCTCTAGTTTATTCATTTCGAAACTCCATGTGGACAGCTGAACTACCAATGGACTCAAAATTTAATTTTCGATGGCTTGATAACTATCAAGAGATCGGTGAAGTGAAACAGGAGCTAAAGAAGCGTGAACATCAATATATGGACTATAAAAATATCATGTAAGTGTGACTCAATCATAATGATTAAAAAATAAACTCAAATTTCATAAACAAATTCCAACATTTACAGTGTTTACTGTGCCACCTGGAATGTGAACAATAAACCTTGTTGGGATAACAATATATCGCTTCGCCCTTGGCTGGCTCGGAGCGAGAAACCTCCACATATCTATGCCATTGGAATCCAAGAGCTCGATTTAACCCATAAAATAATGATAAATGGCGCTCAGTATCAATCATATGCAGTACAGTGGGTGTAAGTCTGAACAAAGGTGTTATGTATATGTATATATAGTACACACCTTCTTAAGGTGTCGGGTCTCCCTAGAAACTAACTGTAGATGATTTTATCACTTCATACAACTTGATAAGATAACTTATCTTATCGTGCAGTTAATTCAACAGCTTCCAAAACAATATAAGTTCAAAAAGTATTTCTAAGTACTTCTATGGAAATGTTTCCTAAAAACATTTTAAGTATTTAAATAAATAGCACATGGGTCATAAATCGGATCGTGGTGATACCATGTGGGATCTTATGGAGGCCTCATGTGATCAGATTTGTAGATGGCTCATCTACGACATGGTTCCATCCTGTGGCATGGATGGATCTTAAGAGTTGTCGATCTAGAGGGAAAGTAGTCAAGATTATGTCAACACAAATGTACAATTAGATTTAATATATAAAAACTTAAATTATTACCAAAACAATCGTATGAGGAAACTAAAAACTATCAAATAAGATACAAAAAATTCCAATTATGTTTAATTGGAGTATATAAATGAGTTAAATAAGAATGAAAAGAATAGCCTTAAGATAACCAATTAGACTTATATAAATAAATAAACTAATAAACAAAAGCTAGTGGAAGAAATACCCAATACTGAGACAGGCAGACATTAAATATAATTATGGAAATTGTTAGAAAAATTAAAAAATTCGAATTGAAACCACAGACAAACTAATTGGAAATGTTTATCAAATCCAATCAGACCAACGACTAAGTTAGTTTAAACGTTTTAAACATAATCTAAGCTCCAATTGTATTGTATTTAAACTAATAAGATTAACAATTTATTCAAATTTATCGACAGACGCAAAATGATACAGAATCTACACGAGAGCGAGGGTATCGAGTATGTGGAGTACAGGACAGTGCGCTTGGCTGGCATTTTATTAACCATTGTTGTACGTGAAAGATTGAAAAATCAAATATCACATTGTCGGATATATACGGTGGCACGCGGTGTATTCAAAACGCTTGGCAATAAGGGCGGAGTCGCAGTCAGTTTGAAATTGCATGAGGCAAATATATGTTTTATTAACTCGCATCTGGCTGCGCATATGGGCAATGTAATAGAGCGCAATGATGACTACAGAGCCATCGAGGATGGCATGAAGTTTGATGATGTTGGCGGATCCTCGCTCACTGTCAACGATCATGAGTAAGCTTTCCATTAATATAATATAAGTATAAGTATTAATAATAATGATTATTTTAAAAATTTATAATTTATAATTTGATTACAGTCACATCTTTTGGTTGGGTGATCTGAACTATCGTGTTAATGACCTAGCTGATAATCAATTGGTAGTTGACAGTACATCATTGGAGTCACGCATGGAACGAGATCAATTGCTCATCGAGATGAGATTTGGTCGCTGTTTTAAGGGTTATACAGAGGGACCGATCAGATTTCAACCAACATATAAATACGATGTGGGCACCGATAATTATGATTCAAGCGAAAAACAAAGAACTCCAGCATATTGTGATCGTGTGCTTTGGAAGGGTAAAAGGATCAAGCAAATTACATATAATTCAGTTATGGAGATACGTCAAAGTGATCATAAACCCGTTTATGCCATATTCAGTGTAGAGATCAAGAAGAAGAATGAAGCCAAATTTAAGAAAGTCCAAGAGGAGGTTCTAAAGGAATTCGATAAACGTGAAAACGATAATCAGCCACAAATTCTTGCTGCAGATTTTATTGATTTCGGTTTAGTGCGATTTAATGAGGTCTCCGTACAGGACTTCAATATCTATAACAATTGTCAACAGCAGGTGCAGTATCAGTTTAAAGTCAAGGACAATCCGAACGATATCTGCGAGAAGTGGCTACGAATTGATCCTCGTTCTGGCAGCCTTATGGTCCGATCGGCTAGTTGCGTTCGGGTGCAGATGCTAGCCGATGCTAATAGTATAACGGGTCTATTGAAGAAGATTTGTCAAACACCGGGTAAATGTTACTTCGATATACTCATATTGGGTGCGATATCCGGTCGTCATATATTCATCACTGTTATGGGTGAATATCAACCCAGTTGCTTTGGTCTATCCATGGAGACAATGTGTCGCACCGATCGTCCAATCAATAGGTACAATCAAGAGGAATTCAAGTCACTGGTAATGCATATATAAGTATATATTTTCTATATCCTCAAAACATATTTCTTTATTCATCTTTTAGATGCTCGATAAGTCATCGGTTTACCGTGTGACAATGCCCCGCGAATTCTTTTTGCTCATCGATTATCTACACAAGCAGGGCGATAAACTACAGGGTATATTCCAAAGCTATAACCGCCAACAAACACTCAGTAGTCAATTTAATGCTGTACGAGATTGGCTCGACTCTTGGTCTGATGAAGAATTTCGTAAGTTCTTTTTGATTCGATTTGTATTCCGTATTAAACTGATTTCCGTTGGTCTTCCCAGCTGGAACACCACAAACAGCCGCTGAGGCATTGTTATTACTGCTTGATCTGCCGGAGCAAGCGCTGTTGGAACCGCAAGTGGAAAACCTTTTGGCCTGTGATGTCGAACAGGATGCCATGGATCTGATTGAGGAATTAAGTCATCCGAAACGTAATGTTATCATGCATTTGCGTATGTTCCTGCGAGTTGGTATTGAGCAGCAATACTATGATCTGAATAATGTCGGTAGGTAACATGATTTGATTTGTACCCACTACTTGTAGGGTAAATGATCGTTGGAATGTATGGAACAGAGAGAAGGTGACATCGCCGTAGTGTATATATTCTTGATTAGCATCAAGAGACGGGTCGATAAAGATGTACCCGTCTGTCGGTCCGGTTTCAGAATGTGCCTGCCAGCATTGTATGTGTAGTGACCAAGTAGCCAGAAGTAACCAAGGTTTCTTATTAAAACATGCTGGCTAAATTTAAATATACCTGGTATAGGGGAAATCGCTTAAAAATATGCTATAAATATGAATGGTTGTGATTCATTCCGTGTGTGATTTCTTCTTAATACGATTACAGGTGAAGTGTTTATATACTTTGTAAAGGGTACGAATAAGTCGCTAGTCTTTTGTAACTTTCATCCTTGCTTTCCTTACTTAAGAGCAATATTGAATTCTTATTATATACATGGACATGGACCAAATTGTTGGCACAGCCTACACGTTCATCTTATTTTCCGGACTGAATGATTTATTGATCATAATATATAAGTACAGTAGTTCACTCTGAATCATTTTAAGTTTAATTGTAGTTTCTTTAAAGAATAATTTGTATTTATAATTGTTAATTATACTTTCCTTTTCAGCTACAATCTTTGGACGCATTTTGTTGCGGAGCAGCAAAAGCAAAATTCCGAGTGACTATGATCAGCGGTGCATCGAGTTCATGCGACGCTTTATTTACATCGAAACAGCTGATGCAGCTTCCGGAGGCAATGGACATGGACAGGCAGGGGCAAGCGGATCCAGTTGGCAGACATAGTCGAGGCCAAAGAGCTACGATTGCGCTTCAGTATATGTATTATCTGTATAGAGACATACATAAACACACACACACACACACATATACGTATGCAGTCCATGTACATATATATACAATGATGTACGTACATATACAGATATGAGTGTAAATTTAGTTACTTATTTATTTAATTTATAAAATGTAATTTGAATGTATTTGCTTAGTTTTGTTGGTTTGTACCGTTATGAGTAAGTTCCTCTATGGCTTAGCATTTACATACATATCTGTTCTCCGTTTTACCTGTTAATTGTTTATGCACATACTTATCTACATACATACATACATATAAACATACCAACATTCAATCATCAATATAATATTGCTTTTGGCCCATAGAATTGGGCTCTAAATAGCCAAATGTGTATTATGGCATAATTAATGGAATCAAATTTAGATAAATTTATCACTTGTTGATTTCATTTAAATAACTTAAACACTTGGCTTCAACTTAAGGTATTTACGTACATACTACTACATACTTACATATATGTACATGTACATACATATACTATATTTACTTATATGCATTTTGTTGTTTTTTCGATTATTTAGTAATTAAGCGTAAATCATAACATAGAAGGGAATTAAAACACATTAATGGCAGTTAAACTACCAATCAACTTATATGCCTTTTCCTTGTGATGAAAGGGGGATAAACTAAAGATTTTATGGCGCGAAATTTAAATACAGTAAACACTCTTATAAGCAGACGAAATAAGGCTATCTAGTGATCATGTAACTTCCTTATGCTCCTGTTCAGTGGGTGAATCCTCTTAATCTGAAAACTCGAGACTGGAACCGTCGATCTTAAGCTCTGCACTGATATCGAGGAATTCAGTTGCCACACCAGCATTCACTAATCGGAATTCAATGTTGTGTCTGTGTCGAAATCTTTGTAGCCAACCGTTGGATGCTGCAAAGTCTTGAATTCCAAGACTTAAAGCTATTTCCTTAGCTTGCTCCTGTACAAGTCGTCCCGTTATTGGAGTGTTCTCACTTTGGGCCTTACAATACCAGTTATAGACCAAGGCATCAATGATTTTCCCTTTTGGTTGGATAAATATTTTTTTAGTGTATATGTTTTCTCCAGCATTCCATCTGGCCCTTAATTCCTCTTTATTTCTCACAATCAGAGAAGCCTGCGTCTTTCCAATATCAAATCTGTTTGAGGTAAGTTAAATTAATTTAAAATTATTGAAATTGATTTACAATAATTGAAAATGATTTTACCTTTTGGCTAACACACGCACTGTTGTTGTATCTCTCTCATATGCGTCGAGAATTTCTATTTTCTCTTTTAAAGAGAGCATTCTTTTCCCTGGCATTATTCAGAATTTTATCTTAATCAACTTTTTGTCCACCGCACAAAATAATAATAATGTTACGTCAATACGTGTGTCCGCCTAAGAGAGGCAAACTGTTCTGACGCATACAGAAAAAATTAACGTCCCTCTAACGCGGGACTTCCGCTTATTAGGGGTGTCCGCTTAAAAGAGAGGGGTGCTCACTGGAATTAAATTTGGTGTTTACACCCATCAGTAAGTGACTGTAACTGTTTTGATCATTTGCAAAACTAGTTTGCTTTAGCTGCAAAAAACTAGGTTTTATTGTAAAATAAAGAACAAAACATGTTTTGCTTAGTGAAAAGCATCATGAGTGGTTATACCCTTTCAACGCACACTGTAACTACGCATATGTGCATATGTGTGTATACACTGTACATGAGTTCTGGTGTGTGCATGCGTCCATTTTTGCGCCAAAAATGTGTTATACGTTAATCAACCTTATTATCGATTGTTTTATTAATGGATTATTTTAATATTTAAATAAACATTATGCAAACTGCATAGTGCTTAAAATAGTTTTTTTTTTAAATTAATTCATAGATTTTTTTTAAATACTGTGAATAACTGTTAATAAATGAATCTGTTAAGTTCTGTTAAAGTCTATCGATATTCACGATGCTTCGATTATTCTATCGGTGGCCAACAAGAATCATCTCTATCTAGTAGTTTCTACGATTCGCTAGAAAAATAAACGAAAACAAATGGAAAATGGACAAATCGCAAGAGTTTATGAAGTATTTGCGTTTCAAAAGTAAAGAAACAAATCCTCATGATGATGAACATAACTGGGAGCAGCCAGAAGAAGGCGGCAATCGTCCACGCACGCCGCCAGAAGAAGATGCGGCAACGGAGCTCAATACGAGTCTGGACATGAGTGCGTCGACGGAAATCACTGAAGGCGAGGGAGAGGTAGAATGCGATGGAGAGGTAGAATGCGATGGAGAGGTAGAATGTGAAGGAGAGGTGGAATGCGAAGGTGAGGTAGAAGGCGAAGGAGAGGTAGAAGGCGAAGTAGAGGTAGAAGGCGAAGGAGAGGTAGAAGGCGAAGGAGATGTAGAAGGCGAAGGTGAAGGGGAGGTAGAAGGCGAGGGCGACGGAGATGGAGCAGAGGACGAGGCAGATCTATCAGCCGAGACAGGAGAAAACTTGGATACAACCATTGAATCTGAATCAAGTACGACTCAAAGGCAGCCACAGTTGGATGATAATCTCAGTCCCATCTCGGTAGAAGGCATGACATGTGAGGACAGCAGGGACAGCACCAGCAGCAGTTCAAGCAGCAGTGGCGAACAGAGCGATTCGGGCTCATCGCACTCTGAGGGCAGCGACGGTGACGACGATGCCACCGAGGATGAACCATCGCCCACAACTGTTGTTTGTGTGAGCGATATTACTGGCGGGGATGAGTTTATTAGTTGTGTTAAAAACATGAATGAATCTATGGCCACCAATGAGGATGCAGTTGATGTGGTTTATCATGAGGCACCCGGTGATGTTGAACTGGAGGCCGAAGTGGTGGAGCAAGTGGAACCACAAGTAGAGGCGGAAACCGAGATGGAATCACATGTTGAGGCGGAAGTGGAAACGGAGGTAGAAGCCGAAGTGGAAGCTGAAGCGGAGGTGCCTGAAACACCCGATTCTCCCACCGACGACGGCGAGGATCCAATCGACATACTGCCTCCTTATAAGAGGCCACGTTACATCTCCGACCGTGCAGGTGAGCGTCACCACATGCAGATGCATCCACCACAGCCAACAGCATATCGGCTGCTGCAGCAAGCACAAGAACAATTCCAACAACAACAATTGGAACAGCAACAACAACTGCAACTAATACAACAGCAACAACGGCAACACCAGCAACATTTGCAACAGCAACAACAACTGCAACACCAGCAACATCTGCAACACCAACAACAACTGCAACACCAACAACAGCAACAACACCATCAACAGCAACACCACCAACAACAACACCACCAACAACAACAGCAGCAGCATGCTATGCACCAAACGTTACTGCACTTGTCACGACCCGTGCCCAGAGATCCGCGTCAAAGACCCAAGCAGCAGACACCTTCGAAGCCCGTGCGAAACTTACTAAACGAGGACATTGAAAGCATCTCGGGCAGTAGCGAAGAAAACACCAGCAGCGATGATCATGACGAGGGGGAGGAAGAGTTCGAGAAGGAAGAAGTCATACAAATAGAACAGGATAGCGCATCACGGGATACGGTTACTGCACCAGAGACCACAGACGCTGAGGGTGATCAGCCGTTGAAGAAGATCGACATCAATGAGAATCCCGCCAAGATTTACTATATACGACGCGACGATGGCACCGTTCACGCTGGTCAGGTGCTGCAATCCCGTTGCACGGAGAACTCACCAGTACCCAATGAATACTATGTGCACTATGTGGGACTCAATCGTCGCTTGGACGCCTGGGTAAGTCGTCATCGCATCTCGGATAATGCCGAGGATTTGGGTGGTGTAACAGTGCCAACACCAGCAGCACCCAGCACCACCGTTGCACCCATTGCAGTGGAGCAGCCCTGCACCAGTAGCAGCGTGACCGCCAGTGCTCCCACCAGCGGAGCACAACCATCCAATGTACTCCGACCCAAGCGACAGGGCAACAAGGATTACTATCTATCCGCATGCGATAATAATCGTTATGACTACAGTGATCGTAAGATGACGCGGTATCAGAAGCGACGCTACGATGAGATCAATCATGTGCAAAAGAGTCATGCAGAATTGACCGCCTTCCAGGCTGCCCTCGAGAAGGAGCACGAGAACATCACGAAGGTCAAATATATTGATAAACTGCAATTTGGTAACTATGAGATAGTCACCTGGTATTTCAGCCCGTTTCCCGGTGAATATGGCAAGGCACGTGTGCTCTATGTCTGCGAGTATTGCCTCAAGTATATGTTGTTGGAGAAGAGCTATCGTTACCATCTGTATCAGTGCAAGAAACGCAAGCCACCGGGACGTGAAATCTATCGCAAGGGAACCATTTCCCTGTTCGAGGTTAATGGCAAGGAGGAGCCATTGTACTGCCAGCTTCTATGTCTAATGGCCAAACTGTTTCTCGATCACAAGGGACTCTTCTTTGACATGGATCCGTTCTACTTCTATGTGCTCTGCGAGATCGACATGGAGGGCAGTCACATTGTTGGCTACTTCTCCAAGGAGAAGTGGCAGGAGAATAATAACGTCGCTTGTATTTTGGTCCTGCCCCCTCATCAGCGCAAGGGTTATGGAAAACTATTGATTGCTTTTAGCTATGAGTTGTCTCGGAAGGAGGGGGTCATCGGTAGTCCGGAGAAACCGCTGTCGGATCTGGGCAGGCTCAGCTATCGCAGCTATTGGGCATATACGCTGCTCGAGCTGATGAAGGGTCGCTGCTCCGCAGAGCAAACGAGCATTATGGAGCTAAGTGAGGCTAGTGGCATTACTCCGGATGACATCATCTATACGCTGCAATCCATGAAGATGATTAAATACTGGAAGGGACAGAATGTCATTTGTGTTACGGCCAAAACTATTAATGATCATTTGCAATTGCCGCAATTTAAGCGTCCCAAACTAACAATTGATTTGGATTACCTCGTCTGGAAGCCGCATCCTCATCTTGTTACCCATGTCAGGACGATTGTGCCGGCACCGGCGACACCAGCACTACTGCCTGCACCACCCGCACCAGCCGCCGCGGCCGCTGCCGCCGCCTCCTCATCCTCATCCTCCTCCTCCACCACCTCCACTTCCACGGCTATTATGACACTACCGAGACCTCTCTAGTTGTCGGAAAATATTTTAGTTCGTTTTATTTAATTTACGCATTTTTTTTTTTTTTTTTCTCAAGGTTTAGTATCAAGAATAACAGTTTTTTTTTTTATATATGACATTTCATCGCTAAAATAAGCCCAATAATGTTAAATAACTTTTTTTTTGTCTAGCTTAAGCTTAAACTTGATAAAAACAATAATAATAAATAACTTTTTTTGTCTAGCTTAAGCATACAGTTGATAAAAACAATTTTTTTGAATATTGCTAATAAATATAGAATAAAGGCAACAATTAAAGTGTTTCTATTTTTCATTTGGTGTTCATTATAAGGGCGTTTTAAGTTTTAATTGAAAGGTTAACAAGTTGAACCCTTGAGTTCTAGTAATTAAGGAATTTTAAATTGATAACATGGAGTTACTTGTGTGTAACAGTTATGCTGCGTTCACACTGCTCTGTTACAGCGTTAAACACGTTTTTGTGCACTAAATATTTGTAGCAGACGGCGGTGAGCAGTGTGAACGTAACAGGCTGTTAAGCTTGTTATCGATGAAGCAAGTTGAGACTTAAATTTGTCGGAACATTAATTTCATGCAGTTATTAAAGTGCAGCAAAATTAATAATAATAAAAAAATTATTAAAAAACAAACACAATAATAAAAACCGAAAAATATGTATGCCTGACAAATTAACACTGTTGTGTTATCTGCAGGGACGAAAAAAGATATGAAAATCAGTTGTTTATTGCATTGTTATCGATAACAAGAAGTACTTGAACGGTTTAGTAGCCCTAGTCAGCCGGCATAAATTTGTTTGTTCTGTTGATTTATGGAAAACGAGAGCCTGCAAACATGGGTCTCCTTTCCGATCCATCGCTCTCAACGCACAACAAGCTGGTGGACAATCTAGCAAAATATGTGCGCACCGTATGTAGTGCATTGTATGCAGCAGGCGTCGTTTGGTTTCTCTGTCTGGCACTGCCGGAGTTCAATCACGGCACATATCTGTCCGAGAATGCACTGTCACCAGGTGAGTAGTAATCAGAAGTATTGTATACACATATACATATTTGTTTTGATCATTGTAGGTCTGGTTTATCCCGAGATACGCATAGATGCCAATCGTTTGGCTGCACAGCTGCTGGAGGAATTGCAGCGGGAGCGTCAGGATCATGTGACGACAACGCCGCATGCCTGGATTTTGGCCAAAATGAATGAATTTGGTCTGGAGACGCACACACACAACTATACGCTGCGCTATCCATTTGGCGGCGGCAAGGAGTTTCACGGCAAGAATATCTATGGCATATTGCGTGCACCACGCATCGGATCCACCGAGGGCATTGTCTTCTCCGCTCCCTATCGTGTGCCCAGCTCCGTGCATACGGATATAACGCCTAGCGTGCCGCTGCTGCTGGCATTTGCCGATTTTGCAAGGCGTAAGTACGTACGACCATTATGAGTTCAATTTTTTACATTCTTTCCTAACAGGCAAAAACTATTGGGCCAAGGATTTGATTTTCCTGGTCACTGAGCAGGAGCAACTGGGCATGCAGGCATGGCTGGAAGCATATCATGATGGTGACAAAGAATCGGAACACTCAGATGCATATCTGCGAGCTGGCAATCTGCCCGCACGCGCCGGCTCCTTGCAGGCAGCCTTGAACATTGAAGTACAGGACTTGGAAGTTGGTAAGCAGTCGTTGTAGCCAATAAATACTGTAGTGCAGCAATAATTTCGTTACTTCAATAGATTACGTGGATGTTAAGATCGAAGGCTTGAATGGAAAACTGCCCAATTTGGATATGTTCAATCTAGTGCAGCGCATTATGGCCCGCGAGGGCGTCACCTCTGGTTACAAGCAGTCGCCCAGGAAGAAGCGACGCTCAAATCTTTCAAACTATGAAGTGAATTTAAAACAAATGCTTTCGATGCTGTCCACACAAGCGTCGGGCGTACCAAACGGTAATCATGGACTCTTTCATCGCTATCGCATCGATGCACTGACCATCACAGCCACGAAGCGTTCGACCAACTCCAATTCGAAGAGTAATCAAAATTCCGCTGCGGTGCCACTACTGAAAGCCATCGAGGGGATTGCCAGAAGTTTAAATAATTTACTGGAACGCTTTCATCAGAGTTTCTTCTTCTATGTGATTGTGAACAATGATCGGTATATATCCATTGGTGACTATATGTCCGCACTGATTGCCCTTGTCGCCTGCACGTTCATCAAATCGTATCTGACGTGGTCCACACTGGACACCAGCAATACGGTGTCCACAAAGAATGTTAAGCGTAAATCGGTTGCGGAATCTGTCAAACTATCGCTACCATATGGTTCGGTGCTGATCTATCTTACCGTAGTGCTACTCATTGGCTTTGCCGCCAATGTGTTGCCACTGAACTACTATGTTTTGAAGTTACCTCTGACTGCAGCTCCATTAACTGCCATGGTCCTCGTTGTCCTAAATCTCTTGGGTATACTATTGCCATTTATGGTGGTACTACCACCTGGTGGTTTGGAGCTGCTTCACATCATTCTGCTGCTCGTCTATGGTTGTGCTCTGATTGTGATTGGATTACTGAACTTTTCGCTGGGTTTCTTTGTGGCCGTCATCTCGGTGCCTCTGATGATTGCGTTGAACACGAATCCGAGTAGAACTACGATGCGAAAAGTTATCCGAATTTGGACAATGCTCTTGAATCCCGTGGTTGTTGTCTATCTGATCGTCTTGATTATGAGTTTCTATCAGTTCCCCGAGCTATCGGTGCAGCAATTGTTGCTACGTTCCGCTACGGCCACCATGGATGCTGCCACGTTTGCTCTAACGGATGCTGTCGTAAGTTCCCTATTTGTCCATATAATTAATATATTATTTCTTAATTTTAACAACTTTCTTTTTTAGATTTATGGCAATTGGTTGTTTTGTGTCATTTGCATTGTGTTCCTGCCACTTTGGATCATTTGCTGGACTTTGGCGCTGGCCAAGCGTGGAGATAATGAAGCCATTGAGACAAAGCTCAAAACAAATTGATCTGTCACTTAATCATTTCCATTTATGTTTTAATAATATAAAAAATAAAGTATTTTCTGTTTATGTGTATAAACTGTTATGACATTTAAATCATTTTTAATTTCTTTATTAATTTGTCTTAAAATTAAATAAATTGTATTAAATAAATTATACTCAATAATTGTTTGTACAATTGTTACTTTTAAGAAATTTTAAAATAGTTATTAAACTATTTAGTTTTAAATAATTTAGTTTGTTTAGGTTCTTTCTTAATTTAAAGATACTAATGATTCATTTAAAACACATCTTCAGAGCGAAATTCATATTAATATTTCAGTTTTTATACCCGTTACTCGTAGAGTAAAAGGGTATATTGTATTCGTTGCACTGTATGTAACAGGGAGAAGGAGACATGGCAGACCCCATAAAGTATATATATTCTTGATCAGCATGACTAGCCGAGTCGATACAGCCATGTCCGTCTGTCCGTCCGTCCGTCCGTCTGTCCGTCTGTCCGTCCGTCCGTCCGTCCGTCCGTCCGTCCGTCCGTCCGTCCGTCCGTCTGTCCGTCCGTCTGTCCGTCTGTGTGAACAAAAGGATCTCTGAGACTATAAGAGCTAGAAAGGCCCGAGTGGTCGCAAACGAAAGATAAAATGCCCAAGCAGTACAAGTTTGCTTTTGTTTTTTGACACGCCCACTTTAGGGCGTTCTATGTGCATACAAAGGTAAAAACAGGTAAAAATAGCATGTTTTAGTATAGAAAACTTTTTTGTTAGCAATGCTATCTAAACCAAATTGACACAGAAAGTACATGTCTAGGGAGTACATATACTGACTAAGTTTCATCCAAATCGGACGACTATATCGTATAGCTCCCATAGGGACAATCGGTCAAAAATACGCTGTAAATATGATTTTGTATGAAAATTTTCTGCGTTTCTCAAGTCATCTGAATTAAAATCAATAGGGTCGATTACCTAATCGATTGTACTATAATTAATATTATTAATAATATATTATATTGTTAATAATATAATTAAACTGAGTAACTTCTATATATAAATAATTCATTTTTGAAGCGTGCATTATTTAATACTTATATTGACTCTTTAGACAGCGCACTCAATGAGTATATAGGAGTCCTATGATTTGAAGGGGTAGAAGAAGGCATGGCTGACCCTATAAGGTATATATATTCAACATCAACATATATTTTATGCCAGCGATGGCCATCCAAAAGATGTCTGTATCTCAGAGACTATAATAAGTAGGAAAACCAAATTTGACATGAATGTGTCTCTATGTCTTAGAGCTTGCTTTAGATTTATGACATGCCCCCAATGCCCGACAAGGTACAAAAAGCTCGTTTTTAAAGCAGCATACAGTTTGTTAGCTCTTTTGGACAATTTCCCTATAAGAAATTGCTAATTAATAGAAAGCAACCCAAATTAAAAGTGTGTTGAACAGTGTCTTCGAAAAGTGTCCATACAGTGTGCTACTGCTATGTTGACCCCTTCAATCTTGTTATTAGCAAATTGACTTTAGTGCGTTATATTGATGTAAGACTGTGCAAGGAGTAAACAGTATGATATGGCACACTTTACGCTCGACGGGAATCCAATGAATCGAGTTATTTCACTTCAAATGGTTCACGAGCGAGTAACTTCTCTGGAAGATGAAGAAGAGGAAAAATAAAAGTTGAGATTCATTATTCTCTGTCTATATGCAAGGGGGATTATCTGCATAACATGTACGCTAGTATGTCACTCACACACACACACACATATGTACGCGAGTCTGTTTGTGTGTGGGTTTGCGTACATAATTTGACAAAGTTGATTTATTGTGGCAGCCAGCTATGGCACGTTCACAATTTGAAGCGGAGCACGCTGCTCAACACTGGCTGGACTAACTTTTCGACTATGACACGCAACTCAATTTAAAGTTTTTGAAGCGATAGCGTTGCGTTGCGTCGCGTTGCGACGCGAAGCATCGGAGGTAGCCATGGTGGTAATTAGTTATGAGCCGCAGTCGGAGACGGAGATAGAGACGAAGATGGCGAAGAAGTCGGTTAAGGAGACGGAGTTAGTGACGCTGCCTAAGACGTTTCCGTAGACTCTATCGAAGCTTAGCTCAATCCGGGATTTGAAAGTGCCAAAAGGCGCTGGATTTTGTAAGCTAGAAACACTGCTCTTGCTGGCAATGACTTTCGAGAAGCTTAAACAGAAAACTTCGTCTTTACTTCGTCATACACTACAAGAAAAAAAGGGGTATTAAAGCAAAAAAAAAAAAAAAAAAAAAAAAAAAAAAATTGGTTAAATTCATTTGAAATGGCATGAAATGATGAAATGTGACAGTAAATCGAGACTTTTTATTGATTGTTAGGCGACAATTTCAATCTGAAAAATAACTATTTATATGATTTCTTCGTCTATGGCCAATTCCGGCGACTGGGACACTAAACCCTCTGGAGTCTTTGGGCCCAATTTATTGTCGCCGATGTTTTTGCTAGGTGACAACATGTTACTGTCCGACGACAGCTCATTTCGATCAGTTAGATCATCTAGATTATCCAATGTATCCAAATCATTAAGATCATTCAGATTATAGAGATTATCATCGAGAGTTTCCAGGGGCATTAACTCATTGGTGATATCATCTTGAAAGCTTTTGTATTGGGTCATCATTCCTAGATAGAGTGTATCATCTGGAACATTTTGGATGAATTTAGTTGGACTCGGATTGGGCTCAAAGATGGAACGTTCCTTGGAGCGTTCGAGAGCATGACAACAACGATGTATAATTTCCTTAAGATCCTCGCGTTCACATTCAGCACTGAGGGCTTCGAAAATGGTATCCAATGATCGTGTAGCTGTCTCCAATTCAATTTCCTGTACCAGGCTGAGATCACGCTGATGCTGGGAACAGTTGATCATATCCCGATTCAGGGTTGTGGCATCGTTTAACATTTGATCAATTAGCTGATCGGTCTGATGAAACTCATCCCTCAGCTCCGCGATCATGCACAGCTCGCGCGGTGATGGTGGCGGCGGTGATGGCTCCAAATCGACTTTACGTGGCTTTCTAGCGGTAATACCAGCACCCCTCTGTGTACCAGGGCTACCACAATTAAGACCCTTTATCTTCTTTGCCGTTGTCCCAGCCACATTAATAGTTGATTCGGAGAGAGTTTGATTAGCAATACGATTGGCATTTGATTCAAATGCAGACACACTGCTCAACTGAAGACGCTTGGCACGCTCCACAAGATTGGCCAGTGCCTGCTCAGCCATCATCTTCACTTGACGCTGGGTATCGCTCATATTGTTAATTTCTTGAATTGATCTATATTCGATTTGTATTTGATTTGTATTTGTTATTGAATTGAATCGATGGAAATTAAATTGAATTGAATAAATGTATCTGCGGGAATAACGTAGAAAAAATTAATAATATTATATTTAACTATATTCGTAGTGCTCTCGTATAGCGAATACAATTTTGTATTTGTTGTTTTACTTGTTGTATTTTGGTTAATATTCCTTTAGATTTTGAACGACTGGATTGTTGAGCACTCTTTATAGAAATGGAAACTGTTTTGCTTTTCACTTAAACGACAGTTAAATCTATGGGAATTATAAGGTTTTTTTTGGGTTCGAAAATCAACATTCTAAACTTTGGAATATTCCTCTTGGAGCCCATATCGGAAGAAATAAAAACTTTGGTTTTTAGACCCTGTTCTCAAAAAGGGTACAGGGGCCTATTAGGTTTGTCAGCAGCAGAGATGTTCCCAACCCCATAAAGTGTATAAATTCTTGATCTGCATCAACAGTCGCGACGATATAGCGATGTCTGTTTGTCCGTCCTTATGAACATCTGGATCTCAGAGACTATAACAGCTAGAACCACCAAATTTGGAATGCAACTTTGTCTATGCGTTAGGCAGATCAAGTTTTTCTTTAAAAATATTAGCCACGCCCCCTACTGCCTCCGTAAATTGTTAAAACCATTTTCATAAAATGATAGCTTGAAAACGACTGGAGCTAACGTGACGAAATTTACACATTATGTTACTGGTACCACTATACCTATCCTTACCAAGTTTTATCTAGATCGGGAACTATATCCTATAGCTCAAATTGGACAAATCGGTCGAAAACTGCTTATTTATTTGGAAAAACGCGTACTAGAATGAGTACAGGGTCTTTTACAGTCGGCTCGCTCGACTGTAAATAACTAACACTCATTCTAGTGATGATGCACTAACTTGTAGTTAAGAATGAGCTTAGACAAGTTGATTATTTTCAATGTATTACCATCCCTACCGAGTTCATACCTTAGAGGTTCCCCACCCTATCTATAGTACCAGGTAAATCTCACCTAAGTCCTTTTAGCACACCTGCATCAAATCTAATGAAAATCTATTGTTTATTTCTAGTTATTATCTACCGCAAATTGCGTTGTTGCATTAAATTTGAATTTATGACACTAACTTAATGGGTTTGTGACACATTTGATACCCTGTAAACTTTCGAAGTCATCGCAGGTTTTAGTTTTAATATTATGAACTTAAGTTTTGAGTCTTAAAACGCAAAGTAAGTGCTTAATGTGCTTACTGTATATCTGTCTGTAATACTTTTTATACATTTTTAGCATTTACAGGGTATATCAATTTAAGTGAGTCACAAGCTAGATAAATATATCGAAAGGAGTTGTGTTATGTAACTAAAGATAGGTTGGATATGCGTTATTCACATAATAAAACAAAAAATCGGAAAAGGGAAAGAAATTTTTGAAACACCGAAGAGTAAATACTCTTTCGAAAAGAATTTTGAAAAAAATCTAGGAATGCTGTTTTAACTGAAAGTAGTTAAAGTAAAATTAGTTTTTTAGGGACGTACACTTTTTGAGTACAGAGTCTAAAAATTAGTGACTAAAAGAGAGCAAAATATGTGACTAGTATTTTGTAAAGAATTTTCAATACTTTTCAAAGATTAAGTTCAAAACTTGAAAACTTAGAAATAAGTTCAAAATTTGTTTCTTCTGACAAAGAACATTTAATCTCCAAGTTTTCAATGTTTAAGTCTGGACCGGCACAGTGTGTCAGATAGTTGGAATACCCTGTGTTAGGGCATAACAATGGGTGTGCTGGGCAGCAGGTTGATTGCTGCTGACGCTGCTGTTGTCAATGGATAGAGAAGTGCTTAAATTTTCTTAAGTTCAATTCTTTTGTCCTTTAGCTACGCAGTTGTTTAGCACATTAAGCCACTGAAACAACTACCACACACAAACACACACACACACAAACACTCACACACAGACACAAACACATGTATATATGTATGCTATATACACGTGGGGATGCAAGATGTTAGCTAGGGCAGGGGATGGGGGAATGATGGCATCTTTATATCTTTTGCGTTGGAGTTGTCAGCTGTTTTATGGCAAAGTTATGACGTGCCTCATTCAGAGGCTTACAGTTGCCCAAAAAAATATATGTACGACAACGACAACGTTGTCAAGGTAAGGAGGGAGATAGAAAGGTGGAAGGGGGGGAGAGGGGGGAGCTGGAGGGAGACAGAGCACAAGAAGCAGGCAGCAGGAACCAGAAGCCAGCAGAGCAGGCTCAGAGATGTGAGTTGCCAGCGGAAAGAAAAGAAAACTTTTATGTGAAAGTCGCTCTATCTATCTCACTCGCTCTCCCTCTCGCTCACCCTCCCTTTCTTGCTCACTCTTGGCTGCTCTATCATTCAGGCAACTTTTGCCTTTTATGTCCTTGTCGTTGTTGTCGGCAGCTACCAGTTAGTGTGCCACCATGTGTGTGTGCCTGTGTGTGTGTGTGTGTGTGTGTGTGTGTGTGTGTGTGTGTGTGTGTGTGTGTGTGTGCGGGCGCGCTTATGGCGTTTTGTGTGACATTTATTGTTATTTAACTGTGACAAACTTTAAGGATAAGCATGCATAGACTTGTGTACTCCTGTCTGCCTCGACAGACGCCAGACTTTACAATTTCCATGTAAGTCACCTCGCCTCGTTGGCAGCTAGCTAGAGTCCCCGACAGCCCCGTAACCCCCTCCTAACTTCTCTAACTACTCGTTTCTTTACTTTTTTTTTACTATTTCGAATTCGAAAGTCAACATAAAATACACGTATTGCGTCGTCTTTATTCTCTACCAACAACAACAGTGACAGATAAGATATATGTACATGTATATGTATATAAACATATAGATATATGCATATGGAGAAATTGAAATCAAAACTGAATATAAACGTTTCTGATGCTCGCTATGAAATATTTATAACACAGGTTCAATATTTTTACTGCAACCTGTTTCAATATGACCGTACTTAGGCTTTGTATAATAAGGAGCAATCCTTGGAGTTGGTAGTTGTAACTGAAGTTGGTTTTACTGTTACTCCTTGGGATTCTTTTATTCATGCTTTGATTACTTTTTCTGCTTTTGGAGCTGCTCACTCCTAGTACTTACTTTTTAGTTTTCCTACTCTTAGTTTCTCCCATTCCTACTCCCTATGAAACTCCCCCTTCTACTTCTTGTTCTACTAACTAACTTACTCTTACTCTTAGCTCTATTCCTACTCTGACCCATTTACTTACTTCTATTTCTATTTGTATTTATTTCTCTGTTTCTAATACCTTTTCCTGCTAGTACTTCTTCTCCTACTACGGTTACTCCTATCGCAACTCCCAATTTTATCAATTCGACTATTCTTATGCCGACTTCGACTTCAACTTCAACTCCTACACCGATCCCAAATGCTATTTTTTTCCCTAACACTTCTATCCTGGAGGCTTTCTACTCACCTAGTCCCAGTCCTACTACTACACTTATCCTTTTTTTCCACTACTATTTAACCTAGTCCTTCTTCTACTCCTACTTTTACGCCTGATCCTACGGTAGCTCTTGTGCCTACTTTAGTTTCAATTCCTGCACTTATTCCAAATCGTAGTCTTTTTCCTATTCATGCTTTACTCCCTATTCCTTTAATTTACACTAACTCCTTGCTCTTCAGGCATACTCCTACGACCTCCTTTAGTTATTTCGTATCTAGCTCGTTTGCCTACTCCTAGCTTCGCATCTCCTACTCCTATGACTAAAATAACAAATCCTACACTTGCTCCTACTTCTACTCCTATTATCAAAGCTTTTCCTCTAATTCAATCCCTTTTTGCTACTCCTTTTATCCCTACTTCCACGCCATTTCCTTCATTTACTTGTTATTGGGGTAATTTCTTTTCATAGTTTAAATTTCCGTTTACGTTTAAAAAGCTGTCACCTGTAGTGTCATCTATACAATTATGGGTCATCACAGTAAATATGATAGAAACAAAAAAAACTTAATTTCAATCCGAGAATTTGAAGCCCAGCATGCCTTGAAAAGTTGTCTTTTTGTAGCAGAGCAGAAAATATTTCATTCGAAGTGTACGTTCGGTCGTGTGCAGAGCTCTGGAAAAAATATAAAATTCTTTCTCTTCGTTTTTCAATTTAAATTTTCATCTCTCAAGTTCAACAATTTGTGTTAAAACGTTAAACAATTTTTTTGCTTCAGATTTTTAACGATTTGTGCGTGAAAAAAAATCCACTTTCTTTGTTAAGTCGTCTGTAATTGGAGGACATTTCGCATATAAACCAAAAGTCTTCTGAAGCCTACAAGGGATTTTTCCACGTTTTTTGCAAGTAAGTTCATATAACGTAAGGCCACTTAAAAAAAAAGTGTATTAATGTGCAGCAAAAAGGGTTTTTAATCGCGTATGCAATGACATATGTTTGGTAAAAATCATTTTAACCGATACGCGATTCATTTTCTGTAATTCAGACATATTTTTTCCATATTTTTTTTTGTCAAAAATTTATTTTTTGACATACGTTAAAAAGTTGACTAGATTGAAAATGTTTTCTTTGAAGTATGTCAATGATAAATAGTTCATTAAATTCAGTTTGACAAATTTACAAAGGGTAAATAGATTTATAGGAAATCGTTGACTTTTTGAGGTCTTATGTCTGCCTCATCGGTCATTTAAGACTTTTATTTTGGGCCATAATTAAATTTTTTTTTTAATTCCAAGATAAAGGTGCAGAGATGGCCGATAAAGACGCATCAATCGCTGAAAATCCGGTTGAGAAGTTGCCTTCAAAAGACTTGGATAAGACCGATGAGGCAGCTGAAGGATCAGAAGTCGTTTCAAAAGGTGTGTCGGAGGATCTTCCTGCGGAGGTTGTCAAGGAAGTTGTTACTGAGAAACCCAATGAGGAGGAGAAAGCTACGCTGCCAGCGGTGACTAAGGTCGTGGAAATTACCGAAGTAATTGAGATTGTTGCAGCCAAGAAACCCCATGATAATGAGGAAAAAATCAAGAACGATAATATTTGCATGGAAGTTGAAGTCGAGCAGAAGTCAATTAACAACGAGGTGGAATCGAAAGAGAGGTCGGTGGACATCAAGATGGTTGAGGAAAAGATAGAGTCAAAGCAGGAAGAGAATTTTGAGGTGAAGAAAGAAATGGTAAAGACCGAGGATCCCAAGAAGGACATGGAACCAAAGTCGGTGGAATTTGAAAAGGGGAATGAGAAATCAAAGGATATCAAAATGGAGGAGAAATCCGTGGACACCGAGATTAAGGAGGAGAAGAAGTCGGTAGACATTGAAATGGAGGTGGAAAAACCTGTTGACCCTAAGAAGGAGAAGAAGGAGGAGAAATCGGTGGATAGTGATGCAAAGGTTTTGGAGGACACCGAGATGAAGGAGGTCAAGAAATCTGAGGCTACCGAGATGAGCGAGGTAAAGAAATCGGAGGACGCCGAGATGAACGAGGTCATGAAATCGGACGACACCGAGATGAAGGAGAAGAAATCGGAGGACACCGAGATGAAGGAGAAGAAATCGGAGGAAATCAAGATGGGGGAGGAAAAGGTAGAGCCAAATAAGGAAGTGATGGTGGACACCGAGTTGGTAAAGGAGAATGTGAAATCGGAAGAAACCGAGAAAGACAAGAAGCAAAAGTCGGAGGAAGCTGAAATGAAAAAGGAGAAATCGGTAGACACCGAAGCGAAGGAAAACAAATCTAAAGACACCGAAATGGACACCGACGTGCAAAAGGAAGAAAAGAAGTCGGAGGAAACCAAGAAGAAGGAAGAGAAAAAGTCGATGGACAGGAAAGGCATAAAGCCAGAGAACATTGATCAGGAGATGAAAGACGAGACAAGTGAGTCCGTAATGACTCGCTCAGCCGTAAATAAAGCCAATTTAAAGCGCAAGAATGCAACGGCAGCTGAGAAGACCAAGGAGGGCACTGAAAACGAGTCAACTGCTGGAAAGAAGTCCAAAACTGACAATGCCAAACCAACCGATTCAGATGATAATGACGGAGATAAGTCCTCAACCTCAGGAATGAAAAGACGTCGCTCAACTCGTTCTTCTACCAGGTCGAGAAAGTAAAACATAAAGCATAAAAAAAAAGCAGTTCATATGAGCACAAAAAACACATTGAGTACTCTGCTCAGCTAGGTGTTTATAGAATTTCTTATTTAAAATATTAATCTTTTCTGTACTTTTTTTCGTTGGATAACTGAAATATATATCAACCTTAATCATATATATATTAAACTACTATCCTATCCCTACTACACTTCTATTCTTATTTACTTTCTTTTAGTCTAGTTCTAGTTACTCTTACTCTTACTCTTACTCTTACTCTTACTCTTACTCTTACTCTTACTCTTACTCTTACTCTTACTCTTACTCTTACTCTTACTCTTACTCTTACTCTTACTCTTACTCTTACTCTTACTCTTACTCTTACTCTTACTCTTACTCTTACTCTTACTCTTACTCTTACTCTTACTCTTACTCTTACTCTTACCCTCTCTCCCTTTTACTCCCACAGTAATACAATCTTTCAATAAATAATGAGCGAATCAACTAATAGTTTCATTTGAATAGCTCTACAGTGAAGCATGGCACTAATGAATTCCGTTATTCGCACCTTGTCAACCAACAAAATGGCGGTAAATCAAAGTCAGGATGCCAAATGTATTAAAAAACAGCAGTCATAGCACACCATTCCCTTACTTCCTCCCACGCTTCACAACTACTTACGCTACAGAGAGGGAGATTGAAGGAGAGAAAGGGAGGAAGGGAGGAAGAAAGAGGAAGCGTACTCGCATTTCAAAATGGCGGGGGTGGCAGTGGAGACAGGGTGACTGTGGAGACAGGGTGCATTGTCAGTTAAGTGCACTGTGGGAGCGGATGCGGATGCGCAGCATTTGAGCATTTGCACATTTCCGGCATTGTTCACTCAGCCCATGCATAATCGATTAACTGGTGCCCATAAACATGACCGTAAAATGTGCAAATACGCGGTTGCACCACACTGACTACGACTGACTATAACTGACTGCGATTGACTGCGACTGACTGCGACTCTCTGACGTCACAGTTGCTAAATCGGTTGCTGAATATATGCATAAATGCAAATGCTTTGGCAATACGTATGCAAATTTCACTTCACCTACTCCTTAAGTGACAACAACAACGAGAACTATTGAGAAAAGTAAAGAACAACAGCGGAATTTCCACAAGACGGTGACACAACAATCACATAATCCGGTGCATATGTGTGCCAGATGGGTGTGTGTGTCAGGTGGGTGTGTGTGTCAGGTGTGTGTGCTTAAATTAACTATAAATATGTGATAGAAAACTGTAGTAAGAACTAATTACAAAATGGTTCTTTTTTTTTAGTTATATCCCGGTTTACAATTCATAAAAAACTATTGAAAACCCATTTTCATAACACCATAACTTGAAAACGTCTAGACCTATCGTGACCAAATTCACACATTATGTGTATAATACCATTATAACTATCCTCACCGAGCTTGATTCGGGTTGGACAATTATATCTCATAGCTTCCATGGGACAAATCGGTCGTAAACTGAGTACAGGGTCTTTTACAGTCGGCTCTCTTTCTTACTAGTTCTTTCTGTGGTCGACGGGCTTATTAATAATAACTTGTGTAAATAGGTTTTATTTTTATAGAGGTACTACTTTTAAAACTTTTGATAACTCAGTCAGCACTGAAAAGTAGGCAACAAATTGGAAACAATTTTTAAAATTTCGATTGAATTTTAAAGACATTGATTTCTTTTGATTTTGATTACTCGATTCAAGTAAAGAATGAGCTTAGATTACGAGTTTTGAGTACCCGTACAAATTAATGACTTGATTCGGGAAACACTAAGCGATATTCCTGTTTAAACGTGTTTGGGTCATTCATATCACCAATGAGTCTATTTCTGTCCATTTTAAAACTAATTTTGGCAGCTAGTTATTTGAACTAATGCATTCATGTTTCTAGCTCGATTAGTGTTCGTGGTGCGTAAATGGTTGGCGCACTGATATTAGCCCGCAGTTAACTGAAAGGGTCGGGTAAAAGCCGTGTAGGCAAAAAGTTGCTGCCAAAAATGTTTGAATCGCATAACTTTTTGGCCATATTTACGGCGGGTGCAAATTGAAAAGCGACGCAGCTGAAAACCGAAATGCTGAAATCTGAAATCAGAAATCAGAAAACAGAAATCACAAATCTGAGATAAAAGTGTTGTACAAGCGCTAAAAGGACGAGCTCAGCGCGGTGTTTGGTGGGGAGGGAGGCTAGATAGGGAGACAGGGAGATAGGAAGCTAGGGAGGATTGTTGTGTATTGTTAAAGCTGTAAAACTTTTGAATGGAATATAATGGTTACGCTCTCGTTCACGTTCTCGCTCTCGTTCTCGTTCTCGTTCTCTTTCTTGTTCTCTGCTCTGTTAACCAGCAGCTCCTTAGCCAACCTTAGTACTATGAAGCCGTTATTTGATTTCCATCAAATGTATTGAAATTATTTCATAAGCACACGGGTCTTGGATGACAACAGCAGGCAAAAGTTGATCCTGCGAACTTTAGTCTTAAGTTATGGCTGCCTTTTAGCTTTTTGTTCAACAACTTTCACCTCTCTCTCTCTCTCTCTCTCATTCTTTCTATCTCTCTCACTCTCTTTCTCAGTGCGTTATTCAAAATGGGTTTTATTTCAGTTTTAGGTACAGTAAATCATTTTACTGAAAATCACTTATATGCTCATCTTCAAAGGTGTAAAGTCGCGAGTGCTCGACTGCTTAGAGCCCAGTCGTAGCGTATTTATAAAATGACATAGTTTGCTAAATCAAAGAGATATATTGTTACACTGTAGCAAATATTTGCTTGAAACCCGATTTTCCAATCATTATATAATCTTAAAGTAAATATTTTCTAAGCAATTAGTAGCAAACACAATCATTACAAGCAGCAAATATTTGCTTATGATTTGGCCTAGCAAATATAATTGTAAATAATATTTGGTAAACAATTTCTGAAAAAATTTGCTCTATATTTGATCTAGCTATTATCGAAGTAAATAATATATGGTAAGCAGTTTCGACAAATATTTTGATATAACACGGCGAAGCAAATATTTGCTGGCAGCTTAGGCAAATATTTGCTTCACGTATTGAAAATATGATATTAAAAAAAGTACAATAATAAGAGATATACCAAGAAATATCGTTAATAAAAGAGGATAAGTTTTGGATTTTTATATAGTTCAAAAGCTAGAATTAGTGTTGATTACAGTTAGCTAAGATATAAAGTTAAATATTGTAGGCAATAGTTTTGAGAATGTGTTTTATATTTATAACATTAAATTTTTATTTCTTAATTTTTCTTTGAAAACATGTTTTTACCTTCGTAACTCAACTCGTGTGCTTTATGTGTTTTATGTGACACTGCTCGACATTGTGCACAATCAGCTTTGTGGTTTTTATAACAAAAACCGCAAACTATGAGGAGCATTATAATAAGCAACTACACAGGCAACAGCAATAGCAACAGCAACAGCAACAGCAACATTAACAGCAGTAGTAACAGTAACAGTAGTAACAGCAGTAGCAGCAGTAACGGCAACAACAATGGCGGAAATGACAATGTGGTAAAAGTTTGTATTAGTATTTTACTTACATGTGTTTGTCCTGTACATAAGTCCAGATGTTTAAGAGTTTTGCAAGATTTGTGATTCTCTCTCTCTCTCCTACTCATCTCCACTCTCCTTCACGCTCCTTCACTCTCCTTCACTCTCCTCCACTCTCCTCCACTCTCCTCCACTCTCCTCCACTCTCCTCCACTCTCCTCCACTCTCCTCCACTCTCCTCCACTCTCCTTCACTCTCTTTTCTGTCTGTCTTTTTCTTTTGTAGTCTGTCTCTGTTATTCCTGCGTATGGAAACGGCGTTTATCCAAGTGAAAAGTGCTGCTCTATCTGCAGCAGGCAGCAAAATGTTTGTCAAACTGCCAAAATGTCTACCGCCTGACTGACCAACTGACTGACTGACTGACTGACTGACTGACTGACTGACTGACAGACGAGATGGAGCATCGCTTGATGTATGTGTGTGCGTGTGTGCCTGTGTGAGGTATGGTATGTGAGGATGCCGGGTAGTCGAGTAGTTGGGTATTTGGGTAGTTTTGGTAGCCTTCGTTGGCTTCACTGGTCGAGCGTCAAAGGGATTTGCAATTCACGTACATAAACAATGACATACAGCAACAGCAGTAGCAGCAGCAGCAGCATTAGGGCAGCCGTTGTCAGTCAGGGAAGGGGGCGTGGCATGTGGCAAGAGGTATGAGGTATGAGGTATGAGGTATGAGGTACGAGGTACGAGGCATTATTCAGTGTGCAGCTTACAGCAGGCGGCATTGCAGATGCCAAAGCCATCGGCCAACTTGCAATGCAAATGGACTTTATTTATGGCTATGCGCAATATTTGTGTGCGTGCATGTTTGTGCTGGAGTGTGCATGTGCGTGCGTGTTTGTGCATTTTTGTGGGTGCTACAACATAGCACATGAGTGTGTGTAAAATACTCTGGAAAATAGCTAATAGTTATTGACTTGAAATTTTAATTGAATTTAATTTTATTTCTCTTAGTAAATTTTAAGTGACGTCAGTATTTTTTTTAAAGGGCTTAACATTTTTGTTGTATTTTAAAGGTTTGAAATTTGTAAATCTTAACACTAAAGATATCTTTTAAGATACTTATTTGCAGTAGTAACTAACTAATATTAATATTGTATTTATTTCATTATTTTTTATTTTTTTTTTGTTTGTTTGTTTATTTCTTTAAATATTTCTTTTAAATTTTTTTTTTTTAACCTTCTTTTGTTTTGAGTCTCAGTTCTTATATACCCGTTTTGGGTCTACTCACAACTTTACAGGGTATACAATACGAATGCAGTGAAGCGCCTAACGCTTTGTACTTCTTGCAGGGCAAATTAGGAAAAATCTCTTCGTGCTGGAAAGCAAATTGTACAGAATTGAGCAGCGGGAAATAAAGAGGACTCATAACGTCACTTTGTGGTTATACTCCACTATAAACAGCTCTCCTCCAAATCCTTTGTTATTAAAATGCGTCCACAAATACGTAGGTAGGTAGGTACATACATATATGTATGTCTGAACTGGTTCTTAGTACATGTATTATTTCCACCTCTGTTTTTGCACACTTTGCTCTTTGATTGTTTAAAGTTCGTTTGTTAATTGGTGTGGAATTAAAGAAGGAAACTGGAGTCTGGATTCATTTCTAGAATGGATTTTAAGATAAAACCAAACTTATGTTCTTGGCATAAAACTTAACTATTATTACTTTAAAAGTTATAGTTGTGATATTAGAAATAAGAGCATTAAAGAATTTTTATTTAAATGACATAAAAAAAAAAATACTAAATGTAATACTCTGATAATAAATCGTATACAATTTACAGATTATTTGTTTAATTTATTACAACAAATAAATTTAAGCAACACAGTATTATTTTTAGTATTTTAATATCGTATTTTTCAAACATACAACAAATAACTTTAAGTGCCACAGTATTATTTTTAGTATTTTTCAGATATACAACAAAAATTTTAAGCAGTGCAGTATTTTTTTTTGTATTTTCCATACATAGCTTTAAGCAACATAGTATTATTTTTAGTATTTTTCTTATATACAACAAATAACTTTATGCAACATCGTATTATTTTTAGTATTGTTCATACATTCAATAAATATTTTTATACACCACAGTATTATTTTTAGTGTTTAAGTATTTTCATACACACAACAAATAATTTATGGTAACCCTTTTATTTTTAGTATTTTAGTATTTTTATAAATGTTATTATTTATTCAAGATTTATTTAATTTCGAGGAAAAATTCATACTCTTGTTTGGTATTAATTTGAGTATTTATACCCATTACTTTTGGGCTTATAGGGAATACTGTACAGCAAGTAGAAGACATTTGTATGGAAAATAGAAAGACAATTTTCTAGTAATGAGTAAAGGGTATTTTAAAGTCACTCTAATCTAATTATTTATTTCGTTTTGTGTTAAGTTTTGTTGCCCTGTAACTCTATGAGATTTGTAATTTGTGATTTGTGGTTAGTCGCTTGATTACATTCGCTAGTCACATGACTTGGAAATGAATTCATCCCGCCAGAAGCTAAGGGATTTTCAAATAGAAAATGGAAAATGGTATATGGAAAATGGGAAATGAAACCACGCATTGTACTTCAATCATCTGCCCGATGCAAGGGTTTTTCTTATTTCTAATGTTGTAGCAATGCGTTCACATTCACATTCACATTCACGTTCACATTCACGTCCACGTCCTTGATGACGATGACATTGTTGGAAGCGACCCTCGGAGCAAGGATCTGGGATCCTGGCTCCAAGTCCCAATGGCGATGTGCATGCAAACACGTTTCTGATTAGAAATCAACCAAAATGACAGCAAATATAGCAATTGAATGGTGTGGTCGACTTAAGAATGCCCTGCAAAGCAGTTTATGTTTTTTTTTTTTTTTATTTTCAGTATAATTTTGGCTTAAAAAAATAACTTTAACTTTGGAGTAACTTTACATAAATCATTTTTCATTGGTAAAATGGGAAGAAAAATCTATTTTTATGATTTAAATTCAAGCCGAATTTATCTTACGACTTAATTTGAAGTCCTTAACTACATAATATTATACAAAAATTTAAAACGAATATATTTTGAATAAAAATGTACTACAAGAGTCTTTGTAGAGCATAGACAGAAACTGTATTGTATAAGTATTATAGTAAACATTCAGTTAAAATATCAAAAAAGTTTCGCTTAAAGCTTAAAATATTAGCATAAGTAGTGTATAAACATAACAATATAAATTCAAATAAATTATTTGGTCATTTTGGTATTCTGATTGCCTTCAAAGTATCAACCTTTAGATGATTTTTGGCTAAGTACACAAGTATTTATATGCCATATTACCGTCAAAAGTTGTTTTTATTTTATTATATACAATTTTTTTTTTTTTTTTTTTTTTTTTTTTTTTTTTTTTTTTTTTTTTTTTTTTGGGGAATAGAATGTTCCCGATGATATTCATTGACATAACAGCTTGGCTGATGTTTTCCTTCTTGGGTGAGGTTGGTAAAATTTATGCAACAGCTTTTTGCAGCCAGACATTGGCATGGACAAGAAAAAAAGCTTAATCAACTTGTCCTAAATTGTGCAAAAATTAAATTTTTTCTCGCAAATCGCATAATAAATGCGAGAGAGCAGAAGATATAAAAATTTCAATTTTTGAAATGCAAATGGAATACAAATATTTGCATAAACACGAGCAGCTCGCAAAGAGAATGGAAAGCACTGAAAGAGCGACCATCTGCCAGTTCCCTTGGCTTTTGAATTTATATAGTAGAAGATTACACGACTACGATATACCCTGTGGTCAAAGTGGAAATGGAAGGTTTCTTAAAAGTAGGAAAAATGAATCATTTTTTTAACAAAATAGATTTTATTTCAATTAAATTTTAAAAATAAAATAAACATTTTACTATAAATGTTAACTGAAAACAAATTTGCAAGTAAAATTTAGAAACTTAGTTAAAATGTATAAAATAAGAAAATAATTTTTCATTTAATTAACTAATTATGAAGTTATTAGTTGGCTTGTAGAAACAAGCAAAAAAAATAAATAAAAAATGTATTTCATTTTGTATTAAATATTTTAATTTAAATACTAACTTTTGAACATTTAATTGAAAACTGTTTAAGTGTTGACTTAAAAGCTTAGCTTTAAGTAAGTCTTACTAAAAAATTTCGAAAAGTCTATAAGCTTATTAATAAATGAGCTAAAATTTAAAAATTATTTTTAATAAAAATTTTTGTATAAAATACTAAAATACTTAAATACTTCTTTGCAGTGAATTTTTAAGTGGTAGTTAAAGGACTCGACCAACTACTCGACTTGCCCACTAATGCAAGTTTAGACCAGCACACCACATTACTAATATCATAATAACATCGTTCAAAAACTCTGCACATCAAAACGCTGCTAATCAATGTCGAAATATGCGGGCAAAAGCGTTTGGAATTGATTAAAGAATTGCGATGCGGTCAGAATGGGTAGGAAGTGCTGATGACTGGTTGACTGATTCGATGACTGACTGACTAGATGACTAACTCACTAACTGACTGACTGACTGACTGACTAACTGACTGACTAGTTGGCTGCTTGACTTGGTGACTGTTTGACTGGTCTCCCCAACTTTAATCAATATGGAAAGTAAGAATGTGATTCATATTCAGTGCGCGCAACTTTGTCGCCGAACCATTAAAAGGTGGAAATGAAATGAATTGAAATGAGCAGCATTTATTCAAGAGTACGAGGAAGAGAAGACAATCTAGAGTAGGAAATTAGATACACGCCTTCTTTATGCCATGCAAATGGGTGTGCGTTATCTAGACCCTGTATTCAAAATGAGTACGGCAGTCTATTGGGCTGGGTCACTTGTACATCAGAGACTATAGGAGCTGGAGTAATCAGATTTGTAGTGAAAGTATCTCTATACGTTGAGCTTATATAGTTTGTTTTGGTTTGCTTGCTATGCCTCTGTAAAACGTTAAAGATCACAGTTATACCCATAGAAAATCTTGTTTTCTTTTATTGATAACTTTGTTGTCCTTAGAGTTATTTCAATAAAATTCAGGAGTTATATAGAGGGAATGGTTATATATATCCTGACATCAACTGTTCTAAATCAAACGACCTACAAGCGTAGATACTGTTGTTTTATACTTAGACATATCTCAACCAATATCGAAAGTTATTATAACTTCAATTCAACTTTAACCAAACTTTGTTGCTTCTCAAAATGTCTAATAAGCCCCCAAATTAAGTATGGGTCTTTTAAAGTCGTGCTCGTTTTTCTCTTTGGTTACTCGATTAAGAAAATTAAATTATGTTTGACTGGTGTGGAAACAGACATTTTATGTTCATTTCTAAAATTCTATGGACAAAATTCGTGGCAAATCACAAATACTAGAATTTTGCTATCTCTATTTATATATCAGCGTATAAATTAACAATAAATTTTGTGGGCTTTTGTGTGTGAATAATGGCACAACAACCACTGTACCAACGAAATTGCAATGATTTGTTGTCGCACTTAAAATTGAACGCATTTTAAGTATCAGATGATTGCTTAAAAGCTGCTTTATTCCACACTGCTCATTACGGAATACAGAATATAAGTATAAAATATATACGACTGGGACATTTCTATTATTTCAATGATTTACCAAATGAACTGTCGATTTAATAGCATGCAGTAAATAAGCAGAATTATGGGGGAATTATAAAATAAGTGGGAAATTCCGTATTAAATTAATCGAAGTGAGTATAAGAATAAATTAAAAACATTTAAGGGAAACAATTAATTTTTATTTATAAAAATAAACAAAATAAAATTTAAATATTTACAAGAACAAACAAAAAATAAATCAAATAAAAAACTATTATAATTTATAAAAAAAATAATGAAAATAAAAAATTAAAAAATGTGCAAAAAAAAAAAAAAAAAGCGCTTTTTCATAAAGAATGCAAACAGAAAATAAATTTAAAAATGGTTATAAATTAGACATTTTTCAAGAATGCAAAAAATAAATAATTTATACAGTTAAAGCACCAAATAAATAAAGCATTTCTTAGAGAAATCACAGATTTTTTTAGAATAAATTTAAAAAATTTTTAAGGTAAACGCTGGCTTGTTTTCATTTAAGTATTACTTATATAATTACATGACCTTAGTTTTTATAATATTTATTTTTAATACTTAAAAGTTAATAAAAACAAGTAAGAAAGGCTACAGTCGAGCTAGCCGACTGTAAAAGACCCCGTACTCATAGTATTTGCAATAAAGCACTTTGAAACGAAACCATCAGTTTGTAATAGGGATGCAAATCTCCAAGAAAATGCCGATATATTAATTAAAATATCACATCAAATCAAATATCGATATTATCAACAACTGAATTCAAATACGATATATCGCTATAGATATAGACATAATGACCAAATATCGCAAGCGATATTATATCGCATTTATAATTACTATGGTATTGAATATCGATATATAATAAATCGTATAGTATGCATACATGTGCGTGCATCGTCCGCAAGCAGTGCAGTCGCTACACAAGCAGTGCAGTCGCTACACAAGCAGTGAAACGTTTGCTTTGACGTTGCGTGTAATTGTAAACTTTGTTACGTGTCTAGCTCTTTTGTTTATTGTCCGATTTGTATGCAACTTTCAGGATAGTTTGTGATACTTTGTCTCCAAACGAATTTGAAATTACAATACCGTACGATAAGTGCAAATGCCTTAAAAATGGCATTGAAGTTTGAAAATTATTTCATTCTTGTGGGAAAACGGGGCGTGGCAGTCCAAAAATTTTAATGACAATGCATTTATGCTGTCTCTAGCAACTTACATACCAAAAATGGTATTCCTAAGTGCTATAGTTACTGAGATATTTGCTTAAAACATCAATTTTTCCGAGGTGACCATAGTTTTTTACAATTTGCGGGGGCGGTAAGGGGCGTGGCAAAGATTTGAAATAAACTTGATCTGCTCGCGAAGCAAACGGACTTTCATTCCAAATTTGGTGGCTCTAGCTTTTGTAGTTTAAAAGATCCAGGTGTTCATACGGACGGACGGACAGACGGACAGACAGACGGACAGACAGACGGACATCGCTATATCGTCTCGGCTGTTGATGCTGATCAAGAATATATATACTTTATGGGGTCGGCCACGCCTCCTTCTGCCTGTTACGCACATTTCGCTTCAGACAAACTTAATAGACCCCTCTACTCTTTTTTAGAGTACGGGGTCTAAAAATTCTATTTATTTAACGACACTTTATGTAGATTAAGCTATATTTTGCCTAAGAATTAAATACATTTTTTTGGTTGTTGAAAATTTGAAAATCGATTTTGTTTTTCAAGGTAATTAATGAACTCGTCTTCATTAAATTTAAAATTTTTTTTTTTTAAATTTTTAAATATGCTTATAATTTATTTTAATTAATGCATTGCCTCAAAGGCATTTTGTGTTATACGCTCCTTATGGATAGTGCTGAAAACTTCCGTTTCCGGTTACACAAGCCCATTTGAATAATTTGATTAAATGAACAAATATTTCCGTTGTCTAATTTGATTTAGCATAAAACTTAAAACTTAAATAATTCAGTTTAATTTGGACATGTATTTGGTTACAAAACTTGTTAAAGACCAGCTTCCTTTTGCATTCCTTGGAGGCTTTTTGGCTAATTTTAGAGAGCCGGGCTCATAGTTAGTTTGGTTAATGCTTCGTGTCAATCTCAATCTGAATCTGAATCGAAATCTTCAACACCAACTGAGAGTTAGAGTCAGAGTCAGTATCAGAGTGAGGGTAAAGGACTGAGAGAGTATCTGTATCTGTATCTTTGTACGCTGTCTGACAGTTGTAGTCGTATCCTTGGACGTCTTTAGTGACAGCCTCGCTGGATTTAACATTTGTATCCTACGCACGTCTCGCTGCCAACAAATCACGCACGTTAACACCTCCAAGGCACAAGGCGAAAGTCAGAGACAATGAGAGATGGGAACAGGAATGAAGCAATGGCTTTGGGACAGTCCAATGGTGAAGGAGAGGAGAAGCACGAGGTGGGGGTAGTGGAGGTGGACGAGTTGGAGTAGGTGGAGAAGGCGGACCATGCCCACAATTGACAGACAGCAGACGAATGATGGCAAATTGGGAGTTGGAAAAGGAGGGAGACTGGGAGACTGGGTATCTGGTAGACTGGGAGACTGTGAAATGGTATATGGAAGACACAGCAGTCTGGGTGTCTATGTCAGGCAGCGTCTACATCAGTCTCAGCTTCAACATTTTGGCGTCCGTCCCTCGACGACGGCGTCGCTGAAAGTTTTTCGCTGTTGTGTGCTGTTTTCAGCAACCGCACGTAGCATGCAACGCTTAATTAAGCCACCATTAAACTGTGTCACATCCGCCCCACCAATGCAACTGACGAGGCCGCACAGTGGGCAAAATAAACTATAATATGAATAAATTCTTAAGATGTAAGTTGATGAATTTCTATTTAAATTTGAATATGCTAACAACTTATTTATAATAAATTTATTATAAAAATATTTTTATTTTATTTTTAAAAAAATTATAAAGTATTAAATTCAAAAAATGTATGTTACTTTGGGTACTCGAGTCAAACTGATTTGTGTATTTTAATTTAAAAATTATTTAATTAAACTGGATTACTTAAATCCATTATATTTGATAAGATTTCTATCATTTAAACTTCATGTTTTTTAATATTTCTTTTAAAAAGTTATTTATAAAATTGGTATACTGAACGCAGCTTTTATTAGTAAAGGCTACTCCAAAATTTTGGAAGTCAATCTACTTAGTTTCGCAACATTGTTTATTTATTTAGCAAAGTTATCTCTGTTTAAAGTTTATCATCAACAACAGTGCCTAAAAGTATGCACTACTTTTTAAAATTTGTTTTAAATTTAACAAAATTTTATTTCTACTTGATTGTAGTTTATTTAAACCTTCTAATCGCTTTTGTAATTAAATCTCTATAGCTAAGAAATCGGTGTTAGGATGAGTATTGAAAAATATATATAAATCATTAAAAAAATATGAACTGCGAAATAAATTATTGTTTTAAATTTTATTTTTTTGTGCGCTACAACATCCAAATTGCCTACTGTGCAGTGCTGTTGTCATTACGTGCGTGTGCAGATGCGTGACAACAACGGCAACAACAACAACAGCAACAACAACAACAGCAACAACAACAACAACAAGAGTTGGTAATTGCAACGGCAACTGATTGATAATGTCGGGTTGGCCGCAAATGTGCATATCTGTGGACAGTTACGTCTCGTCGGCAGCTGAATGTGATTTGTGGCAAGTTGGTTACACCCTGTTCCACCATGTTTCACCCTGTTTTAGCCAGTTACACCCGGTTTCACCCGGTTTCATTCTGTTTCCTCGATGCCTCCGCCTCTGGCTGTCTCGACCCACTCAATGACTGTGGTTGCAATGGAGTCTGTGACGCATTTGGGCACAATGCTTAGCTGGCAGTTCATTTATATGGTAAACATTTGCAATGAAAATACAATTACAGAGTTGCCACCCCACAGAATTAAGCGATGTGGCTACCTCATCTATCTTTATTACACACCTGCTTTTCCATATAGTTTCAATTATAACGATTGTTTAACTTGTCGACGATAGGAATTCACTTGTAAAGAAGGTAAGAGCGGTTGAATCGAATGTGAACGACTGCGAGATACCCTTTCGATACTGGAAAAAACATGTTAAAGTATACTTTAGAGGTTAGAGACTGTAAAATCGATATATATCTAAACGATTATAGTTTATTGGAATAATTGAAGAGAAAGAATCTAAATATTGTTAAATTCTTGCATATTTGTATTCCTCAGATTAATTTCTATCTTACTTGTATTAAATTATTTGTATATTCCAACTCAAACTTAATTTTGTTTAAATAATTTTAAATCAATTCACTTTTGCTTGCAATCAGAGTTATGAAGTTCATCGAATTCCTTTTAACCTTAATGAACTACTTAATTAGCTGCGTTAAGTTTGCATACCCATCATAAAAGTTATTGCTGCTTAAAGTTGATATACACTTGTGCAAGCGCCTTAAAGTATGCAGTTAATTATAAACTGCTTGTGTGTTAAAATTGTATGCATTTAAATTAAGTACTGGGTATCTGCTCAGCTGGCAGGCAATATAAACTTTCTTAATTGTGAGCACTCTGAGTTTTTCTATCTCTATCTTTTTAGACCCCGTACTCAAAAAAGTAGAGGGGTCTATTAGCTTTGTCAGAAGCGAAATGTGCGTATGTGCCTGTCCGTTCGTATAAACATCTGAATTTCGGAGATTGTAAGAACAAGAGCTACCAAATTTGGAATGCAAGTCCGTCACGAAAATTGTAAAAAGCCATTTACATAACACCATAACTTGGTAACGACTGAAGCTATCGGGACAAAATTCACACATTTTGTGTATAGTACCATTATAACTATCCTCACCAAGTTTAAGCCACATCAGACAACTATATCCTATAGATTCCATGGGACAAATCAGTCAAAAATAGCTTTTTTTGTTTGGAAAAAGGCGTACTAGAATGAGTACAGGGTCTATTACAGTCGGATCGTTCGACTGTAGCCTATCTTACTTGTTTTTACCAAATCAGTTTACAAAACTTTCGAATCATTTGTTGTCCTTCGAAATATGCAGATACGAGTGACATTTTCAAATTGAACTCGTGCCCAAACTCGAGTTTAACGTATAGAATATCGGATATACAGTAAGAAGGGTAAATGTATGGCTTAAATATTGGCCAATATGTTTTTGTAAATGGTTTACAAACAAATGGAACTACATGAACTGAGCTGTTTAGAACACAATTCCGGGATAAATGTGGCCACAGGCACAGCCGAATTTCCTCCACCCACTTTCACTCTCTTTCTCTCTCTCCCTCTTTCAGCCGCCTCTCTCCGCAATTCTCGCTCAGTTTCAGTGCTGTTTCCTTGCTCACTCCCTCAAAAATATATAAAAAATAAAATAAAATAAAAAAAAAAAACGCCTAACAGCTTGTAAATGCTGAAAAGGAGCATTTGAGTGAGAGCTTCCGGTTTGCTTTTGAGGAGCTTTTAACGAGCTTACATTTTGTGTACGGGAATAATGATGGGCGAGTGACGTTGCATATTTTAGCTATAAGCAAAGCAAAGCGACGCGAACCGAACCGAATCGAGGAAACGTCGAGAAGGAAAGTGGGAAAAGGTGGAAGGGGGGGGGGAGTGCAAGGAGGTGTAGGCGAAAGGAGACAAGCAGTCAAAGCGGCTCTCGTAATCTACCAGAGGCGATTTTTGGGGTGGAGTCGTTGAGCAGCAAAAGATGCTGCTGATTTTTATACCCTGTATATAATGCGTTGCTCAAGACAAGTCATTTAGATACTTCAACTTTAGAATGAGGGTTAACTCTTTGATAGCTATCATAGAAATAATCGATCAACAATTAGTTAAAATGCTTTGCAAGTGTAACAAGTCATTGACTTGATAAAATTCAACATTTTACCTGGGTTTTTATGACTATACCCTATAATTAATATATTTAAATATTTTTTCAAAACTTGTCATTTTATTTATTAAAAGTTCAAAAAATTTACAAATATTTGTCTTGATTACAGGGTATCTGCGAGTCGGGTATGCGCGTTAACAACAAAATTACTGCTTGAAACGCAATCAATTTTGTTTTCATTATGTATATATTTATATATACTAAGTAAGTGTATTTGCTTGCAGTATAGGGTAGTACCTGCTGTCAGTTGTACATAGTACAGGGTATGTGCTAGTCAAGCGCTGTTGTGTTTTGTTTGGCAACGAGCCTAACAAGTGCTCAACTCAAGTATTGAGAAGAGTATCATCGAATTTGGCACACTACAGGGTATGTGCTAGTCGAGTGCTTTGTTGCTGTATGCAACATTTGTTGGTTGTTGTTATGTGTTGTGCACGTTGGCAACACATTGTCTGGCAACTTCAAAAGTAAAACATGAAAAGTGTTTTGTTTTCTTTTAGCCTTAACCGTTGCTGTTGACGTTAACGCTGCCCCCTAACCCTACCCTCTGCCCTCTGCCCCTTGCCCCCTGCCCCCCTGCCCACTGTCCATGCCATGTCTCCTTCCCCAACCCCTCTCTAACTCAACCTTAACTGTTACAGTAACCGTTACCGTTACCGTTACTGTTACCGTTACCAAACGCTGGCGAGTTACCAAAAATGGCCAACAACCGCCGCTGGCATTTCATAATTTCTGCACTCGGCACAAAGCATTTTTGCAGTCGACTCAGTCTTGCTGTGGTTTGTGGTCGCAACTCTGGAGATAGGGGTTGTCGGGTTTAGTGGCAGTGGTGAAGGGAGGGCTTGGATGGTGGATATTCTGGGAGAACTACGGTTAAAACATACTAATAAAATGGCCAATTTAGCCACTGCAGCTGCGCCGCTCTCTGAGCCAAATTGAAAACTTTCTTGGCCGCAATTCAGGCCAAAAAGCTTAGTCAAGCGCTTAGTCCAAATAACATAAGTTCCACACTGAAAAAAAAAAAAAAAAATAATTGCTTAGAAATCAAATTTGAGTATTATTAACACATAAGATTTTTTTATGTAAAAAATATTTTAATAAAAATGTTAAATATTCAAATAAATATTTAATTAAATAATTAAATATTTTCTCATTTTCTTAGGACAAATAAATTTTCAATATGTAGACGACATGCATATAAAACCAATTGGGAATTATAGCTGTCTTTAAGCAAAAATATTTAAAAAAAATCCCTCATTAAATAGTTTAGTTCGTTGATAAAAGTAAAAGATTCCTTTTTTTATTTAGCAATTTATTTTTGCATGCATTTCTTAAAAGAATTTTTAAACGGCTTGTTTTAGATCTTTTCTTTCTTGTTTTAGATCTTTTTTCAGTGTATCCCGATGTTTTGAATGCCAGAAAAATATACAAATGATATTTGAACATGAGGTGTCTTGAATCTGATATAATTTTATATTTATGTAATTAAAACTTAAGCTTATATTTTTTTAAAATTTTGATTAGATTTTTATTATATATTATTTTAATTATAAAAAGAAAAAAATTTTTAAAAATTATAATTAATTTAATTTTATAAAAATAGTTTAGTAAATGCCAAAGATATGAAACTTTAGTTAAATTTTTTTTTTAATTTACATAAATTTTATATAAAAATTAATTTTTGGAAGGATATTTCCCTGTCGCCTTTTGTGACTTAATATTTAGTTTATTTGTTGGAATTTTCTTTTCTTTTCTTTTTGTCTTTTTTTGTTTTGTTTTTTTTTTTTTTTTCTTTTGTGCCCACTGGCATTCAATTAAATGGCACACTTCTCCGGCTATTAGTAAGTAAATACGCGAATACTTCGTGCATAACAAATGCTGGCAGCCATTTTAGAGTCAAAGCTGGAGTAGAAGTTACTGCGGAGACGGAGATGGAGTCGAATCCGGTGTCGGAGTCGGAGTCGGTGTCGGAGTCGGTGTCGGAGTCGAAGTCGGAGCCGGCTGTTGTAGCTAATTAAATGCCGTGCCTCAAGTGCAGCAGCAAAGAAACTTTTTAATTGTTTTGCACGCAAGATGGCGCCACGAGCGCGACTCAAGAACGTTTAACAAAAATTGACTACGATGCGATTCGTTCGCAGTACATAGTATAACTATAGAATGCGAAAGTAACGTCCAAGACAGCACAGCATAAGGATTATAGAAAGCCAACGTTGCCGACGTCTATTGTTATTTCTGCAGTTGTCTACAACTTCTACTCAAAGTTCTCACAAAATTGTACAGAAAACTTACTCCGAGGTCAACGAAGTTGAAATACTCTACTAAAAGTTTAGCTTAATTGTTTTGACTATAAAGTAAAATCTGAAAATAGATATAGCTACTTATAAATATTGGGCTTTAAAAATTTGATCTTGATTTCACGCCTAAAAGTAGACTATGCTTCAGTAAATTATTATTTTCTTTACTATGTTTTGAAGCGTTTTTATAAATTACTTAATAATTTATATATTACATTATTTGTAGCGCTATAACTTCCAGAAGTTAATTGTTGTATTTACTAGAACATCTTAATAGCCTTTTGTTGTTCTTAATCCTTTAAATTGCATTAAAACTATGCAATTTTATGGTATTATACAGTACTTTCTATATAAATTTGTGTATGTTTAGGTATATAAGTTTTGTTGAATACTCAAAAAGGGAAAATATATTTTATTTGTTTTAATTGGAGCATGAAATTGGCTGCTCTTCTCTACAAAATTTATAAAACATTTACACAGTGTACATATTTTAACAAAAGTTTAAACTTTTTTATGTGAAAAATTTAAATGTTAGTATCAAAAGTACAACATAATATAGTTGAAATATATTTAAGTTTGTAGTTACTTGAAATCTGCAACGAATTGGAAACTTATTGTTATTTCAAGGGTCATTAAGTTGGCTGCGCTTGGGATTTTGATTAAATTCAAAATTAATTTGTGCTGCTCTTTTACAACAAAATAAAAGTTTATTTACATTTTAAGAGAGTTGTTTGATCGCGTTAATAGATTAAAGATCCTGCCAAAGTTTTTCCCGGGGATCTGGCAGCTTGTGCTATTTTTCGTACAGCACTAAGTTGGCTGCGCTTGGGATTTAGCTAAATTAAAGAAAAATTTAAGCAATGATTCCACAAAAATGGACCCAGTAAATAAAATCGACAACGATTTTGGCGCAAGTTGATTGCAACTATAAATTTAAGCGTGTGTGAGTGTGGGAAGCACACAAATACACACGGAGATAGATACAGAGAGCACTACTTAGCAGTCGGAGTGCGAGTGGGAGAGAGTAAATACATAAGATACATAATACATGGGACTGAGAGGAGGAGTGGGGAGAGGAGAAGAGAGGAGAGGGAGAGATGAGAAAACGAAAATTCGGAATAGAAATGGAAATAGAAATGGATAGAGAAGGTGAAGGGAAGGGGGACGGGGAAGGGAGGGAGAAGGAAAAGGAAAGGCGATGTCGATGCGTTGTCTTTTTGGCTGGCCACAAAACTGAAATCGTGCCGTAACATGTGGCATTTACTGGCGTTACATCGCGATATCTTTAAGCGCCATGGCTCAGTTCAGTTTTAGCCAAAGAACATTCGTTGCGGCTTTCGAGTTGGTTTATTGTCATGTCCTTTGTGGCAATGGAGGGCACAAAAGGACAACGAGATGGCGGCATTTGTTAATATCGCTGGCTTAACTAAGTGCCAATGCCTTTTATGTGATTTTCGGTGTATATTCTCAACGCACACACACACACACACACACGCACACTTGCACAACATTTTGGGTCTTTCCACGTTAAGGCGCTCAAATTACATATGTATTGTAATAGCACTAAAGAGTATTTACTGTCCTTTGTGCTTTGGCCAACACAGGTGTATGTGTGTGTGTGTGTGTGTGTGTGTTCAAGTGTGACCGTATTTCATTGAGGTCAGAGACAACGGCTTTTGTATTTCTAGCCGTATCTATTTTGTTACGTTGTCTGCTTTTGGTTCGTTTCAGCAGCGTATCTTATTTCAAATTCAATAAAAACACAAAACTCACATAAACACACACACACACACACACGTACACAGGCATATCCGAGTTGCTGTCCACGTGCCTGCCACGCCCCCTTTTGGCGGCCTTCATGGCCCCACCAACATAGCATACATAGTAAATTGCTTGTCTGGCATTTAATTTGATCTGTTGTTTGATTGTGTGCGTTTCGCTTTAATTGAATTTTATGATGATAAACACACATACGCACACATGCACACACATGCACACGCACACAGCACAGGGCTAGAAAGAGACAGCGTATGTGTGTGTGTGGAGTGAGGGAGGTAGTGAGTGGTTGAGCTTACAACAACTGCCGCCCAACTCAACTACTCAAACAAATACAAATACAACTGCAATAGAAAAGGCATTTCGGACACATGTAAGCACTTAAGATACATGTAAATACTTATATGTAAAATAAATTTAAGAACCTTGTTAATAAGATAGTACAAGTAACTGCTAAAAGACACACACTCATATACTGTGACTTTTGATGTGATTTCAGAAATTCCTAGCAAAACTGAAAATTGCACTTCAGTTGAAAGTTGATTTGATGCAGCCAACTTAACTAGTGCTTGCACCCTTCAAGTGTTGCCAGATCACTAAACATAATGTTTAGCCAACGAATTACAAAATATTTCGCACTTTGACCAATTACAAATATCAAATACATTAAAATATATGAATACATTGTTGTAATATTTTTTTTTTTTTTGAAAATAAAGTTTGTGGGGTCAACAAACTATGAGCAAACCACAAATTCATAGCCACAAAACTAAATGCACATGTAACACTCACCACATACCACTGTCAAATAAATTGGAAAACAAAATTTATGGAAGTCAAACTTGAGAGCGACAGCAACCAGCGTAAACCGTAAACCGACAAACCGGCAAACTGACAACCGACGACAGTACCAATGACATTGTTTAACATTATGGAATTTTGGCCAGGACTGCATTATTAATCTAACAATGTAATAAATAATAAATGTAAAGCATAGCGACAAAAACCCAGCGGGAAAAAAGTTATATCGCTAAAATGTCAGCTAGAAATTAGTAACAACACTAAGTTTGATATGCGACTGTAAGATACCCATTAGTCAGCTTAAGTAATTCGGAAAGTATTATGAAAGTCGTAGCTAAAGCATTCTGATCAAAAGGGTTCATATATATCTTTTTCCTATAACATACTTACCCTTTTCCCCAAAAAAATGGAAAATTTATAACCAATCTCAGTGAATGTATGCGACTCAAAGATACCCCAATAAGTTGATTGTTAAAAGCAGTAGAACTTCTTTTAATCAAATTTAAATCGTTAAAGAAAAGGGGTTTTAGGATCTGTCATATGTACCCCTTTGTGTAACTTTCAAAGGGTAGTTCACTGACAGTGAAACCTAAATGTAAGTGAAAGGTTGACGTTGATGGTTGAAGCTCGTTTCAAATTTTGATTTGATTTGATTCACGTTCCAAATGAGTTCAGCTATGAATTCAAATAAGTTCCAAATGGTTAACCTGAGTTAAGTTCTATTTTACCCAGCTCAATTTAGCTGAGAGTTATTCAAACTGTCAGTGTAGAAAGTTAATAAAGAAATTGCTTCAAAATTGTAACTAAAATACAATTATTCTGATCTCAAATTGTTAAATAAAAAGTAAGTAAGTATAAGTATAAGTATAAGTATAAGTATAAGTATAAGTATAAGTATAAGTATAAGTATAAGTATAAGTATAAGTATAAGTATAAGTATAAGTATAAGTATAAGTATAAGTATAAGTATAAGTATAAACATTATAAACATTATAAACATTATAAACATTAACATTATTTCAACAAATCTATTATACTTTCGTTACTGGGTATATTCATATTAAATGTTCATTTGGTTTTTCTATCAGATATTTTCATTTATTTTTATATTTGTCAATTGTCGATTTAATTTCCATTGCTCGAATTTCGAAATGATTTTTATTTTATCGTTTGATATTTCCGTTTTGAGTTTAAAAAGGCAAAATTAAAATTCAATATTTACACTCAATACACTCAGTTTGCTTAATTATTTAAAGCTTTTTGCCACATTGACAGTTTACTTTTAGTATTTTTTGCAGTGAACGGGTGTTGAGAAATAACTATAATGAGTCTGATCCAAGTACTACTTAGTTATTCAATTAATACCTAATTTTAAAGCCTGAACAAATTGCTACACGCCTTGTTACACAGTCTATGCTGTAAGTTATGCTCAAGGTGTTTAATAAACACAGAATTTTGAAAAAGTACTGAAGATTTCATAGTTAATTTATATTTTACTTAACTTTAGAAAATGTTAGTAAAATTAGTAATTAAAATTTAACAGTAAAAATGTTTTAATAAATAAATTGTTTAATTATGCACACATACATTTTTTTTAACTGTTTCTGGTAGCTAAACTAAATTAAATATTTTTTTAAAATTATGTTTGGACGGAATAAATGTATAGCAATATTTTTAAATTTATATAGAGCTTTTATTATTTTTTATGCTGGGCTATTTTAGCTATTAAAAAACAGCTGTAAAACGAGTCGTATGATAAATTAAATAAAATGGTTTGTGCACTGAAAAAAATAATACAGTAAAACTTTCAAAAAGTTTTGTAAATTTATGAAAAGCACTGTGAAAGCATTTAATTTTATGTGAAGTCAAATTGTAGTCAAACTGTTTTCCCCATTTTGGGTTTTCCACGCACATTTTCGGACACAAATTGCTCAAAAGAAAACTTAGTTTCAATGCGATACTTCTTTTTTATCAGTGTGAGAGTCTAAGTTCAGATGACAAGCATCTAATAGCTTGGCCACTTTAATGAACCAACAAATTAAGTACTTAAGGATGTTTTTCGTAGTATATGTTTATTATTATTATAATGTTTATTATAAAAAGTTGCAAGTGTCTTACTTGTATCTTCAAAGTTGATCAACTTATAGCTATGCTGCTTACTGCTTGCTCTTTCTCTCTCTCTCTCTTTCTATCTGTCGTCCTGTCTCTCAGTCTCTTTTAAAGCCTAGTTGCCAAAGGAAAAATAGGTGCATATTATTGTGTCTGTGGTTTGAATACCAAAGTTACAGGGACTGTTTTGACCTGGAGTCATTTACTTTTTGGCAAGATTATTTTGAATTTTTGCCACACCTTCCCTGACCTTTGCCCCCAACTTTGATATTTATTTATGAATGAATACTGAAAGTTTCATTAAGATTATTTGGTAAACACAAAAGTTATTGGAGCATATAAATCTACTATTTGCTTAATTTCAATATAAAGTATTTCTAAAGCATTTTGCTATTTTATGAAAATATTCGTACAAGGCTTCTAATAGTCGAGCATCTTCACTTTAGCTTTTTTACTTGTTCTCCCTCTCGTTGAGCCAATTTAACTAAAAGGGCAAATGGAGCTGAATTGGCCGCATTTTTGTCCTTTTGTAAATGTATTTATCCTTCAGTACTTGACTGTAAGTAAATAGATGCTGGCGTCTGTCTGTGTGTGTGTGTGTGTATCTGTGTTTCTGTGAGTGTGTCTGTGTCTGTCTGTGTGTGCGTGTGCTTGTCAATGTGTGTGTGACAATAACAATGCCATTATTCTTCGAGGCTTTTGCCGCAATTTGAAATGGCTTTGCCGGCGGTTTGCTTGTGGTCCTGTGGCATTGTCTTCCTTTTGCTCCAGCTCTGTACCTCTCTCTCTCTCTCTCTTTCTCTTTCCCTCCCCCTCTCCCTTTCTCACTCTAGCTATCTCTGCGACCATCCATTGCGTTTCCGGCACACTGCTACACTGTCTGTGTGAGTTAATCAGCTAATAAGAAGCTGCATAAGATGCATTGCAGCTGTTTATTCAAATTATTACACCCTGTACTCACAAGGCATACGAGGTCGTTTATTTTTATGGGGAAAAAAATTGCACTCCAGACAGAAGTTGGAGTGATCGATGCTGAAATCTCATTTCATCAAGGTGTTCATTCGTCTCGGCTGTTGATGCTGATCAAGAATATACATATACTTTATGTACTTCGACCACGCCTGATAAATCTAATAGAACCCTGGACCCTTTTTGAGTAGGAGTTCTAAAAGTACAGGGACTTATAAAGTTGGGCTGCCTCTACTGTAGCATTTTCAGTCATGTGTGTGTTCAGAATATGGCACACAACTGATTAAAGAAATTAGCAACACAATAATCGGATTGGAAATAATTAATAACCGTTTCCAAGGTCTTTAACCGATTCGGAACTGGGAAACATTTGTCAACTTAGTTGGGAATTTCAATAAACCCGACCCGAATTCAGAAATTGTGTTCTAAACAGTATTAATTGGTATTTGTGTTGGTCTCTGTTTGTGCAATGCTCTAATGTTACGTATACGCAATAGTCAATTACGTATACGTAATTAATTACAATTTCTATCACGATTATTTAACTAATACTATAATCGGTAAAACAATGTTTTTCAGCTTAGTTTACATAATAAAATGCGCTGCTGTAATTGAATACTTAAATTACTTCTCAATTACTTTAATTACATGGAATAATTCTTTAATTTATTACGTATACGCAATGTGTTATTATCTGCAAATTTGTCATTTGAGCTGTTGTTTTATTAGCTTAATGAGTTCTAGATGAAATATAATTTGTCTAAATTAACAGGGTTGCCATCGTTTGAGAAGTGGCACATACGTATACTTAATACACTTCAATGTTGGCAGCAGTTAAAGCAAGTTTAAACCAAATAAAATTGTCACTGCTATGTTTGGCTTTCAATTATAATTAGGGCAACCCTATTATTATATGCACATATGCATGGGTTGCCATCAAATGTTAAGTTACTTTTACGTATACGTAATTCGATTAAATGTTTGCTGATTTTAAAACGTTTCAAATCGACAAATTTGAATGTAAAATATAATCAGGGTTGTCATTATGTGCACAAAAATACATTCAATTATTGCTGAATTTGTCATGCTTAAGTAATGTGTTTTCTTTCAATGAAATTTGTTTAAGGAAATATTTATTTGAAGCATATGAGTTGGATATTGAAATCAAAGCAACAACCCTGATAACCTTTTGTGCAATCTACAAATATTATTATTGTATATTTTCTTAAGATGCTGCATATTTTCCACTCAGGTGAGTCGAGTCTCACAAAAACAGAATTGTTTACAGCCCAAAGCTGCATGTTATTTTCATAATAAAACATTTTATTTCACGCCAAATCATTCTCATTTGTTGGACTCTTGTTTTTCCCACTTCTTCTTCTTGCTCTTTATTTGCTGTTTTATCTTTCTCTTTGTCCAACAATCCAACCGTCCGTCAGTCCGTCAGTCCGTCTGTCTGTCTTCTGCTGCCCGTGAGTCTGTCTTTCAGTGTTATTTTTTTCTGTCTTTATTTCCATTCATTCCTGGTTTTTTTTTTTTTTTTTTTTTTTTTTGTCAGTTGCATTTAATTTGCTGCCCAAGTTGACTGTAAAAACGCGTCGTTGACGAGGCAAATAAAAGTGAAATAAAAACAAGTCAAAGTGTTTGCTATGCAGTGGCTCAACTAGCAGATATCTTGTAGTAAACTTTAAAGTAAATTTACTCCTTTATTTGAGTATTGATAAATATTTATTATTATTTAAAATTTATTTTATTTTAATTAACTATATTATATAGTAATTTCTTATTTGTTTCATAAATGCTCATAGGTATTATATTTTTAATGGCCTTGGTTATATGCTCTTTACATGCACTTACCCACTTTTGGCTGTTTTATTATCACAGGGTATAATAAAAAGAGAAATAAAAATGCTAACAGCATTCGCACTTGGAATAAATTTGTTGCGTGCTCGTCAGTCAAATGTAAGTAACACTTACACACGCTCAGACACACACACACACACACACACACAGCACTCAACATACACATACACAACACACACACACATTTACGCACACAAGCAACACTTGAGGTTGTGGAAGCAAAGGATTAACAGAAAACAGAGAAATTACAATTTTAAGCACACGAATTATTGCATACAACATTTGGGAATGAATAAACACACACAGACACACACACACGAACACACACACGCACGCACACATATACACGTGAACACTCGTTGATATACACTCATACACACCCACATACAAATATATACACACTTAGAAAACTGACCAGTTATTCAAGCAAAAAAATTTTTTAAAACTAATAAAAAATTAATTTTAAATCACAGAAATATGTAAAAAACTCTTAGAACATATTCATTAAAATTCCCAACTTATTCTAGCTATAAGAAATTTATTATATAAAAACAAATTTTTTTAAATATTTTTTTATTTGAAGAAATTTTGTATGGCTACCTTATAAGCAACTTAATCTAGACAGATATGAAAAAAAATAATATTTATAAAAACTCACAGCTCATTCTAGCTAAATGAAATTTTTTAAGAAGCTAGAACCACATGTCTTTTATTATTAACTTTTTACTTATTAAAAAAGTTCTACAAATTATTTTTTGCTTTTAATGTTATTTTGTGAATTGAAGTGTAGAATTTTTTAAGTCTTTTTTGTCGCTTACAATTACTTAATTTTTTTTAAATAATCGGTTTCTTTCAATGAACTATTGTAAATTTACATCCGATTAATTTTTGTATTTTTTTTTTTTAATGATTTATGCAATTTTTTTGATAACCTTATTTTATTGATTTATATTTTAGCATAAATGCATCGTATCGTTGAGTAGCCCAAATTACCAAATTAAGTGTGAGTTTTGGGTGCAAAGCTTGTCAATACACCTACATTTTTCACAGTGCACAATTACTCAAAAGATTTGCGGATATTAAGCATATTTTTAAATGTAAGCTTACTTTAATATTCAATGCGGTCAGTGTTGTTTTATTTGTGCCACTGTGCAGTGGTGTGAATGCGAAAAGCTTCCGCTGCTTATCCAAAAAAAGAATGTAACTCCAGACCCGCCGATGACAGCAATTGCCCCGACCAAAAGACCAGTGAATCAAGAAGAATCAAAAGAAGAAGAAGAAGAGGAAGCATCAACGCTTCATTGAATTTTGGGGCAATCATAAGTAGGATTTTGCTTCCCTTTTCCGACGTATTTCCGCTCAGCCGTATTCTCTCTCTCTCTCCCCTTTGACTCCCGTGTCTATTGACAGCGATTGTGAGGCCAAAAGCGATGCTGACTGCGACTGCGAATGCGACAGAGACTGACCTCGTTGGTGGACACCAGCAGTGATGAAAAGGAAATGCTTGAGCCTGTGGCGAAGCACAGAGGCCAAAGGCTACCACAAACGAAACCGGAAAGCGTAGTCGGCGTTGCCAGAGCTTTCAGTTGCAGAAGTTGCCACCTCTCTTTATCCCAAAACCACCCCATTCTACACTACCCACCCCCCCTAAAATCTTTTGTCTTTTGTCTGTGTATGTGTTGTTGTGTGTGCCACGAGGGCGGATGCGAACCCAAACAGACGGTGTTCACTTTGTTGCATGCTAAGCACTTAAAGCGAAAAATTTCAGTTATGTACGACAGCATCCATGGAATATTCATGAGTACTCGCATTCACTTCTATTGTAAGTGTATGAGTGTATGAGTGTATTTGAGTGCGAGTACAAGTACTCGTTGTACTCAAACTGGTCGATATTTTTAGTTCAAAATACTGAAATATCTACTGCCGTTTTCTATAGATATAAACAACAAGTTTCTATTTATCCTTTGACCGATGTGGACTTAATAGCTATTTTATGAATAGCAAGCATAACGAATACTTTTAGTTGAAAATCGAGAGTGAAAATCAAATGTACTTATATTTGTAATGCTTCTATTATTACATCGAAAGGGATCTAAGAGCATTCATCATTTCGTATTTGAGTAGGAATTTTATAAAGTTGAGTAGCTTACGAACAAAAGTGTTGCATACTTTTGGTACAATAGGTTTTAATACTACTTACTACTACTAAAAAAATGTAAAACTTGATTAAGTTTGCACAAAAGGTAACAGAAAACTTGTTTAAATAAAATGTATACATTTCAAAAAAAAAAAAAAAAAAAAAAAAAATACTACTAAAAAAAAAGTTTTTATTTTTAACAACAAGAACTCGATCAGTCAATAAAAAATAAATAAATGAAAATTAAAAGTTTTAAGCTCACATATAAATAATATACATATGTATATTAAACATTTATATACAAAATATTTAAATAATAATTATTTAAATTAAAATTTACTTTTTTCAGCAATTTTCATTAAAATTTAATATGTTTCAATTTAATAAATATATTTATATATATATTTTTTTTATCAAACATTTTATATTTTAACAAAAATTCCTGAAAAAAAGAAAACTTAAATAAAATTTAAATAATTTATGTAAAAATATTTTATACACAAAATATCCTAAGAAGTGTAAAATCTTAAAATCTGCTTAAATGTTAGCTAAGAGCTTTTAAATTTTTAATAACTTATCATGTTTTAGTTATAAAACAGTGAAAAAAATTAAGTGAAAATTAAATTAATTAAAATATTTTCTACAAATTATTCCGAGGATAACTCAAGAGCTCCAATACAGGAACTCTCCTGTTTCTGTCTTCGTTTAGAGTTGACTTCAGTACGGACTTTTTCTGTATTGAAGTAGCACTTTATAGTGCTACTGCTAATCAAGTCGAAAGCATAGTATCTCGTTAAAATTTACTAGGAATTAAACTAAATATCTGCTTTAAAAAATACCTACTTTTTTTTACTTACCTAGAGTTTTCCAGCTAAATTCAGTCCATGCTTAAAATACATATTTTTTTAAATTTTTTATAAAAAAAAAACTCTTCTTTATGCATATTGTTTTTTTGTTGTTGTTTTTATTGGATGGGGTTTTTATTCATATTTAATTAATTATTCGGTTTGTGTACCATATATTTATACTATTTACGCATAGAGTATTTCGATTTGCCCATTCACGTTTTCTTGCCCAAAGTATTCAAACTGATTGTTTTCCAAATCGGTTTGACTATCCCTCAATCAATCAATCAATCAATCATTCGTTTTTTTTTAATTTGCTTTTGTGAGTACATAATTCTCTAGGTCAAGTGTTTTTATTTTTTAAATTACTGGGGGGAAATTTCGTGTGAATTCTTTATATAATTTTTATTGGGACATTTTTTTATTTATCTTAATCTTAAATACCGTTACGATCGCGTGGCCAAAATCCAAAAAATTTTGCTTTAGTTTTTTCTTTGTTGTTTGTGTTTTTTTTTTTTTTTTGTGTTAACGCTGCTAAAACCTGTCACAAAACTTTCTGTGTTGAGTGTCTCTTACATGCGAGTACATACATATACATATATAGATATATATTCACTATTTGGACAATTACAAAAAAAAAAACACACATGAACTCTGTCAATTAATCAATTTATCAAGTTATCGATAATTGTCGTATTTCAAGGCCTGTTTCAAATTTCGTTTATTGAAATGGAAATGCAATTTAAGTTTAAAATTTTTATAATACTTATGAATAATACTGAAAATTGTTTAATTTTTTAATGTAATTAGCGCAGCGAAAATTGTTTGAATTTCTTTTGTTGCTCTAAAATAAATAAATTACAGTGAAAGAAAATTATTTTTTACTTAAAAAACTATTTTATTCAAATATTTTCTTAAGTTAAGAATTATTAAAGATATTAAGAATATTTAAAAATTTTTTTTTTTTTATCAAACATTTTTGATTAAACTATTATTAATTTTTTTTTATTTGAATTTAATTTAAAAAATATGTTTTTATTATTTTTTTGTCAGTTTTTTTTTTTATTTTAAGTGTATAAATAAGTTGTTATTTTTTATTTTCAAAAAAAAAAAAAAATTTGTAGATTTTTTTATTTAAAAAAATTTTTTACTGATTCTAAAAAAAATATTTTTTTAATTCAACTCAGTTTTTATATAACATAATATTTGTTTTTCTTTCAAAATAAGTGATTGTTTTTTTCTTATATTATTTAAAAAAATTTTTTTTTTTAAATTTTAATTAAACATTTTAATCATTTGAACACAACTTTATGTTTTAATAAAGCCTTTTACTAAAAAAAAGATTAAACCCTTATTATTTTCTATGAAATAAGCAACAATTTTTTACTTTTATTAAATGAATAAATTCTACCAAAAATGCTTAATCAAAAGTTATTACTGGCTACTTGAAGTGCCTCACTCAAAGTGTTTATGGTCAAAACAGACAAGTGACATTTTTAATTCAAGGTAAAAAAGTTCAAAGTTCAAAGTTGTAAACGAAATTTGAAACAGACTCTCGACTTATGTATGTATTTAGTAGTATACTATCTCAGTAAACACATTTTATTATTGTTATTATTATTATTATGTATTTATCATACTTTAGATTTGGCCTCTGCTTACTTACTCTCCCTCCCTCTCTCTCTCTCTCTTTCTGTCTCTTTCTCTTCCCTTGTCTCTGTCTACCCACTTCTAATTCTTAACTTTTCTGCTTATTTTGACAGACTGAATTTTCCTCGACTGTCTTTAAAAATGTCTCTCTGTGCGTGTGTGTGTGTGTGTGTGTGTGTGTGTGTGTGTGTGTGTGTGTGTGTGTGTGTGTATATAAGTGGTAAGAAACTTTTTGGATTGTGCTGGAAAAATTGACATATTTGGTGCTGCCAAGTGGAAGCTGCTGCTGCCACTCGATGAGCGTTGAGTTTTCTTTTGGCTGCTTGCGTTTCCGCTTGGCGTTGACTAACAGCTTGAGCATCCGGTCGACAGTGTGTGGTGGCGTGGCAGGCAGGGGGCTAAAAGAGGTCTTTAAGCTGCTAACTGTACTGCCAAGTTTTACAAACTTTGGCCAGAATGTGATGATGTTGGGAATGCGAATCTGATTGAACTGATTCAATTGACTGGGAATGCAGCTTTGATTTTTTCAATTTTTTTGCAGACCAATTATGCTGCACACAGATCAAGAGTATGTCTAAGAGAGATAGAGAGAGAGAGAGAGAGAGGGAGGAAGTGTATGTTTGTGCGAAGTGGGACGAGTGGGAGTAACTGGAGAGGGAGAGTGGGGACTGGATTGCTATCGGAAATGTGTGCTAACTGTCAAAGTCGCATCAGTTACAGTTTAGCCCAAGATCTTCTTGAAATAGCTAACAGTTTCCGGTTTTGTTAGCGAACGTCGTCGATTTGGCTTAAATGGCGCCTCAGTTTCCTCCTGCAGGAAGTTGCGTCTTGTTGTTGCATCAATTTCTCCATCATCATCAGCTGAAGCAGTTCCCACAGCAGCAGCAGCAGCAGCAGAAGCAGCGGCAGCAGCAATATTATCAGTTTTATCATCATCGACATGACCAACGTTGGGTTTTTCTTGGTGCTCTGCTTGGTGCATACTTTGTCCTCCATTGTCACTTATTAGCCACTGCTTGGTATCGCTTTTAGCTTGTGCTGCTGCTGCTGTTGTTGGTGTTGCTACTGTAGATGTTGCTGTGGTTGCATTTGCACTGTTTTCGTTTGTTGTTGTTGGCGCTTTTGTTGTGGTTGTTGGCAGCATTTGAGGCGCCTCAGTTTTTAGCATTTTTCTAGTTGTTGTTGTTGTTGTAGTGGGTGCAACAGTTGTTGTAGTGGGTGCAACAGTTGTTGTTGTTGTGTCTGTTAGCTTTGTAGTTGCTGGCGTAGCAGTTGTAGTAGTTATAGTTGTCGCTGCTGCTGTTGTTGTTGTTGTTGCTGCTGCTATGCTGCTACTCTGTGTAGTTGCTGCTGTTGTTGTTGCAATTATGGTAGTGTCTGACATTGTTGCTGTTGTTACGCCAGCGGCAGCAGCAGCAACATTCAGTTGACTTTTCTCAGTTGTCAAATTTGCTGCTGCTGTTGTTGCTGTTGCTGCTACAGTTGTTGTTGTTGCCGCTGCTGTTGTTGTTGCTGCTGTTGCTGTTGTTGCTGCTGGCATATGCTCGACATGCCCCAACTTGTGTTCAGCGTGCTCAACGTGCTCTCCTCCATGCTCGTGCTTTGCTGGCGGCACATAATGAGATTTTACCAGCAACATTGGTGGTATAAAATGTGAATTGTCCGACGTTTCTTTAATATGCGGATGGATGATTTCATCTCGAGATTGTTGTGCCGGATGTATCGGATGTGCGATGCTGACCGTAGATGTTGCCATTGGCATTGCTGCTGCTGTTGTTGGTGGCGAGTTGTTGCTGTTGCTGTTAGTGTTAGTACTGTGGGCTGTGCTGCTGCTGGTGTGAGTGTGGGTGCTTGTGGGATTGCTGGTAGCGGTAACAACTGTTGTATCTGCTACTGTTTCCGCTTCCGTTGCTGTTGCTGCTGTTGTTGTTGTCTTTGTCGTTGTTGTTGTTGTTGTTGCTGCTGTGCTCCTAACGTTGATTTCAGTTGTTGCTCGTGTTGTTGCTGTTGTTAATGGCGCTGTTGATTTTGTTGTTGTTGTTGCGGGCAAATGCGAGTTGCTGTCGACGGTAGGTGCTGTTGTTGTAGTTGTTGACGTGATTGTCGGCGCTGCTACTGTTGTTTTTGTGGTTGTAGGTGCTGTGGTTGTTGTGGTTGCTGCTGTTTTTGCTGGTGCTGCTGTTGGAGTTACCTCAGATGCGGCTGTTGTTGCTGGCGCTGCTGTTGTTGTTGCTGCTGGTGCTGCAGTTGTTGTTGTTGTTGGAGCTGCTGTCGTTGTTGTTGTCGTTGTAGTTGTTGTTGTAGCTGATGTTGTTGCTCTGGTTGCTGCCTCCTCAGGGATTGGCGACATTGTCTTCAGATCCTGCGGCAATATCTTCTTCTTGTGCGGCAATGGCTCAAAAATTTCATTGGACACATCGCCATCACTGATATCATCAGGCAACTGCTCATCACTCAAAGCCGGTTGATCTCCCATCATCATATCCAGGTGGGAATCCTTCAATTCCTTCTCCTTCTCCATCTGCTTCTCCTTTTTCTTCTCCTGTTGCTTGTGCTGGGTAATTAGCTTCTTGGCATACTCGTCCTGAGCATTCACTTTCTTCGCCGACTTCTTGACCGGCATGGGTATCTCATCGGGTATTTGATATCGTGAGAAGGACACAGGTGCATCGGCCATCATAATCTTCTCCATATTGTAGCGTTCCCTGGGCGCAGGCGTTGCCACATTGGCAGCAACCGTAGTGGCAACCTCAATCTTAATTCCACTAGCTCTATAATTTGGTACTAGAGGCAACAATTCAATGTCGTTGTTCTCATTGTTGTCGGTGCGTATATTGTTGATGATCTGCAGTGACTTGAAGTGCGAGTTGGTAATATCATTGATCCGTTGGGCTTCCAAACGCTCCTTGGGGCAGATAAGCTCACGTAGGGCACGCTCCCGGTCCTTAAAAAAGAGAGAGGGAAACGAAGACAGCAGAAAAGAGAAGAACTTGTTAAAGAAACAGGGTTGCCAACTTATTTAAAAATTTCTCTTTGTAAAGAGATTTCGCTAGAGACTTTAAATTTGTCATTAAATTAAATAAGTTTAATCAAAATTTAATGAATTTTGAAATCTTTATTAAAACTTTAATTCTTAAGTTTTAAGACTGCAAATCAAGTTAATTTTTAAGTGTTTACGTCTATTTCCGGTACTGTTACTTACCTCCTTGCCCCTGCAGGTGTGTCGCAACAGACCCTCCTCCTGACAGTTCCTGATCAGCTCAATGCTGGCCGTATCGGCCATGTACTGCATGGTCAGATTGGGCATCTCTTTCAGTATACAAGCGTCTGCCCAACTCGGAACTGAGCAATGTGAAATGTTGAAGTTCATCGAATCCTTTGATACCTACACAACTACTTACCGGGCATTTCGCAGAGGAACGAGGCTGTCTCGGGACCACCGCAACGTAGTGCATGCCATCGATAGTCGCGTATGGGATCGATCACAGCGCAGAGCGGAGCATCCATCAGGGGTAGAGACTCGGCCCAATAACCAGTATCCACTACCAAGGGCCGTGAGTTGCTATATAGTAAAAATATAAAATTTGAAGTCCTTTTCAGTTAACACAACCTTAAATTGTTCAAAATTCTACGACAAAACATAAAAGAAGTCAAAAATTTGATTATTTCTATGATAAAATCGATTAAAAATCGATTAAAAATTTCAGTGTTTTGAGTCCCTGATTTTGCACATGAAACAATAAAATTTAATGTTCAAACATAATCATAACAATAAGAAATAATTATGTGTATGTCTATGTTAATGTGACGTTAACAGCGACTGTTAATGTCGCTCTGTTAATATCGCATTACAAATGCAAATATGAATTTGAATTGCTCTTCGTGTTGGAAGTATATTAATTTGAGCTCAGTTCGACACGTATTTCAAATGAAATTGTTACAATTTGATAGATTAATCGAATTAATTTAAGAGCTCGTTAGTCTGTTAACGATTCGCAGCTATGAAGTTGAAGTCGTTAATATTCTCATATAATTCTAGACCATAAACATACATATCAACACGAACAAAACAATTACAATACACTGTGTATATGTAGATGTATGTCGGGTGTTGGTTTTAGGGTGTCTCTACTGTACTTACGACCACATAAAACGATCCGAGTTCTGCGGTCGCATCAGTCCAATCCAAACGATGTCGTTCACATCCAATTCCCTCAGCAGGTCGCGCGTTGCATCAAATTGAAAACTGTTGTCGACTGTCAAAAAAAAAAATAAAAAAAAACAAGAACAAGAACAACAACAATATTAACAAAAAAACAACAACATGGTATAAAAAAAGGGGGCAGTAACAAAAAGAACAACAAATGAATACACAACGACAACAATCACAATGTGAATGCGAATGTGAATGCGAATGTGAATACGAATGTGAATGCGGATGTGAATACGAATGGGAACGAGACAAATGGTTTTTATTTGTACGATACGAATATTTCTATTAAATTTGCCAAGCGCATTGTTTTTTAGACCCTGTACCAAAAAAGTGTACAGAGTACATTTGGTTTCGCAGGTAAAGAAACGGCATAAACATAACTAGATATCATGAACCATAAGTGTAAGAGACCCAATATTTGTAATAAAATTAGTTTAAGTGTTAGGAAAACTGTTAAAATTTATATAGCGTTCCAAATATTAACATGTTTTTTCCAAAACGCCATAACCTAAAAACTACTGGAGCTATGTCAACTAAATTTCTTATATAGTACCAATTAGAGTAGTTCGACCAATTGGGATAAACTTTATACCTGTATAGCTTTCATAAACAGTCCAACCAAATTTTTTATATAGTACGAATTTTAGTAGTCCGATCAAATGTGTTCAAATATATAGCTATATAGCTTCATAAACAGTCCAATATCAGTTTTTAATAGGAAAAATATGTTTTGTGTTGAGGTATCTCTGCCAAAGGTCGATATGAAACTATTAGTGTATCCTGTCATAAAAACACTCTATCTTAGTGCAGTAATTAGTCTAAATTTCATAATTATATTAATTTAGTAATTTTTCAGACTGATAACGTGGTCTTTTACAGTCTATTACCTCTGCAGTATCTTTTCCGCTCTAGTTTTATTTTTGTTGTTCCTTCGTGTTGAGCTCTCAAACAGTAACCAAAAAAAAACACACCCAAAACAAAAACAAAAACAGAACACAGTGAAAACACCCCAAAACACCCACTCAGAATATTGAATTCATCCAAGAGCATCCCAAAGACCCAAACACGACAACCCGATCGTTTGGTTTCTGTTCCCATCTTGTATCAACACAAATTGTTAAAGCACATAAAAAAGGGAGCTAGAATGCTAATTTGTTTGGGTATTCGACTGGAAAATACCCTGTAGATATTTTCATAAATAAAATTGGATTTATCAAATGATTATTTATATGGAAATAAGTCAACTATAAAAGTTTTAAGACAATTTTTTGTGTGTTAAAATTTAAATTCGTTTACTTTTTAAAATTTTTTTATGGATATACTAACATTAACATTAAACATTTGCTTCCAAAATTCCGGAAGAGTTGTTTTAAAAACCAATTTTTTTTTCAATTTGAATTGTAAAGAAAATTTTGCAGAATTTTATAACTTAAGAAAACATTTTTTGTAATTTGAAACACAATTTAGAAAACTTTTTTGTACCCTATATAGCATTCCAAATTTTCCAGAATCTCGTTTTATGTATTTTGAAACTATTAAACATTTTCCGATATGTTTTTTTATTATTTATTTTATTTCTTTGTATTTATTAGTGTAATTTTTATATTTATTATTATGTAAATTTCGTGCTTGTTTAAATGGTTTCTCAAAGAAAAATTAATCTTTTTGTTTTTTTTATTAACTAAGGTTTAAGTTACTAACTAGTTGTATAAAAGATTTCCATGGTTAACTGCCACTTTAAAAATTGTAACTAATAAACCTTTTTGTGTGATTAAATTTCCTGTTTTATAAAACTATTTATTTATTTGGTCGTACTGCTCTGGTGGTTATTTAGCCGTGTGTACATTCAGTGCCGTTTCTGCTACTATTTCAGTTACTTTTTCTGTTACTATTTCTGTTACAATTTCCATTACTTTTTCTTTAGCCATTTGTTATTTGTTATTTGTTGTTCATCTGTTTCACATATTTACATGAAATTGCAACTTGTTTATTTTAGTTTAAGTTTTCTATTGTACACAATTTAATACAACTCGAGTGTGTGTGTGTGTGTGTGTGTGTGTGTGTGTTGAGACAGTGATACTTGATTTTGGGGATGTAAAAAAGGCCATGAAATAAAATTGAGCATCTCAGATTAAACTCAAACTCACATATTCCCCAATGTTTTGTCTTGTCAGAGAAGTAGAGAGAGGAGAGAGGGAGATGGAGTGAGTGAGGGATAGAGATAGAGAGAGAGGGGGAAAGAGAGAGTGTGTGTTATCCCAATGACATACTTGCATAACACACAAATATTTTAAGTTATTCAAAGCTTGAAATTTCCATTGTCATTGAGTGGCGTAAACAATTTATCAAGTGAACATATCCATTCACTGTACAGTATGCACATGCTATGGCTGACCGCTATTTTGATTTACTTGCACGTTCAACTATTTGCATTCGCTTCGATCTGTGAACTGTGAACTATCCACTGTGAACTATATACAGTGAACTATGAACTGTGAACTATGAAACTCTGAACTCTGAACTTTGAATTTTGATCTCGTTGTTATTTGTCTTTAGTGCTTTGTATTTTGTACTGCAGTGCAGCATTTGTCACGGGGATTTATTGTGTTATGCGGTCTAGAAATATGAGCTATGAGTGACACTGGGATTGGCATCGGACAGCCTGACCCTAAAGGAACACCCTTTCTACCCCTCGACCTCTGCTTGTCTTCCTTGACTTCGACTCACTTTTCAATTCATTTTGTTGTCTTCCAGACAAGGTGCAGTAAGTGCCTTAAAACATGTCACAACAGCTGCCGGACATTTGCAATAATGTGCAACCAGCTACGTTGTGCTCCATTTCCCATTTCCCATTTCCCTTCACCCATTTCCCTCCATTTCCCTTCATCTCAGTTCCCTTTTATTGTGCTTGGCAGTCGGGCTATTGTTTTCTGTCGGTCTTGTCATTGGGCTTATTTGCATTTCACATTTTGTTGGCGTTTAGTATTCCTTAACATCCTCTTTGTCATCGCCTTCCACTTTCCACCTGACAGTTTTCCCATTTCTCCTTTCCCTTTTACCGAGCACAGCACCGTGTCGCTCTGAATAAATCTATTTCTACACAGTTACAAAAAAAGTTGGTCTTCAGCTAAGATTCTGTTCACAATATTTGAATCTATTGCCAATTAAATATTGTTTGATTAAAAAATAGTTTAAGAGCATTTCAAGCTGAACTAGTTTCATTTAGCTCTTTTTTAGACCCCGTACTCTAAAAAAGAGTAGAGGGGTCTATTAAGTTTGTCTGAAGCGAAATGTGTGTAACAGGTAGAAGGAGGCTTTTCCGACCCCATAAAGTATATATATTCTTGATCAGCATGAACAGCCGAGACGATATAGCGATGTCCGTCTGTCTGGCCGTCTATCTGTCCGTCTGTCCGTCCGTCTGTATGATCACCTGGATCTTTTAAACTACAAGAGCTAGAGCCACCAAATTTGGAATGAAAGTCCGTCTGCTTCGCGAGCAGATCAAGTTTATTTCAAATTGTAAAAAACTATTTTCACATCACCATAACTTGAAAACGACTAGAGCTAGGAAGACCAAAATCACACATTATGTGTATGGTACCTATCTAACTATCCTCACTAAATTTGGTCCGGATCCGACAACTGTAGCCTATAGCTCCCATAGGACAAATCGTTCGAAAATTACTTTTTGTATGGTAAAACGCGCACTAGAATGAGTACGGCGTCTTTTACAGTCGGCTCGCTCGACTGTAGCCTTTCTTACTTGTTTTGCTTAAAAAAAAACCTTTGGCTTGTTAACAAATGATATTAGTTTAGGTGTGTCTGAGATTTAGTAGTCGAATTTAGTTGTCAGAATTCTTTCCGATAACAAATTTTATTTACACATTTCTTAAACTTCATTTTAAAAGCTGGTAAGTTTTGGTTTTTATGAGTGTATTATGTATATTGTTTGCCATAGGACTAAGTAAAGCTTTAGCCTTGACTTGGCTTTGTGGCTGTCTGCTTTGCTGTCTATCCTGCTGTCTGTCTGTCTGTCTGTCTGTCTGTCCTTCTGTCTTTAAGTTCCTTCGTCTGTCTGCCTATCGCTTACCTGTCACCAGATTGGCATGATGAAACTGGCATACGGCATCTGCCTCAAACCAGGAGATGCGATCACGAAAGAAGCGATAGAACACATTTAAGCCCTCCTGTGGCATTGTCCAGGTGTTGCTCACGTTTACCTGTAGAAAAAAGGAAAACGAACAAGAGAATCAGTAAAGAGGAAAATGTATGAGAAAAAGTATGGAATGTATGAGAAAATCAGCTGCATACAATGATTTCTACGCTTTGTCTTGTCTTTCGAGAATTGACTGTGGCACACGCCTCTCAAAGCGGCGTATACTTAATGTATTAAGCATACGCCACGTAAAACGCCTTCATTTTTAATGTTGTTCCACACACAGAACACACACGGAGACATGTATAATGGGACTTAAAAAAGAAATACACACACACACTCATACACACACACACACACACACACACACCGAAATACACACTCAAACACACATAAATACACGTGTTATGTATGCTTAAGTGTGTGTGACACGTGTGTGCTTGTGTGTGGTGCGTGCCTATGTGCAAATGTTGCTAAAAATAAAAACAAGCGAGTGCACAAGACCTTAATATACCCTATGATTTACCTAGTAAAGCCAAAATTACGTTTTTTGAACAACTTTTTGGCTTCCAAGCTGTCTTTATGGGCTCTACCATCCCACTAAGTTCATTATACCCCCATTACAGGGCATCAAAATGAGAAAATGTGCGCTTTGAAGGCCACCATGTGTACGAGTAGATGTACTTCATTAGCTTAGGCAGCAGCCGGTTAAGGTTGGTCGTGAAGGCTTTGCTGGGGAGGGCTGAGGGGTTGACAAAGTGCTCATGTAGAGTGCCAAAAAGGAACAGGGGGAGGGGCGGTAAGGGCGGCTGAGGTACAAAAAACTGAATAACGAATGGGACAGATGGTATATAAAGCCCAGCATAGCGCAGGCCATAATACAGACCAAAAGCAGCAACTTTTTCCTTTTGTAACAACCGTCAAGGGTGCAAAAACTAAGGGGGTGGAGGTAGCGGGACGGGGGAGGGTGGATTGAGGTTAGGTCTGGTTTTGGATGAATGAATGGTGTGCCTTCCTGGGACTGTCGCGGTGCTTAGGCGCCGTAATGCCAATGCGACCGACACTGCCAGCACATTAACTAATTACGAATAAAAGTAGAGGCCAAAAACAGAGAAAATGGAAGAAAGAGAGAGAGAGAGATAAAGAAGAGAAGGGTGAGGGCGGAGGTAGGGGGCGGGCAGACAGGCGTGTGTGCGAAAATAAATATGCATATAAACATAAGCCAGCGTAAGATTAAGAGCACATCAAAAATCTTTTTATGCTCGAGTTTTTTTTTTTTACCAAAAAGCAAACGGAAAAGCGAAGACTTGGCAAACCAAATAACGGTTAGAAGAAACAGAAAGCCGTGTTACATTTTATAAAGCCAGATTTACCAAAGAACACGTCTAACAGAAATTAATCGACTCATAAAAAACATAAACAAATGTTACTGTACTTAAAAACAGTTGACAGCATATTGTATACCCTTTACAGCAGGCGCATTTGGATGGTAAGCTCACACTTATTATTTTAGGCACTCATACTGTTTAGTCACAAAGCGATCAGTTATGTATAGCGAAAGTTATGGCGTTTTAAAATTTGGCTGCCTAAAAGTATGCAACATTTTTTTTAATTTACAAAAACTTAAAGTTGAACACATATATATAATATGTGAATATTAACGAGTAAAACTCTTTTGTAAATTAGTTGATATTCAAACGAATATATTCGTATTATTGAATTATTCATTGAATAATCACTGTTGAAATGTTTGAGAACCAGTTGAGAATGAAGTGGGTACAAGTGCTGCAATTTCATGTGGTGTTATCGAGAATTCCCCCATTTTTTTTTTACTTTGGTGGCATGAAGAATTGTGCATTGCGCATACGCCGCGTGGCCCGCAGTCTTTGTGTGTGTGTGTGTGTGTGTGTGTGTGTGTGTGAGGCAACAAAGTGAAAAAACGAGGCAAACGTTTCATTAAGTTAATTAACTTTTAATTGAAATTGTTTGGCAGACGCAAGAGGCATGCGGCGTTGTACTTTCATCTTTTAATTGCAATTTGCATGAAGAAAAAAAAAAAAATGGAAAAAAATGAAAATTTTTGAGACTCATCATAAAAAAAAAAAAAAATGAATGATATAACAATAATATTGTTGACTTAAGAGCCTCTCAGCACCTTCAAACACCATCAAAGCGTGGCAAATTCATTTGGAAATGAAACGGAAATAAAAATATTTCAAGGAAAAATAAATCGAGTCAAGAATTTCAATTAATGAACAGTGAAAATCATGCGGAAGAGGAGCTGGTGTTGGGTGTACTTCTCTTATCATTCAGACATTTGATTACCTCAGACCTCACACAATTTCAAAGTCAATTTTCAAAGCATATTTCAATCAAGATTTATTCTCGGGAAATCAATCAAAAATTATTAATTATTTTTCAATTAAATCACAAATTTTGATTGTAATAAAGTTTTTAGTATTTAGACCCCGTACTCTAAAAAAGAGTAGAGGGGTCTTTTATGTTTGTCTAAAGCGAAATGTGCGTTACAGGTAGAAGGAAGCTTTTCCGACCCATAAAGTATATATATTCTTGTTCAGCATCAACAACCGAGACGATATAGCGATGTCCGTCTGTCCGTCTGTCTGTCCGTCCGTCCGTATGAACACCTGGCTCTTCTAAACTACAAAAGCTAGAGCTACCAAATTTGAAATGAAAGTCCGTCTATATGTCAGGCAGATCAAGTTTATTTCAAATTTTTGCCACGCCCCCAACCGCCCCTGCACATTGTAAAAAACTATTTTCACATCACCATAACTTGAAAACGACTAGAGCTAGAAAGACCAAATTATGTGTATGGTACCCAGCTTAATATCCTCACCAAATTTGGTCTGGATCGGACAACTATAGCCTATAGCTCCCATAGGACAAATCGTTCGAAAATTACTTATTTGTATGGTAAAACGCGCACTAGAATGAGTACGGGGTCTTTTACAGACGGCTCGTTCGACTGTAGCCTTTCTTACTTGTTTTTTATTGAATTTTTCTACCTTTAATTTATTTGGAAACTGCATTCCATCAAATAATTAAATCAGTTGCTGTTTCACAAAGTTTTCAATACGTTTTTCAAAGCAACTTTGATTAACTTTTAGTTTAGAACACTCAGTAAGTAAATTCCAGCTTAATTTAATACATTTGTTCTAAATTCTAAGATAGCATTTTCATGTACATGTCACTTAGAAAACTTCAGGGAGAGAACGATTCTAATGAAGTAACAATTACTGTAAATGACATGTTGAAACTTGCATGAACATGATGTACGTGAGCAAAGAAAAAAGTAGTGCACACATTAATAAACAGTTTTCCAAGCGATGCCAAATGTGAATACCAAATTCAGGTAATGAAAACTAATGGGAAAAATTGCAGTTGTCAAGCAGTGATTTTTGGGGAAAATGCATTGAGGATGTCTATCAATCAAACTGGAAAGCTGTACATATTAAGAATTAAACATGATTTTTCAGTTTCATTAATCAAGCTCTCTTATTGTCTGTCTGTCTCTCTCTACCTCTCTCTGTCTCTCTCTGCCTCTCTCTGTCTCTCTCTGCCTCTCTCTGCCTCTCTCTGTCTCTCTCTGCCACTCTCTGTCTCTCTCTGCCTCTCTCTGCCTCTCTCTGTCTCTCTCTGTCTCTCTCTGCCACTCTCTGTCTCTCTCTGCCTCTCTCTGTCTCTCTCTGTCTCTCTCTGTCTCTCTCTGTCTCTCTCTGTCTCTCTCTGTCTCTCTCTGTCTCTCTCTGTCTCTCTCTGTCTCTCTCTGTCTCTCTCTGCCACTCTCTGTCTCTCTCTGCCTCTCTCTGTCTCTCTCTGTCTCTCTCTGCCTCTCTCTGTCTCTCTCTGCCTCTCTCTGCCTCTCTCTGTCTCTCTCTGCTTCTCTCTGTCTCTCTCTGCCTCTCTCTGCCTCTCTCTGTCTCTCTCTGTCTCTCTCTGTCTCTCTCTGTCTCTCTCTGTCTCTCTCTGCCTCTCTCTGTCTCTCTCTGCCTCTCTCTGTCTCTCTCTACCTGTCTCTGCCTCTCGCTCTGCTTTCCTCTGATCAACATTGTTGACAGCTGCAAATTGAATGAACGAAAAATGCAAAAAATTAAAAAAATATACAATAATCTAAATAATTGCAGACATGCAGTTTTCCGCAGGTTTGCATGTGTGTGTGCGTGCATGTGTGTATAAAAATGTGCAATTATTCAGGGCGTATACATAATTATTCAATTACTTATTTACACACGAAAAATGTCATGAATAATTCGCGTGATTCATGAATTAAAAGAACAACAACAACAACAAAAATTTATAAAATTTCAAAGAAAAATAAGAAAAAAAGAAACTTTTGATATGAAAATTTTAATGTAAATAACAAAAATTAACTGCAATTACGCATACGCCGCGTGCACCCGAATAAATTGAACTGCATCGCATGCAATTTCAAACCAGATGCAACCAAAAAGCCAATATACTCAAATTTATATGCATTAAATATTTATACAAAAGTTGATTTCTTTTTGCATTATTCAAGCGACACGAACTTTTTTTTTTTTAATGAACGCGTATCTAGGAAAATGCAAAATTATAATTTCCATGCATTCTGATTTATTTTATTTCTTTTAAAAGGGTGTGCTGTGAACGTTGGAAAGTAGGAATCATAAAGAAGCTGATTTCTAGAACTCTTTAATGTGGGTATATGTATATATTCTTGATCAGCCACAACAGTTGAGTCATCAAAGCCATGTGGAACTGTATAAACAAAGGATTCAAAGAGAGCTAAAGAGTTAGAGCAACCAAATTGGGCATAACCGATGTCAAAAAAAGCTAAACAGATCAAAATTGTTGTTTCATCTCTTAGTCACACCCCTTTATAGCCCTTTCCACAAAGTATCAAAGAAGCAGTGTTTTAGCTATGTTGTTCAAACTCACACTGCACTTACTTAGCTTATCTACAAACGCACTAAGTCTTGTACAAGTCGATCTACTATATCTTATAGCTGTCATAGGAAGAATCTGCTAAAATTTAGCTATAAATAACATGTATAAAAACTATTGAGTTTGGTGAACCATTTAACTCAAACTGACAAATAATATACTAGTTAAAACTCTGAACAAACTGACTAACTCTCAAAATCGGTTTACTATATCTTATTGTAGATTGTACGGCGGATTAATTAAAGCCAGCTATAACCCAGCTGGAAATCAACTTTCTATTCATAATAAATATTGAACCAAGTAATGGGTATGCTTAAGTCGTGCCAACTCCCTTACTATGTATTTTTTTTGGCTAGCTCTTGTGGAGCTCTGAGACTTCTGTGCCTATGATTGCTCGGAGTTTGTTGACTCTTTTTGTTGTTGTTGTTGTTTGTGTTGTTGAAGAAAAAGACCCAGAAGGAAGTTCAGAGAGAGAAAGGGGCATTTAGGGCAGAGTGGAAGGGAAGGGGGAGTGGCAGGGGGAGCAGGGGAGCACCACTTAGCAAGTTGCAGTGCAAATAGTTCAGGTTCTTGAGTTTGTTTGACTGTTTGCCTCGTTACTCATTGTTTGCAGTTATGATGAAGACGCGCAAAGAAACCCGAAGAACGTTCTTCTTCTTTTCCTCCTTTCTTCTTTGTTGAATAAAAGCCTGTTACAATTTAAACAAAAGAATAAGTGAATGCACTAAACAATTCATTATACCCTGTAAAGGCTTAAATGAGTAAGGAGTTGTGAACGACTGGAGGGTAAAAAATTAATTGAAGTTTTAAAAAAAGTGCAAATTTTATTAAAAAATTTATATAAATTAAATTTTTGTTTTATAAAGTTTTTTTTTTATTTTTTAAGATTTAAAACAATATGAAAAGATTTTTTTAACCTTAAAATGTTTTCTAGGGTATCTCTCCGCCGTTCAACTACTTAACTTTGTGCACACGTATTTTTGATTTCTCCTGTATAATTTTGGCATTTACATTTGCCTACTTTACCCCTTGTTTTTGGCCCATTCCAAAGCGCTATTTGCCCTGCACTTAACGACAAGTTTTGTGTCCGCTTTGTGTTTGTATAGGTTAGGGAGAAAGGGGCGGGGATGGCGAGTATGGGGAACACGGGACAAGGATTAGCATAGCACAATGCAATGCTAACTGCAGTCAAAGCCTTTGTCTTTATGCTCCTGTGCTGCTGGGGAATCAGGCCAAGAGTTTCACTAACGGCAACTTCAGCTACAACTCCAGCTTAAAATTCTTTTTAGACCCGGTAGCTAAAAAAAACCAAATGGTGTATTGAGCTAGTGAAAAAGAAAGTCTAATAAAGGGGGAAGTGGGCTTGATTTAGTCCTTTTTCTCTTACAACAACTACTATGTATACTACTTTGAATCGGTTCACTATAACATATAGCCACCATATAAATACTAAATCGTTATTAGATAAATCACTTAAAAGACATCTCGTGCCTTAGTACAGGGTCTCTTACAGTCGGGTATCCCCATCACTACTAGACTTTTGTTCTTTGCATTCAAATGCTTGTAAAAATTAAGACAAGATTATCTTAAGTCGTTTTCCATTTTTTTTTGATCCATTCTCTAAAAAACAGTAAACAAATGGCGCCCAACGTGGGTCTGCATTGGAAAATACCTTAATAAGCATTGAGTTTTCTGCCTGAATGGCGAATAAATAGCTTCCTACACGATTCTCGATTAATAATGGCTGAATTAAGCCAAACATAATTGTGGGTCACGATAAGCGTGCTTAGCATTCATGATTACCAATAATTTTGATTGTGTAATTCCCCCCTAAACCATTCAGACTCCTGTCCCTGCTTCTCCCCTACCAAGTGCCGGGTACCTTGAACCGATTGTCAATTCCCAATTCATGTTTCCCCATTGCTCCATCAGGTCGATTGGCTTCTAAAGGTACTTTCTATATATATTCAAATTCAATGTTATGCATAGGCATTCACAATACACACACAAACACACACACACAGCACACCTATACACACCTACAAGGAACAAGTGGTGTGACAGTGGTGCTTAAAAATCAAAAGTGCGCAGCATCCTTGTCACTACGAGTTGATGCCATAAAGATAGCTAACGATAGACAGTTACGACATCCTGCAGACAGGACACGGCAGGAGACTATGGTACAGTTAGGTAGCGGCGGGGAGAGCGATAAAGGTAGCGCTCGTGAATTTGGGAATATTGGCTTTTTATACCTGTTAGGCATAAAAGAGAAGGGGTATTTTGAATTCCTTGATACACTGTGACAAACAAAACCATTTCCTTTCACAATTTCACTTAATTTCACTCAGATCGAGCTAATATTATTTAAGTTATAACTGTTTTGAAATTTGTGTAGTGCGTGAAACCCTGAAAGTATGCAGCACTTTTTATGTTTCTTCCGTTTGATGTTTATTTTTGAATTGAATATGTATTCAAATTGAGTAACAGGTATCTCAAAGTCAAGAATTTGGTAATAAGCGTGCGACTTTTTGGCATTGAGGCTGACACACACCTGTATTAGCAATCCTTTTGATGTATTGTAATATTTTATGCATGCCAACGCTTTCAACTTATTTTGGGACTCACAATATACATATATAAATATGTATATATGCATAACTGTGTGTGTGTGTGTGTGTGTGTGTGTGTGCGTAGGTGTACATTGTACAGTAACTTTCCCCTATAAAGCACACTTAACTGTGTCAAATGTCATGTCATTCGCTAACACGGTCTGCCGTACTCGCTACAAAGTACGGCTCGACAAAAATAAAGAAGTAGAAGAAGAAGAACAAGCGGTATATCTACACGCATGCAACACCTGTCTGTACATTGTCGCATTGCGTTGGCTTGAGATGATGGCCCCGATTGCTGAGTGCTTCTTATGGCCATTAAGGCAAAGATGCCTCAAAACGTTCTAAGACTGAGACAGCTGAGTGAAGCCTTAGCTCTGAATAAAATATATGCGAATATTCCGTTATTTCGGTATTCCGGTATTCCGGTATTCGAGTACAGTCATCCACTTTTAGGCCTTTCTTCATTTTGCTAACATCACTTCAAGTTTCCCTCTCTAATTGAAGGACAAAATCCTTCAACAAATTTGAAAAGCATCAAACAATTTTCCAACATTATTTTCCTCATTGACTTTATGTTTTGGGCGTAGTGAAAATACAGCTTTTAGATCTTTCAAATCTGTTTATTTTAGTTGTTTTTTGTTTATGTATTTTTTCAGCGAATTTTCTATTGAATTGACTAAAAAGTCTGTCGTTGATTACTGACATGAAAAATAAGTTTTATTTTTTTGTAAGATTTGAATAATTTGATATTAATGCAGAATATTTCAGGAAACAAGAAACAGTTTAAGAGAAAAAGAGAGAAAGAGGGAAAAAGAGGGAGAAAGACAGAGAGAGGAAATGCCGAGAGGAAACTGAAATCTGCCTCGCCGGCAGACCCTGCGTATGCGTAATTTGTGGTCATGTTTTTCTCATTACGATTCGCTCACCTTTCAAAGGTAGTGGGAGTGGCACTGACAGTGGGAGTGGCAGCGACAGACGCTAGCAGAGGGTGGCTATCAAAAAACAGTTCCATTTGCATTTATTTAAGTCGAACAATCAGAAATCTGAAATCAGAAGCAGCTTCGCCCATTGAAAGCTCAATTTGTTGCGACGCAGTGCTGATAAACGATTCAACGACGCCCGAAAAGAAGAAGAGTTCGACAATATGACAATGGGACAGTTGGACAGTTGGACAGTCGGACAGTTGTACAAACTGACAGCTCGATAGCCGTGATAGTGTGGCAGGCTGTTTGACAGTCAGGTAAAATTTGTGATAAGTCTCTTACCTCAAATGACAAGTAGCAAAAACGCTTGGCGAGAAGTGTTCCAAAAAAACCAGAAAAGAACATAACTAACATATATCTTTAAATATATGTATACACACATAACTGTACACTCCAAAAAAATAATGTGATAACTCCAATTAACTCGGATTAAACAAACTTTTTTTCCTGCACACAACTTAACCTATAAATAAAAAAAAAAAATAAATTTTGTTAAAGTTTTTTGAGTTCATTTGTTGCAACTTTTCAAGGGGTAAACCAGTAAGACAGGCTAGAGTCCAGCGTGCCGACAGTAAAAGACCCGGTACTTTCTACCTATTTGACTTATAGGAACTATAGGATATAGTTGTCCGATCTGGACATTATTTCTGTCTTTTAAATCTCAGTTGAATTTGTAGTTTATTTTACATTTCTACTCAAGACATTCCATATTTTTTCAAAAATTTTGTCTGATTTTCTAACAGTGCATGAAATGAGCACACGGTTGAAGGCAACTTGGCCAATAGAATGGGCGTGGCAAGACTTATAAATAAAGCGATGCTACCGCCACACCCTCACACACACAAACACACACACACACATAGGACTTACACAAGTGCATTGTCCTTGGCGTGACCCTCCCGTCCCTTCCTCTCTCTCTCTCTCTGTCTCTCTCCCTTTAGCGGTGTGGAAGACCATCAGAGTCTGTGCCACAATTGGTGCAACATCAACGTGGCAACAATGTGGACAAAGTGACGCCACGTCGATGTGTCTCTTTTCGGTGTTGCTTTCACATCTTCTTACATTTATCTTTCTGCTTCTTCCACACCTCTCTGTCTCCCTTCCACCCACCACCCCATCATCACCTCCATAGCGACTTTTCTGCTACGTCTGCTCATATAACAGGCAACTGTCGCATTCGCTAGCAAACGACATGCAACCAAAATTTATTAAAATAGAAGACATCTTGAATGTCATGCAGTCATGCAGTCAAACAGTCATTCCATCATTCAACCGTTCAGTCATTCCATCAGTAAGTCAACATTGTAAGAAGATCTGAACACACATTTCTGGTGTATGTGTGTGTGTGTGTGTTTACTTTGTGTGCATCCCTGGGCCAATTGACAACATTGAGCAGCAAATGCAATTCCATTTTCAACTACTCAATTTAGCTTTTCGTTGTTGTTAATTAGACACTGCAATGAAGCGCATAAAGAGTGCTTTGAGTTTTAATATAGTGAGCACTTAATACTCACGATTTGGTTATAAAACTAATATGTCTGCTCCAAAACGGCAAACAAAAATAACTACAGGGCTACGTACAGTCGTGTTCACTTTACACATGACATATTTACTACTCTTTAATAATTAACATGCCATTGAACTGAATTTAACATGGCTGTTAATTGATAACCCTGTTAAATAACAGCATTTCTGTTAACAGTCTTTAACAAGATCTCTTAACATTAAAGCGCTATGCTAAATAAGACAATTTCTATGGCTAGCAGTTTTTTTTTTAATCCTTTAACAGCTTAACTCATATTAACATTTTTCCAACATAGAATATAAAACGATGAGCAATTAAAACTAATTAGATTGAAAACAAAGCAGTGCGCGTAATGCGGTTGTCTCGCTCTAACCAAGGGTATTAGTCATGTAATGCGCTTAGCAAGCAGTTTATATCTTGAATGAATTTGCTTAGTGGCTATTCAGTCCATAATGACGCAAAGCTACTAATTCACTTCCCGATGCGCACTCTCTTTTGTGCTCTCCCTCACTCTCTCTCTCTCTCTTTCATTCGCTTCTCTTTTCCACTCACATTAGTCGCTGCTGCAGTTGACATGCGTTTTAAGCCCAAGGATTTTAGCGTTATATTCTATGCGTCGTCAAATCCTTGCACTACTTTCGACTCAATGCTGAATAATACGCTCAAAGACGTAAAATATTAACAGTTGCACTTAAGTATATATTTTTATATAGAAACTTATCTATGTACCTCTATGTATGCACATATATACACATAAGTCATTTCAAATACTATATTCTGAGCACCACAAAAAAAAAGAACAGGAACTGTGAGTGTGTGTGTGTGTGTGTGTGTGTGTGTGTGTGTGTGTGTGTGTTTGTGTGTTTGTGTGTGTGTGTGTGTGTGTGTGTAGCTGTGTCTGTGTGAATAGTTGGGGCCACAGTTGCTAGTGTGAAAATATCTTCGCTCTTTTTTTTGCAACCGGCTTAAGTGATTTACTTTAATAGTGCTCTTCATGCACACACATTTAAATATATACACAGACAGTGGCTGGTGGCTGAGTGGCGAGGGGTGGGGGCAGAGTTGGTGAATTGCCAAAACGTTGCAGCTTCATCACAAGACGTTACGAATGGCAGTTGAAAAGAAATTAAATTGTTCTCTATCTCACTCGCTCTCGCTGTATTGCACTGCACTGCGCTGCTAGCATCTGCTGCAACAGAAGCAGCGGCAGCGGCAGAGACAGCGGCAGTGGCAGCGGCAGCGTTGGAGGCGGGGGCTTAGCAGCAGAAGTTATTCGCTTCGCTCAGTCGCTGCAGTTGCTGACGACAATTTGAAAGACAGCAATGCATATCTACAAATGCTTTGGTGTGTGTTTGTCTCACACTATATCTTTGTGTGTGTATGTGTGTGTGTGTGTGTAAGTGTGTGTAAGGCATTTAAAGTTTCTAATTGAAATTAAAAGAGAGCGCTGGGCGCTGATGGCTTCAGTTAAACTTACACTCTCAGACAGAGCGAGCGAGATAGCCAGCTAGACAACGTGTGTGTGCGACAAGATAAAAAGATAACGGTTATGTTAGTTGACAGAGAGAATAGAAACGAAAGAAACCGAAATAAGTGAAGTGTTTTTTTTTATGTGAGTTTCGAGGCTACAAAAAGGTGTGACCATGCCACAGTATTTTCTAAGGCTATCTAATATTAAACACGTGCATGTGACTTTGCTTAAAATTGAATAGTTTGTTAAAACACTGGACCAACTTTGTGGCCATCAATAGAGCGAAACTTTGGCTCAATTAAACTGTCGACTGAAAAGTTTTGAAAAGACGAGTGGGCTAACATGTGCTTAATATTGAAGTATCATCATCATGTCATTTACTGTGCGGTCTTTATGGCTCGCCTTTACTATGTACACAGCTCTGGGCACATTGAAAACTTTGGCTCCACTTCCCATTCCCCTTCGTTCCGTGCTTTCACCTACTCTGCCTGCCTGTGGCTAGCCTAAGGATTCGATTTCTAATTAAAAGCGCAAAAGTTTTCGTCCACGAATTTTGTCGGCCATTGCTCGATATCGATATCGAAATCGACGCATGAGGGGGGTAGGTAAGGAAGTGGGAGAGGGGAAACAAAAGTATCTGTGCGTTTTATACCTGACTCCCAGTTTGTCCTGCAGCCAAAAAGGTAAATCTATTAAATTATTAAAATAAATTCGCTTTTGGATTATTGCATGTCAGAATTTCTCGAAGTCATTTGAGCGCTGATTGATTGTTTGAAATCAGCCACAAAGTATGCAACGAAATATTTCACTTTGCCAACTTGTATAGATACCAAATGTATCTAACAGATACACATGTACTGATTAATTTCCCATATGAATCAAACCAAAAGTGTACAACAAACAAACGAATTCAATTTGATCAAAATTAAATCCATTTTGTGAAATTTGTATGTTTTGAGTTTCAGTTGAAATATTTTTGACACGTATCTAAAAGCAACACAAACAATTTAGCTTACAGCTACAATTTTATTAAATTGTTTTTTGTTTAGTATTACATGAGTTTCCAAATATATCTTCAAGATAGATGTATCTGTAAGCTGCTAACTGTAACCAAAACACTTGAATTCTTAAACCAATTTAACTTAATCCACACACTTTAGCATGAGAATTTAGCACAGTATTAATGTAACTCAGAGATAAACTTACTGTTAGACTTAACGACGTGCGACTGGCTTATCATACCCATCATTAAAGCCTGATTACAGGGTGTAATGTAGCAAAAACCCCCAAAGAAAAGTTGTTAAACTTGTGGCACATTTAATTAACATGAATCAGTGGCTTTATTTCCAGGCAGGGGACGATTTCGAAGGGACTGCGTATGTGTGTGTGTGTGTGTGTGTGTGTGTGTATTAGGCCTGCGGGGGAGTGTGTGTGTGTGTGGATACGTCTTTCATTTGTGTAATTTGTTAGCGCTGAGTTTCGAGCAATAAACTTTAAAATTTCATGCCAACGAATCATTAAACTTAAACGAGCACTAAATTAACAATTAATGCACACATGTGTGTGTGTGTGTGTGTGTGTGTGTGTGTGTGTGTATGGGTGTATATTTTATGGCTTAGCATACACAAATTACTTAATGACATTCTTTATTGTTCAATTATTAAGCAGAACATGGGCAACATAAAAAGTTTAACACACATTAGAGCCCAATTGTTGTTGCTTTTTTTCTTATTTTCTCTCTTTTGGCCAGTTGCCGTTTTAGCCAACTTTTGCTACGCTCGCTTGGCTTAATCAGGCCAACTGCCTCGACTGCTGACTGTCTCGATTAATGGGCCAACATTAGTTATCAATGATGCCCAAGTGAACAATAATGTTTCAACGCCAACGTTCAACATTCCCACGAACAGCAGCTCCAGAAACAAACACTCATCATCATTATCATCATCATCATCGTCATTATCTTCACTGCGATTATGAGCATTGCATCAATGATTCGCATCGACAACTGAGTCTCATTATGGCAGCTCCATCGCCTTGCCTCATTATCGTCTGGCTAGATTTCATTCTGGCTGAATTTCATTCCATGTTAAGTATGTCCGAACTTTGACCGAATCTCTCGAATGTTTCAAATGTCTGGAAATTAATTTGGCTTCATTGCCGCAACAGCTGTTGTTTTCATATTTTTCAGACCCTGTACTTCTAAAGTGTGCAAAGTAACTGTTAAGTGCTGGTAGGAAAAGTGTTCTATAAATGGGATAATTTAATACTAAAGTTTGTGTCTTAGCGTATAGAAATCGAAGTACAGGGTCTTATACAATCTGGCACATCGATCAAAACGTCTCTTCTCGCTTAAGCTGTCGTAATTAGAAAGGTTTCAGTGGTTTTGCACTGGATAATAAACCGCTGAACACTTGCAGATATAAAATCCTTTTATTTTTTTAGTCTCTAGTCTCAAGTCTTCAACTAAAGTCTTCTACAGTTAAATATAATTAGTTAAACTAAACAAAGTAACTTAAATTAAGCTAAACAATTGAAATTCTTCAACAATACACAGCCGCCAAAAGAACATAACCTCAAATTAGATAAAAAGATAACGGTAATTTAAAGCTAGAAATAGTGAAAAGACAAGTTATAAGCAAACTATCGTATATACAGCAAAGGACATACAATATTGCAATCGATAGCTTGAAGCACGTACACGTCGTAGTTTGTTATTGTAGTTTTCCTTGTTGTTGTTGTTGTTGTCGTTGTCTTTGTTGTTGTTGTTGCTGACTTTTATAATTTGCTGCCAAATTGAAGTGAGACGCTTTGTTTGTGCATAACGAGGCGTGGAGCGCGTTAAACAAAGAACACAGAGCGAAGAGACCAAAGACGAAAGAGACGCAGAAGACTCGAGCAATGCCAAAGCAAACGCCGCCACCCAACCCAAGAGAGCCAGCAACGATGAGTGAGAGAGATGGGGAGCGGGAGAGCGTGAGTGGTGAGAGCGCAAGGTTGTGGGCTTAGGAGTGGGGGTAAGTGCTGTTGCGTTAGCTTTGTGCAGCGACAGAAAGAAAGAGTCGGAAGAGGGGAAGAGGAGCAGAAGGAGAAGGGGAAACAAAATGGATTTTATGGGCAAAGCAGTGAAATAAACCAACTGCAAGTGCACCCGCATACGCAACACTACGTAACGCTACGTAACGCTACGCAACGCAACGTAACGCTACGTAATTCAACGCATTGTTAAAAGACTCGCGAATCCGGGTCAAAGCAGACAAGGACAAGGTGGAGAAAGGGAAGGAGGAAGAGTAGAAAGAGGAGCGCAATTGAGTTGATTACCGCCTGTTAGAACAAAGAACGAGCGCGTTTTTTACACGCCCAGAAAAATGGTTGCCCAAGTGACAAATGCATCAAATGCATTGCCCCACTCTCTACCCCCTTCTCCCACTTTCTCCGCCCCTCTCCACACGCTCTCATTGTCTATTCGCTTTTGTCTCATCAGGTCGTTCAAAGTCACAATAAAAGCGTGTAAATTGTCCGCAATTATCCCACAATAAAGAACGTTTATTAATCCGTTTGAAACACAGCAAATTCACAAATTCTAAACGCTCCAAGAATTTAGTTCAAACACTTTCGACTGCCCAGAAAAGTATGCTACGAAAAATGTTGAACATTTTAGTTATTAAAATGGAAAGTTTATGAAAGTTTTATTAAATACTATTAGTATTATTAAACTTTTATTAAATACTATTAGTTGATATACTTTTTTGTTAGTTATTTGGCTTTTTTTTTTAGCTTTTTGCGTATTTAGAAAATATTTAATCTTAAGATATTAAAATCATAGTCGAAAAAAATACTGAAGACTTATAGACCGTTATTTTTTACACCTTTTAATTAAAATTCACGAAAGGAAAATTTGTGTATTAATATAATTTAATGTTGAAATCTTTCTGGTAATTCTGACTTTATTAACTCGCCTGAAAGAGTTTCCGTAACTAATTTGAAATGAAAAAAAAAAGCGCAATACCAATAAATTGCGAAAGCCCTTTTACCATACGTAGGGTCGTCGGTGAAAAGGTTAAAAAACGAAATGTGAATTGTGGCAAGGGATCTGGCAACGCTGGGCTCCGCATATAGCGTAATTGGGGTAAGTTATTTAGATGATGGGTCGCTACTGCGATGAAAGATGATTTGCGTTGCACGCAATCTGCTTGCCCCCAAGGTTTTGGGGGCAGGTGTTATTTTTTCTTTGTGTTTCCGCTTGGAAATTCGAAATTTGATCTGACTTCGTGTGGAGTTTTTCGAGGTCTCTGCCACATGCCGCATGCCACATGCAGCACATTCCGTTCATGTGATTTCCGTTTCCGCTTGTCGGACTTTTTTTTTTGCCATCTTTAACTTTTTTGCTGTTGTTTTTTGGGTTTTTTTTTGGGTTTTCCTTTGTTTTTATTATATATTCTGCGCTGGGCGCGAAGTAATTGGCTGCGAAAATGCTGCCATAAATCAAAGCGATAATTATGTGGGCGACTGCGCAGCGTTGCCAGATGCCAGAAAGAGCAGGCGGGTAAGAAAGACAGAGAGGGGTAGATAGTGAGAGCTGGAGCACGTTGCAGGCGCACTTTGATTGCCATATACTCGATTTTGGCGGCACTAGAGCCATAAATTATGATTTGATGAGCGAAATAGTTGCAGCTGGCTCAAGGTCGTATATATATTTTTTTAGACTCTGTACTTGAAAAGCAAAGAGGGTGCTTAAAGCTAAACGACCAAAAAGAAGTAAAGTGCTAGTGACAGCAGTTGTGATACAAAGTTTTTAGTCATTTTAGCTTTTTTTGTTTGGCTGCTCAAAATTTACAAAAACTTAAAACACTTTAATTTTTAGCAAAAATTTCAAATTTTTTAAAATTTTTTTTCCATTTAGACATTTGATTTTTTTTACCGGGTCACTTAAAGTCGTGCACACTCCCCTGTTGCCTTTTGTAACTCAATGTTTGTTCTTCGTTTTTGTGTGTCCTCTGCTGTCCCAACGGCCTTTGTAGGGCCGATGTGTCCTTGGTGTGTTTTAGTAAAAGAAAAAAAAAAAAAAAAAAAAAAAAAATTGGAAAAAAAAGGAATGAAAAGAAAAACTGAAAGTGGAACAGAACCGTCAGTGGTCTGTTTTGGCAATGACTTTTCTCCACTCCTGAATGTGGGTGAGTTCTATGATTAATTGCATGTTACTGTGGCGACCACATCGTAAATTGCTTTCAGCCGTGTCACCCGCACGTGAATGTCATGAATAAAAGTGGCTAACTGGGGAAATTGGCTAACTGGGAAATTGGGGAAACTAGAGAAACTGTGAAAACTTCGGAAGACTCAAAAGTGTTTGCCACAAAAGCGGGTACAAGCATTAAATTCCCGCATGTTGTGTTCTTGTCTTTGCTAATGTTGCATTATTAATGCATCTGCAACTAAAATGCATCACTCGCCATTTGCCACTCGCCACTTGCCGCAACACTTTGCCACAAGCCTTTGCCAAAAACTCGGCTGCATTTTTGTCTTAAGCCAAGAGAAAACCAAGCAAAGCAAAGCAAAGCGACCAACCAACCAAATAGCAAAATGACCAACGAGGAAGGCAGCTGAAGCTACAGTGGCACAGCACCAGGGTGCCAGGGTGCCAGAGTGCCAGGGTGCCAGGGTGCCAGAGTGCCAGGGTGGCAGGGTGCCAGAGTGCCAGGGTGGCAGGGTGCCAGGGTACCACAGCAGACAGCAGACGCCACTACAGCAATGTAAATGTATTCAGGAACCCACGAGGGCAGTCACTGGAGTTCATGCTACTTAATTTTGTACATAAATAAAGTAATTTAGTAGATTCATTATTGTTATGATTACATTTTCCATTAGATCTTAACAACTATATGATTATTTATTTAAATTAATGTTAATGTTAATTTTTTTATTATTATGATTAGATTTTTTTATTTTTCTTGTTATTTTTAATACTTTAACAATTAAAATTGTAAGAGATCTGTTTCAGGTAGAGATTTAATTGCCATTTTCATTATTATTATTATTGTTATTATTTTTTCAATATTGTTTTTATATCATTGCTATCAATATTATTATTATTATTATTATTATTATTATTATTATTATTATTATTATTATTATTATTATTATTATTATTATTATTATTATTATTATTATTATTATTATTATTATTATTATTATTATTATTATTATTATTATTATTATTATTATTATTATTATTATTTTTTTTTTTTTTTTTTTTTGTTGTTTTATTTTTATTGAAACTTCAAATTTGAACTCAGTTCAGTTAAGTTTACTCACTAAACATACAATAAAATTAAGTGTATGGTTAAACTAACCATACTAAGCTAGAAACAGCTATTACCCTACTCGCTTGAGTTTAAGTGTACGTATGTGTGTGTGTAAGTGTGTGTGTAAGTGCGTAATGCTGTAGAGGGAACTCCTGTGGCGACTTTGGCTATGGAACTCGCTACGGGTAAAAGCAATCACGATAATAAGCATAAATAAAAAGCCCAACAAAAAATTACACGACCATAAAAAAAGGGCAAATGGCAAAGGCAGCGCAGGGGTTGAGGGGAAAGGGATGGGCAAGGGGGGAATATAGGGGTCACAGACTAGCGCAGGGCAGTTTCAACTAAAGGGTGTACGAGGGAAAGGTTAAACATACAAAATGGCACCGCAAGGCAACCCTCCAAGTCCTTTAGACCCCCAACAACAACAACAACAACAACCACTAGAGGGAGAACATTTGGAGGGGAATGAGAACACAAATAAGTTTTGTAGTGGCTTGAAACCGCTGAACAACGTCGTAAAAACTTATTTAATTTGTGATTTATATGAATAAAATTTTCTAGTAAATTCCCAGAAATTATTCATTTCGCAGCGTTCTTAGGGAGGGGCGGAGGGTGGAAAACCCCAAAAACAACAACAACAACAGTAATAGGGAACAAAACAAACGGAAGAAAAATGGCACTGGTAATCGGAGGGTTAAGGAGGATGAAGTGGAGTGGGTGGAGAGGGGAAAGAGGGGGAAAGGAGAGAGAATAGACCGACCAGTCGAAAGGATAAACTCTACAAGCAAAAGAAGTCCACCATTCAGCAAAAAAAGGAGCGGGACTTTCGGCAGTTAGACTTTTTGGCGAATTGCTGCCAGACGACAGCAATGGCGACGATGACGTCGCTATTGACGCCACTTTTCCCGCTCACAACCCCCCTCCCCCCTACAAAAAGCCGTGGAAATCAGAGGAAAAACTTTTTGGCTTGGCTAGCCAAGAGTTCACGTTTTTGATTTACTCCCAAAAAAACATACACACACTTACACACACACAAAACACACACACACAGAGACACACCGAGTCACAGTCACAACTTTGCGCATATAAATTGGGCAATTCAAAATGGTGCCAGCAGCAGCAGCAGCAGCAGGAGCAGAGGAAAATGCCCCACGCCACCACACCACCACGCCTCCTTAACTCAAGAAAAGCCTACGCCCACCGGACGCCAATGTTGGCGCCAGTCATGAAAAACAATTTTCAATTCTTTTTTTTTTCTTTCTACTTTGTTTTTGGTGGGGAAGTAACGCTTAAATCGCTCTATTTACTGACCAACAGACAGGCAGACGTACGGTCAGACAGCCGGACAGCTGGACGGACAACTGGACAGATGGACAGATGGACATCGCGTCCATCCAATTGCCAAATGGAAATTTTACAAGTTTTTGAATTGAAACAAGTTGGAAAATGTGTCATTTGGCGACCAAAGGAGACAGCTACAATTGAGTCTTGGCATCAAGTTGTTTTTGGAAAACCTTTCCGTGGGGAGCAAAGGACACACGAATCAAATCCTATAAGGGTTTAGTACACTGCAAATAAAGTTGGGACTTTTGACTTAAATCAAATATAAGTAATGTAAGAAATAGATTTGATCTCAATACTCAAAAACTTAATTTAGAAAACTTTATTTAAAGGCGAACTATGTTAATAAATATTTTAGCTATTGAAAACTTTATTTGAATTGTTTTTAATTTTTTTTTACCTTGAAGTCAAAATCTGCAGGAAATAAAAGCGAATAGTAAAAATAATGCAGAGCCTAAAAGTATGCAACATTTTTTAACTATAGGCAGGTTCTCCTTTCTTATGAAAGGAAAAGCACTTAAGACACAGTATTTCCACTCTAGCTACTTTACGGCCAGATTTAGCTGGAAAAAATTAGTATCAAAGTCTGATATCGTTTTTAAAAAATTTATTGATAAGTTTTAAACAAAATTCTTTATTTAGAAAGTTCTGAATTATTCTTAATAATAGAAATATCACTTAAATTAGAAGCGTCAGAAATCAAGCGAAAGTCGAGAATTCAAAATTTTAATTAAAATTTAATTTTTTACCACCTCTTAAAACTTTATTCAGAGTTTAAGTCTTTTCTAAAGAAAACGTACTTCTGACTAATTTTTCCAAACTCCGATTGAATTTTAAAATCAAGTCAAATATAGAATTATTCATATGGAAACAAGAAGCTCAGAAAACTTCAAAATAAATCAAAGAGAATTTATAAATTAAACATTTTTCTTAAACTTGAACTTTAATATTTTTATACAATTGTTTCACTTAAATTTTAAGTGTTGTGAATCTCATTCCAAGAAAATTTATTTTCTTTTTTGCACAAAATTGTGTTATATAAAAAAAGGAAGAGGAAGAAGAAGAGGAGCTGTCATTGACCATCATTTTTATTGAAATATTTAAATTAACAGATAATCGAATTATTTTTTAACAATTGAATGTAAAAATTGAAATTAAAGTTGACAACTTAAGTGCTTTTCGCGAGACATAAAATTGCAAATTTCTTCATGAATTTATTTATTTGATTACGAATTCAATAGTGATTTCACATCAATTAATTTGACTGCGTTGATTGATAACTGAAATGCTATGATAAAAGCTATATTGTGTATATATTTTAATGCCGTATCACTTGTCTTTTAGACTGCGTGATGTTGGGGGAGTGAGTAAATTACTTTGGTAGTCGTATGTGTTGAAAAAAGGCTAAATACACCAGCTAAATTATTACATTAACTGTAAAATTGATTTTAAGCTGCTTAAAGTTTAATTTTCTTCAGACTTAATTATATATTGATATCAGTCTATATAAATCTGACTAGATCAATAAAGCGGGCTTTGAAAATCTGCAGCGATTTCCATGAGAACAAGCTCGTGACACTTGTGCTCGCACCCAAGCGAATTAACTTTCTCTCCCGAGAGCACTTCATTTAGCAATTCCCTTTTGCGCGACATCCTTAAACGTTGCGCTGACAGCAGAGCGCAGCGGAGTGGAGTGCACCAGAGCAGTGCATGGAGGGGTGTATAAATTTGTGGAATATTTGGCTTGCGATTACTTACCGCACGTGCATCGCAGCGTAGACTGAAGCTGGCGAGGCACAGGCCCAAAAGTGGCAACATCCAGAGCCGTCGGTTGTACCCAAAGCTGCTACCTTGTTGCACCTCACGCAGCATTTTGAAGTTCTTTCTCTTATATTTTATTAGAATTATTTATTATGATTTTTGTATTGTATAGACGTAAGTTTTTGATTGGCGTTTATTGTAAATTGCCACCGATTTTCACTAAAAAAACGAACAAAAAAACAACAAAAAATGGAGTTTCAATAAGAAATTACTAAGTGGATTTCGAACTGAAATCTTTATGGGTTTCATTAGCTGCTTGCTCTCTCAGTGGATTTCAGAGTTTCGAATTTAGAGTTTAGAGTTGTAGCCTTTGTTGTTGGTTGGCATTTTTAGCTGGATTTTGGTGCCTTTGTCAAAATGCCGGCGCCAATGCGGCTTGTTTACTTTCACTATAATACGCACACACACACAAGCACGCTCTCACACAAGCACTCTCTCACAAACACACACAGACAGACACAAACAACAACAACAACAACAACTCTGGCGCCACGGATTCGCGGCAACAGCACAAAAAGTCAGCGAAAGCAAGCGAGCAAATACAACAACAAGAACAACAGGAAGAAGAACAATAACAAAAACAACACCAACACTAAAACTGAGCTCAACTGTTAGAGCAGCGACTGAAGTAACTGTTCTTAACGAAACGAACCGAACGCGCGCGCAGCACGATTTGTTCTGGCATCTCGGCAGCATTGGCAGCTGCTTTTGTACTGTAACGACAGCAGGCACGGCGAATACAGGATGTTATTTGCGGCAAAAGCGAAAGCTTCACGGCGAATCTAGATGCATGTCTGATGCGGGAGTAAGCAAGATAGCAGCAACTCTGGCTGAACACGCGTGTGTGTGACTGTGTGCGTTCCTTTGTACAAGTGGGCAAGCGGTAGAGTAAGCGAGATAGGAAGACAAAAGGGCCTGGCGTGCCATGAAGTTTATAAAATGTACGTGACTGTGGCTCGCTTAGCGCTTGAAGTGTGTGTTAAGCTTTGCCGCTGCTGCTGCCACCGTCGCTGCTCCCGTCGTTGCTACTCCTCTATTTTCCCTTGGCCTACCCCTTCTTTCGTACTGCTGTTGCCCAATGTCTATGCATTTGGCACAAAATGCTCAAGGACACTCACACACAGACACACACACACACACACACACAGCTGTAAGAAGCGAGAGGGAGAAAGACACTCAAAGTTAATGCTTTTATTGTGCAGCATTTCTTTATTTTTAGTTGATTTGTTTGGACATTTTCGGTTAGTTCCTGCTGGACAGTGCCTGACCTTGGACCTCCCTCCCCTCACTCCCTCCGTTATCCAAGGACTTCATTCAACTTTTGCTCCAATTACAACAATTTTCAATGGACAATGGTCGCCACTTAAACTTCACGCGCTCGATTTCACTTCAACAAGCTTTAGTGGCATAATCCCTTAGCCCCCCACCGATTCCACACCCCATCCCTAAGCTCGACCGACTTTTGCCGACATTGTCCATTCCTACAGTGACTCCGTTTCCTGTTTCCCGTTGCCACTTTCCACTTCCTTCCTGCTTCGCTGCTGATGGTAGTTCACTTTGCGGATTACATTTGTTGTTGGCTCATGACACAAGGAATACATTATCCTAATCAGTGTACACAGTACAGCTGCGCATAAATAGTCAAATATGACAAATGTTTAGAGCGAGAGCACAATAGAGAGACAGAGCGAGAGGGAGAGAAAGAGAGGGAGAGACGTTCCTTTGCTAGGATTAATTGATCGCTTCAATGACAGCTTTTCAAAATCCGATTTGCAGTTTCAATTAAAGGTGTCGCTTTCAAAAATATTAATTTCAAATTCGTCAAAACTAAACCGATTTTGAAACGGAATGACAGTCATACTATGTTCTAAAAGCTAATAAATCACTCGGTTCAAAATCCATTCGGTTCGAAAAAGCAAGTCAATTAGTATTGACTGTTAATTAGTAATAAAAAAAATGGTTTCTGTTTTATTTTTTAAGTTTCAACATGACTAAATTGATTGCTCTTTGAATTTTGCTTATAAACATTTCACTGTTGTATCCTTTGTAGTAGAAAACTGCATAAATTAATAGCGATTAGTAATAATAAGGCCGATCCTAAAAGTATGCAACATTTCTTTACTATCGGCAGTTACAGTTATTTCCACTCAAGCTACTTTACGGCCAGATTTAGCTGGAAAAAATTGGAATAAAATTTAAAAAAATGCACACTTCAATTGAGAAAATTATAGAATCTTTTTATCTTGAAGTCATCATTTAGGTTATCTTAAATTAAAAAATGTTTATAAAAAAGTAACTCTATTTTATATCCAATTTTTGGCTTGTTTCGATTCTGCCAACACTGATACTTTCATTAATCTGGAAGTATTTCTTCGTATAATAAGAAACCACTTGATAGGTCTCCTCAAACCCCCTTGGACTGCGCCTCTGATAATGTAGTCATATGATAATATAAATTAAGTATAAAGAAGATGCCAAACTGTTATAAACCCTGTAGTATACTCTGATTGTAGGTAATCGCACTATCGTTTACTATTACTTGGTTGTACATGTTCTGATTTTAATATCATTCTTGATACTCGTTATTGATTAAAAGATCATGCCTTGAAAAAGACGGTTTTGTGGAAGAAAGGAGAAAGAAAAGAAAGTATGATATAAAAAATACTTATACATACATATATATGATCTTTCTCTCTCTTCACATGTCTAGATGTTTACATGCCAAATTTGGTATTCCTAGACCTTTTCTCCTTAGACAGGATAACCAAAGAATATAGTATTATATACAAATAAATCTTTTAATGATCACAAATGTATATACTTCATGTACTTTATAATAATTTATACTTATTACATGCTTCGATGATCACGAATTTACATACTTTATAATAAACTTATAACACCCTTCGAGCAGGGTATATCAATAACACATTAACTGGTAGTAAATGTGTTTCTAATCATTACAGGGCGTATTAGTTTCTAAAACACGTGTACAAGAGGTAGAAATATTCATGACAATCTCAGGACTAAAGTCTCCAGATATTCATGGGGCGCAGGAGGTTTGATCAGTTGTTTTCCCGCCTCGTCCACGTAGGATGTGTAGGGAACACGGTTGAGTAGTTCGAAGCCCAAGCGCTTCATCATGCGTATGGAGTAGACACTGGTGCAGTCGGAGGTGAACACAGGATAACCCAATTCCCTGCCTCGATCGGCCAGCGCTGTCACGAGGCGTTCTCCAATACGATGACCGCGTAGCGAGGAGTCCACACCGATGGCATGGACATGTAATGCTTTCTTCACACCGAGACGCTCAAAGACATTCGCATCACGTTCCGCAATGGCCAAAATGCCCAAAATACAGCCCCATTTGGTGCCGACATGCTCCGCCATTTCCGCATTGATGTGTTCCTGGGCATCCTCCTCCTTTGGACCCGCGACAGCGGCGCCCACAATGCGTTCCCCGTCCATGGCCAACATGCAGGTGCCATATGGCAGATTGGAGAGCAGGAATTCCTTGTCGGCAGCATCGGGTTCGGGTGGATCGCAGCCTATGGTCAGGGGTTCCTCTCGATAGTAATTAGTTTGCAGAAACTCCATGAGTCGTTCACTGTCATCGGTCGTTGCTATGATCATTTTTATGTTGTCTGCAGCCATTGTGGTAAGAGTTGAGGTCGTTTCTACCTGGGAATTTGTCAGAATGCCGATCGAGACTATTATCAACACACGGCATGGTGCTCAGTGTGACCAGAGTGTGCAGAGTGGGGAATAACAAAAATACTCTAAAATTTAGTAAGGGGATTCCTTAAGCAAGCTAAGATTGGTTTTAGATTCTTTTTTTCGAACAGTTATTAGTTTTAATTAATTGTGAGCGATTAAGAGTTAGTTAGTTATCAGATTATTTAATGCTAATTTAGGCAGCAATACTTTTCGTATTGCAAAAATTAAGTGGAAAATTGTTTTGTTATAAAATCTTCAAATAATGAGAATTCTTTTCGTGTGTAAACATTTAATTAGTAAAGCAAACTTAAGCACCGTAGCACTAAAAATGCCCAAATTACTGCCACATTGGGTACTAGTCATATATATATATATATATATATATATATATATATATATAGATTCATATCAGGCAAACGAAGCACACAAATATTGTAAGCACACTTAAAAAACTTAAATGAATCTTAAATTACCCAACAATAAACTGTAACTTGTCGATAAGTTTTTAATAATCTCACATCGATTTTGTACTATCGATATCAAATTGGCGCGAAAGAAGCAAAAATTAATTTTTAAAATTTCTGTAACAGCAAATTGATAAGAAAAGTTGCTCGACTACGGATTACTATATATATACGTGTATATTTATACATAGGAATAATGCTATAAATAAAACTTGTCAATGAAAATAAATGAAGAAAAATTCTTTGTCTTCACGATAAAAATTTTAATTCATTAATATTTGAAAAGTAGCTAAAATATATCTTTAGTAATATTTTAATATAAAGAGATTGTTATTAAATAAAATGTTTATTAGTAATTTTATATATTTAATAAAGTTACAAATAATTTAATTAAAATAAATTTTTACCTTAAATGTGTTGTATTACTTTGCTTACAATTGTTTTCATTTAAGACTGAAAATAAATTAATATCAATTTCAGAATTTGTGTGTGTGTGTGTGTGTGTAAGTCTGTGTGGGTGTAGTTGTGGGTGTGCTTGGTTATGTGTGTGTATTTGGCGGGAAATGCGGTTTGCGACAAAGGTCGAAGGATGCAAGGGATGCAATGGAAGCAGTGGAAGCAGTTAAAGCAGAGGATGCCAAGGAGTACCATGAATGTACCAAATGCAATTTGCAATCGTTGCCTAGAAACGTTACGTCTTTGCCAATCGACAATCAGCACTAATATTTTAGTAATATACTAGCAGGATCCAGTTTCTGTTGTACTACTCAATTAGTCGTACATGTTCTTGGCTTCATTTGAAATTTGGAATTTGGAATTTGACTTTGTGGTTTTACTGTTACTATGACAGCAGCAAGTAATTCCCATGCAGTTGCCTTAATTAACAAAATCATTTGATATATTACTTTACCTCTAACAATGAAAGCTACAATTGAAAATTTATTTAACCAAAATTTAACCTAATTTACTCAATTATAAGTTAGTTATAAGTTATGGAGTTACTGGTATACATGGAGTTTTATTATTAGTAGTATTAGTATTTTTATACTCTCTGCAAGAGAGTTTGTGAAAAGTATGTAATAGCCAGAAGGAGGCGTGGCCGACCCCATAAAGTATATATATTCTTGATCAGCATCACAAGCCGAGACGATGTCCGTCTGTCCGTCTGTCTGTCTGTCCGTCTGTCCGTATAAACAAACAGATTTCAAAGATGGTAAGAGCTACAAGTTTGCATTTGGTCAGTATCGACTCGATATTACGTGAATCAATACAAGAATATTACATATACTAACCAAGTTTGATATAAATCGGACAACTATATCGTATAGCTCCCATAGGGACAATTGGTCAAATATACGCTCCAAATATGAATTTATATGAACATTTTCTGTGTTTCCCAAGCCATCTGAATTAAACTCACTAGGGTCGATTGCCTAAACGATTGTACTATTATTATGATTATACCCCATTGTTAATAATATAATAAAACTGAGTAACGGGTATCTTAAAGTCGCGAGGCGACTATAGCATTCTTTCCTGTCTTTAATTACTTTGCTTTCAGCTAGTAACTAAACAATTTTAATTTATTTCGGCTTATTACAGGGTATTTCAATTGGTAGCATGCCCCGTATTAGGGTAAATTAACTAATTTAAATTAGTTTGTGGTTAACAAAATAAAAAATAAATTCATCGTTGAGCCAACTGTAAAGTTTAGTTAAACTGACAATAATACAGGGTATATCAAGTGCGAGCACTCCCCATATGCATGTAATTTTTTTTGTATTATTTGGGTTAAACTAAGTGCACAAAAATTAGGGCTAGTAGAGAAATTTCGGGTTTTAGTATCACTTTACACTGGGTATCTCAAATGCCAGCACTCCCCACTCCAGCACTAATTAGTTTTAATAATTGCATTGCAAACAAAAAAAAAAAATGCTGAGAAACAAAACGAGGATTTTGCTGCCGAATTCGGTACTGGGCACTTTTTTGCACCACCAGGCACCACTAGGCACCACTAGGCACCACTACGAACACCATCCAGTCGCTCATGTGGTCACTTTGATAAAGTGGACGCTGCAGTAGCAAATGAACCACAATGGCAGCTGGCAACAAACCGCAGACGATTTGGATTCATGCAGATGCGTATCGCACTGCGGTCTCCTGGTTGACTAGATCTGCGGTATGCTTGCATGATTGTGTGGTCACTATACCACTGTACCACTGTAACAGTGTCCACTGTGCAGTAGCTGCTACTGTGGCAAAGCAATAGGTGAAGAGGAAATTATTCATTGCGCATACGCCGCGTTCGCCACGCTAATTAGGTGCAAGTGTTGTCGATAATGAAGTGACGCTAAAGCCCTCTATGGAAAGCAGTGGGAGAGAGAAAGGGAGGGTGGAGAGGAGGAGGGAGAGAGAGAGAGAGACAGTAAGTGAGTGCTGCGGGGCTACATATGCCCGTGTGCTGTTTAAGCTGTGAAGCACGTCGCCAAACGTGGCATGCATTTCATTCATTCATTCCATTCCACTCAGTTCCACTCGCATTCACTCTGTACCATTCCATTCCATATCGTTCCACTATCTGCTGACGTTGATGCCATTTGGCAGTTGGAAAACTAGTTCTTTTTACTTTTTAGTTTTTTGGCCGAAAACGAACAAAAGTTGCAACAAACTGGACAGGCGTACGTGGGCGTGTCGCAGGCCAAGAAACAAAAGCACAAAACACACACACACACACACACACACACACACCCAAGACAATAAGAGTGAAAAATACGAGCCACAAAATTTTAAAAAGCGCTACAAACTCGTTGACAAGGTGTGAGAATAACTCAGTTCTTCTTCTCTTTGCTCTTCTCCTTCTCCTTCTCCTTTCTTCCTTAGACTCCATTCTTCATTCCCTGTTCACCTGAAAGAAACTTGTTTTCTTTCTAGTTTGACATAGTTAGTTACCATAAATGGCAACCCAATCTGAATTCACTGTTACATGCGATACAGGGACACGCAGAGCATGCGCGACTTTTTTTTGGCTAGTCCAAAGGACATGCAAAAGGACTACGACAATATACGGGATGTGTCCGATCAAGATGTTATACTTATCAAACTTTTCTTGATAAGACCCCACAAAATTACTTTAAATTGACTGTTAAAAAACTAATTTCTATAAAGTTTATTTCAAATTTGTAGTTTATAACAATTTAAAGTTTATTAAAATACTCTACACTTAATCTGGTTATTGGAAATTAATTTAAACTAACAGTACTGCCCTCGTGTGTACTACAACTGTTGTAATGCTCTCCCTTCCTACCTTCCTCCTTTCTTCCCCTCCTTCGTTTCTCCGACAAAGTGTCCGAATGTCCGTATGCCACATCACGTGCCATGTCCTTGTCCAAAGTCCACGCCAAACTTGAGCCTCCTCCATCCACATCCACTTCCTTGTCCTCATCCTTCATCTCCCCCTCCTCCTACTCCTCCTGCCCCTCATTCACATCATGGACACGAACTGAGGCATTGACCGTGCACAGAATTTGTGATGCGTGTCACAGTGTCTCCCAGTTAGTCTTCTTCCCATATAACGTCTATAATTATTATAAATATAAATCTATGTTCAATTATAAAGACTAAGAGATGAGTTACAAACTTTAGCTAACAAAAGTTTTTTGGAGTGTTGACAATTATTTCTATTAAGAGCACAATTTTGTACCAATGTGCACAATTAAAGGATAAAAGTAGTTCTGGAATCCATCACACACACTCGTATATTATGATTAATGAAGGAAAGGATTTAAAGTGCTGAAAACAAAGAAAGTTTTATAAATTTTACAGAAGAATAAAGAATTTTGCTCCACTATGCAACTAGTTTAGTTTAATTAAAGTAAATATATAAATATAAATAAATATACAATGCATCGTATAAAATAAAGTTTATAAATATTTTTAAAAGAAATTTTTACCAAAAAAAAAATGTAATTTGCTCCACTGTGCCACTAATGGTGTAATTAAGTGCTTGAATCATCTACTTTAATTGAAGTTACAGTAAAAATACAATGGTATTGACAATAATTAAGAGAAATGAGTTTCAAGTTTAAAACTTAAAAGCTTTTGAAGATTTTTACTTCTACAAAGTCGACTTTTTCCCACTGTGCTTAGCGTAAAAACTGGATGAAATATAAAACTGTAAATATTACGCAATTGATTAAAACAATTTGAGTTAAGTTGAACAAACTATTGTTTATTTGCAAACGGTTATGCTAGAGTGGACTGCTTACAGTTACAGTGTAGAAGATTATCCAGTGTTGGAAAAGGATCAAATCGAAGAGAATCGAATCGAATCGAATCTCGCCAAATCGAAACCAATCTGAGCAGCTTGATGAGAAATTGCTGGCAAACCTGATCGCAATTTGAAACCCATCAGAGTTGTCAAGTGGCAAGTTGTATACAATACACTGAAAAAAATCAAGGGTCTAACTTAAAGCGGAAGAATATTAAGTGTAGGTTAATTCCAGGTGATTTTCAATCAAGTGTGGAATATTTCGTTAGCTACAAAAGTAAGCTTTTCAGGTATTATTAATAATACTAATTAAGTACTGTACATTCTGGTACTTTTTCAGTGTTGGTCAACAGTTTTTTAAATTTAACAAAAATCTGCTGCATTTTTATGTAAAAAATTGAATAAAACAATTTCTTACGACTTTTTTCTCTGTGTTGTTATGGGTATAAAATATATTGTTGTATATATGTATGTGTGTATGCATGTTTGTATGTGTGTGTGTGTTTGTATTTGTATTTGTATAAATAAGCAATGTGTTGGTTTCCTTTTGTCTGCTGTTGGTGTCGCCTTTTGTCGCCTTTTGTCCTTTTTATTACCCGCCTGTCAATATCCGGCGGCACATTGCCATCGACTTGGGCGACAAATTCGTTGGATTCACAGTACGTTCGTACGGTCGTACGGTCGTACGGTCGTATGTGGCTGTACGGGTGTATGGGTGTACGGGTGTACGGGTGTACGTTTCTACGGATACGGTTTGCCTTTTTCACAGTTTTGCCCTTTGATTCCATTTCCCGTGCGGCACATAAGTAATGCAACCCGAGACGGAGATGAACATGGAGACGCAGAAGGACACGAAGGAGATGGCGATGGAGAGGGAGATGGAAATGGAAATGTAGCCGGTCCGAATTGTGGGCAGTTGGCAAAGCCGTTGTTTGCATGTTTCAACTTTAAGGATATGTGCCCATAAACAACAGGATGTAAAATGGCAGCTCCAAGTGCCTGAGGGAGCTGTGAAGCATTGAGACGCATGCCACGTATACACCCACCCACACATCAACTCTTTGCTCCATCAGGCTGCTTACCCCCTGTCCTACAACTATACCTACCCCTATCACTACCCCTCGTCTGCCCCTCACAAACTCTGGTTGTTTCTCAAAATGTGTGTGCATACATTTCCCACAGCGTTACACTGTTCAAAATAAATGACTGAATTGAAGGTTTATAATCTGAAGTGTATTAAGTTTTTCATGTAAGAGATCGAATTCTCAACTGGTTTAAGTAAGAAACTGTAAATTACTGAAAAAATTAATTAAAAATTAATTTTAGTTCAAAAAATGAAATAATACAAGTAAGAAAGGCTACAGTCGAGCGAGGCGACTGTAAAAGGCCCTGTACTCATTTCTAGTGCGCGTTTTCCATACAATTTCCCAATCTTCGACCGATTTGTCCTATGGGAGCTATAGGCTATAGTTGTCTGATCCGGATCAAGCTTGGTGTGAACTGTTACAATAGTACCATACACATAATGTGTGAATTTGGTTTTTCTAACTCTATTCGTTTTCAAGTTATGGTGATGGGAAATCAGTTTTTACAATTTGCGGGGTGGTAGGGGGCGTGTCAACAATTTGAAATAAACTTGATCTGCCTAACATATAGACGTACATTCCAAATTCGATGACTCCAGCTCTTGTAGTATAGAAGATCTAGATGTTTATATGGGCAGACGGACGAACGGACAGGCGGACATAGCTATATCGTCTCGGCTGTTTATGCTGATCAAGAATATATATACTTTAACGGGTCGAAAACGCTTACTTCTGCCTGTTATGCCCATGTCGCTTCAGTCAAATCTAATAGACCCCTCTACTCTTTTTTAGAGTACGGGGTCTAAAAAGTAAAAACGTTTTTTTCAGTGTACTACAAGGAGCGTACTTGCAGTAAACACAGGGATCTCCACAGCAAGTGTGAGGCTGAGAATGCGAATAAACAGAGGGGTATAAGTAGTGGGGGTAGGGGATAGGGGGATGAGTAGCCGGAAGTGGAAGGCAAGGGGGAGCTGCCAGAGTTGTCACCAACGTAACCGTAACCGTTGCCCTTGGCTACGCACGATTTGAATTAAATTGCACTCGACGCATTTGCCTGCAGTGAATAAAGGGCAAAGAGACATCCACAGCAGAGACCTATGCTCTGTACCCCTTGACCCCTTTGCCTCTTCGCCCTTTGCCCCTTTGCCCCTTTGCCCCTTTTGCCCATTTGTTCCTTTTAGACACTACCAACTGTGCGACGATTCAATTAATTCGAATAGTAAAAGAGAGGAGAAGGGGGCGGGGTTACGCCCACCTGCTGCCACCTGTATGAGAATAATAAAGTTAAGTTCAGATTTAGTTGGCAAAGTCAAGAGCTGAAAATTTATTATGCTGCCAAATTGGCTTTTCTATTTCCCCTAGAGCAGGTAGATTTAAATTCTAGGGGAATGCAAATGGTAACCCCTTTATCCCCACCCCCTCCACCCTTCACCATCCATCCCTTCTATGCAAGGTTAAAATAAATAAATAGACAAATTGATACTATATGTCAGGTTGGGTCAACTGACATGTGGTTTAGCTATTTTTTAGTTTTTTTTTTTTTTGGGATGTGGGGTGGTAAAACGGCTAAACAAATTCTATGCAAGTTTGGTTATGACCAACAGTTATAGGAATTTTTTGGGATTTTCTGTCATTTGCCAGAAAATGTATGTACCTAAGCAACCAGGCAAAAGAAATCAAAGCGAGAAACGAAGAGAAAGAGAGGGAGAGAGACAGGGATAGGTAGATAGAGAGAGAGAGAGAGAGAGATGCATATAAAGACGATGAGTGAGAGGTGGAGTGAAGGAAAGTTAGAGAGATAGAACTGTCAGCCACAGCTCGACAGGAAACAAACAGCACACAAACACACACATGCACACACACACAGACACACACACACACACACACACACATGCACACAGAGAAATTTAATTTAAAATGTGCAATGCACACAGTCATGTTTATAAGTACCTTGAACACTAGATGGAGCACCTGTGCTACACTCAAAGTATTGCCCGAGGACGACTCTTACAGGCTTACTGCAAAAAACAGGGGGGTGGCGGGATGGGGGAAGAGTGCAACAGGAAGGAATGAGGGCGCTTTTCACAATAAAGGTAAGAGCAAATCAACTGCAGCATTCAGTAGTCGCCAGGATGCTGCAAAGACATGGCCAACTGCTGTTAGCCACATTTCCAGAATGCAACAATCTCCAAACTTACATAGACACAAATACACACAAATTCAAAAATATACGTACACTGATAAAAAGCTGAAGTTAAAGAAATTTTAATTGAATCAAAAACTTTTGTTTATGTCTCAATTAACTTGAATTTGTTCTATAACTACTATTAAAAATTATAGCAATTTTTTAAATTTTTAATCGTTTCTAGAAAGTTATATAAATCGACCTCATTCCGTTTTTAACAGTGTACTAAGTACATGTGGATTAAGCCAACAAATACTTTTTGCAACATCTTCATCATTCCATACCTAATTACTAAAGTAATCTGCAAATCTGTAAAACTGAAAACTTCGTAAAATGAGAACAAAAGAATTTCGAGAGACACGAATGAACATGTCTGCTCATGAAATGGACTCTGACTGCATGTTTGACTGAGTCTTTGATTGGTAATCAACGCATCAATAAAGTCAAAAAAAGCACAACATTTTCCATTGAGTCCACCTACCACAGTTGTTTCTATTCAATGAAACTTTCAATTTCTTTTTTCTCTTTCAGAATATTAAAATTTCCAATCAGAAAGTTGAAGCTTATTTTGACCACATTTCACTCGAGGGATTTTCACAGAGATTTATACCCTGTAATTTATGCAGAAATTTGCTTACATTGTGATTCTCTTACCGTCAGAAAATCACAGCAGTTGCTGTGAAAGATAAACTCATGCAGTTCCCAGACGTATACTCAGTCACAGGTAGAGACCGGCGTTGCTCGGGTTGTTCTTGACGTTGACGAAAGGGGGAAAACATAAAAAATTGTAGAAAAGTAGTTCAGTTATTTATTTTAATAAGATTAAAAAACAGGCAGACCAAACTAAACTTAAATACACAAATAAATAAAAATATTGCATACTTTGAGGGTTTACTTGAACCTTAAAACTGCTATAACTTCACGTAAACTTATCCAATTTTGATTTAAACAAAAAATAATTTACAAAATTTTCTTTCTTCTATCTCTACTGATAATTTAATTAATTAATTTCCCTTTCAAAATATAATTACAGTTAATCATTTATATCAGACGAGTGTGGAGTGCTCATCGTAGATCTAGGTTGAGATGCCAACTGTGTATCTGAGTCCAGAAGAGATGGCGACTGCGAGGGTCGATATGTGCGTTCCTCGGTAATTTCAATGTCTTGAACCGACATGCTCTTCACCAACGTCGTATTCGGCAAAAATGAGTATTTTCCCATTCTCTGACCTTTCTCGCTCGCAATTGTCTCGGTGCGAAGAGGCGTGGCACCTTTATCTGTTATCACACAAAGATCAATATTTGAACCAGAACCTAGATCATTAAAAACACCAGCACTAATGGCCTCTCGCACCAACTGTTTGCCCTGTTCCAAATCAATATTGGGATTCCAACCGTTCTCCAGCACAGACATCGCAGCCAATGTTCCCGATCCCATTGCAGCATAGGGAATTTTATCAATCGAACCATGCGGATGAATGCAGTTAATATGCGGACCATACTTATCCACACCACCCATGACCAGGGCGGCACTTATATGGCCCTGGTAGCGGAAGAGCGTCTGGCGTAACAGCATACAAGCACAGATCACTGGCACCTGCCTCCCGGTATTCAGCTCATGCATGTCCATCTGAGCGGAGGTCATCAGAGTTATTTGCTCAGTATCCGCGGCAGTGCCGGCACCACAACAGCTTGAAAATTAAATACTTATTAATTTAGTAATTAATGCTAATGCTAATGCTAATGGTAATGCTAATGCTAATGCTAATGCTAATGCTAATGCTAATGCTAATGCTAATGCTAATGCTAATGCTAATGCTAATGCTAATGCTAATGCTAATGCTAATGCTAATGCTAATGCTAATGCTAATGCTAATGCTAATGCTAATGCTAATGCTAATGCTAATGCTAATGCTAATGCTAGTGCTAATGCTAATGCTAATGCTAATGCTAATGCTAATGCTAATGCTAATGCTAATGCTAATGCTAATGCTAATGCTAATGCTAATGCTAATGCTAATGCTAATGCTAATGCTAATGCTAATGCTAATGCTAATGCTAATGCTAATGCTAATGCTAATGCTAATGCTAATGCTAATGCTAATGCTAATGCTAATGCTAATGCTAATGCTAATGCTAATGCTAATGCTAATGCTAATGCTAATGCTAATGCTAATGCTAATGCTAATGCTAATGCTAATGCTAATGCTAATGCTAATGCTAATGCTAATGCTAATGCTAATGCTAATGCTAATGCTAATGCTAATGCTAATGCTAATGGTAATGGTAATGCTAATGCTAATGGTAATGGTAATGGTAATGCTAATGCTAATGCTAATGCTAATGCTAATGCTAATGGTAATGCTAATGCTAATGCTAATGCTTATGCTAATGCTAATGCTAACTTACAAAATGTGATCCTGAAGACGGTGAATCTTCGAACAGTTCTTATCCGACACAATTGGTCCCTCTGTAGCTCGAGTATCGGCACCCAGAATGACGCCATCCTTGAAAATAATACCCACAATGGAGGTACCCGTGCGGACAGCTAGCGGCGGTCTATAACCCTTGACCAGCAGATCACCATTGCTGTAAATAAAAGTGCAGTAAATTAATCAATAAAAATAAAATCATTTTCTTCGACCAAACGAACCGTTTGCTGTTGATGAAATTGAAACCGTTGCCAAAATCATTGGGCACAAAACTGTCACTGCGAGATTCGGATAACATGTTGGCCAAAACGAAACGATTATGCGTAAATTTCACTATCAATAGCAGAGAAAACAAAACTTTTTAATTTACTAAAAACTTTATATGATTTATAACTTCAATTGTTGTTTTTATTGTGTTGAGTTAAATCTTTGATTTCGATATTGAAGTTTTGTCAAATGTATTGTATGAATCAAAGGATGCAACGCCTACTAAAACTAATTGCCACATCACGTCAGTTGTTGACAGTCAACCGAGGAGAAGGAGGCAGACAGAAAGGGATGAAAAATGGAAGATAGAACGAGAAGGAGATAAGCCTTTGCAATTGTCTTCTAATTTCACTTGCTTTACAATTTCACTGCATCTAATTGCAGAGTTCGTGTGTGGGTGTATGTGTGTGTGTGTATGTGTGTGTGTAGTAAATTTCCCTGTTTGTCAGCTTCTCTCAGTACTCTTTGACACATCACACGACCAGAAAACACACACACACACACACACACACACACACACACACACACACACACACACATCTCAACCCTTTACTTGTAATTAGTGATCAATGAGAAATTTGGCATCGAATCTCCTTTGAAATTGTTTGAATAACTCCTAAACGACAGATTAAATGTGTTTGCAAATAAATTAGAGATTTGTGCACATATATTTCTGCTATTATTAAAATAAACCAAAGTCTACGTTTAAGCATATTAAATGTTTACTAGAAATCATGTTTTAAATGAAGAAAGTAACAATAAATTTAACTTAATGGATTTATTTGTCAAACATTTATATATTCTGATTATTAAGAATGATTATTAACAACATTTTGAACATCAATGAATTGGTTTTAGTTTTCGAAGTGATTTTCCAAGCTGTAATCGATATGTTTGTTCAACAACACTTACATTAAATGACAAACATTTTATAAAATTAATTATAAAATTAAATAAAATTAAATAAATAAATTTATTATCGAATTGGCTACGATTTTTAAAACCTTTAAGATATTTTCAGCTATAATATATGAATTTATTTGTTAACATTTATAAATTTTTTTGTGCCACAATTATATTTTATTAAATATTTATAATAAGCAATAAAAAATTAAGTATCACTTCAGTAGTAATTAATACAAATATAAATGCAAAATTATAAATATTTTATTCAAATTAGTAAATATAATAATTAAGTACAAAAATTTCAATTTTTAAAATTAAAGCGGAAAAAATCGCGTCATTGGCATCACTGTCGGTAATGGCAATGAAATAACCCGCATATAAAATGTATGCGGAATTTGGAATGGGAAATAGGAAAATGGAAAAGGGGAAACGGGATAGAGGGAAATGGGAAATGGGAAATGCGAAACTCAACTCAATACTTGGTAAGTAAATCAATATTGGGGCACTTGGGCTTAAGAAGCGACAACAGAGGCTTCAACTGAGGCTACAACTGAGGCACATGTCAAACAAGTCAATTAGCATTAATTAGAGCCCGGTTATATTTTAATCAACACTTGTATAATAGATAGACAGCTCTCAGCTTCCGGCCTGACATCGTCTGGAGTCTACGACAGTATTGATTTGGAACCAGGGGACTCTGTGGAATTGGTAGTGACATCGAAGTAGATTTGGGGACAGCAAAGTAACTGGACATGAGTTAAAGACAACTTCTGAGCAACTAAATTTGGATAAAGTCAAAAAAATTTAAATCTTTCAAATAAATATATATTTCACCCCAAACTCAATTAAAAGGGTCGTCAAAATTTCAAATAAGTTAAAAAAAAAACTTGAAATCTTTCTAATGAATATACAGTGAAAGCTCCCTTCGCCGGACAGCCACGGTTATAGTATTTTTATCCACCCAAGGGAGATGTACGCCTGCGGAAAAGGATCATGCTTTTGGGACTATAAAATTCTTCCGACATAGGGAGCTGTCCGCCTGAGGTAGCTGTTCGCGAGTAGAGCTTTCACTGTACTTATATAACTTCTATATAAAACTGAGTCATTAGATACCGGACTACAAGTTGCCAATCGTCAGTTGCAAGTGGCAAGTTGCCCAGCTGTCGGCGAACTTCAAGTTGCAAGTTGCAAGTTTACTTAAACAATTTTGCGCTGCATTTGGACAAAAAACTTTTGCATCAACATCAGCGACAACAACAACAACACTATCAACAATAATGCCACATTCAAATCCGTATCCAAATCCAAATTCAAATCCAAATCCAAAATGCAAATGTAAATTCAACTTTTCTTTGAGCAATTTAGATTTTTGCTTTTGGCATTCGAGTTGGTTCTTAGTCAGTTGCTTCACTTGCTCCTAATGGGGATGATTGTCCGGGGGCGGTGGGTAGAGAGTTGTGCCAGCTGTCCAAGGAGGTGTCCAGGCAGCTGCTAAAAGCAGTCCGAATCGCTGACATTTCAATTAAATCGTCAACGACTTACTTAGCTCAACTTTTATCTCAATTTCTACAAAAAACTCATTTCCTTGCACTGTCCAACATTTGTTGAGTTATGCAGAAAACTAACCAGATATGAATATGGTTTTTAGTCTGAGTTTAAGCAAACAAATTTTATATTTTAATATAATATTGAATTTACATTTGGTGTCAAGAATTTAATTTGATATTTTGAGGTTTTTGAAAGGAATGTTTTTGAGCCTGACTTTTTTAATCAATGAAATTCCAATAAAAAATAAAAAAAAACCTCTTCATGAACTTTTCCATTAAGATACTCAATAAGTGTCTTTTAATATTAAATTTCTTTATTTAATAAATAATTGTTAAATTTGTGCTAAAAAAATGCAAGCTTTAATGAACAATTTTTAGTGTAATGATATTTTTTGTCTTGTAAAAAAGTCTTGCAATTAAAATTTTTAATAATTTTTAAAGAAAAAAAATTGTTGAAGCTTTGTGTTTTCAAAATTTGCTTTAAAAACTCTTAAAAATCAACGCAATTTAAATATTGTACATGTTTTAATAAGCTTTAATCTTTAACTCAGGACGACTAAGACCTTAACTGGCCTATGATCCTTCCCCCACGATCACATCCGTACTAACCTAACCTAACCTATATGCTTCAAAAAATGTTGATTTAAAAAAAAACTGTCTTTTTATACCTAAAACTTAAAATTAATTTAAGTTCGTGTTTAACAGTGTAACTAATTAAAAAACTACCAATAAAAATTAGATTTTCTTTTCTATAAATCTATATAATTTCTGTTTGCTTTCAAAACTTATTTTGATCCAGAAAGTGTTTAAACTTTCCCACTGTCAAATAGCAGAAATTGTGTAATTTGAATGCCTAACTCGGGACTGATTAAACAGAGCGAAAGACCACAATTTTGGTCTGGAGAGGCTTTGCTAACAATCTGTGATGCAATCTTAATGGCATTCGACCAGATTTGTCTCGTGTGGCATCAACATGGAGGAGCAACTCCAGAACATCTCCATAATATCCCTACGCACAGTCGGAGGAGGTTCCAATCCGATCCATTCACCTCCATTCCACTTCATTCCCCTTCATTCCAATCCATTCCCTCCCTTTCCCTACCATTCCACTCCATTCCATTCTATTTTACTCCATTCTATTCTGTTAATAAATCATTTGGACGCCAACGCGTCATTAATGCCGCTTAAGCTGCTGTCGGAAATTTGGAAGTTTATTAGCTTTGCTCGGAGTCTAGACGCGGCATGTCCTGTTACCAAGCTGTCTATATATCCCAGCTCTGTCATCCCTTCCAGCTTTCTTCCTCTTCCTTGGTTTAATGTCCGCAACGGGCTCAGTTAAGTCATTTCATGGAGTGGGCGGTGGTGCGGTGGTAGCGGTGTTGGTTGTGGTGGCGCTCGGTGGGGCAGGGGGGTAGTGGTTAAAGCAATGGTGGCAGCTGAAAAGCCCGTCGACAAATTTGAGTCAATGGTTTGGAATCGCGATATCCTTCGGCTTCTAAGAAATTCTATGCCATACCTACCACCGTATATACCACTACCCCTGTCCCTGCCCCTCCCCCTACCCAACCCCTCTCATATACAATGATTTATGCAGTCTTAACAACAACAACAAGAGGCTATAACAACCATAACAACAACAACAACAACTGACGCTGCAATTTGGCCACATAATTAAATTAGTTATTGCCGAGCTTTGGCTAAGAGTACAAAGGGTCCATTAGGCTGGCTTGTCTCTAAGAACGGGTACACTGAGAAAAATTTTATGTAACAAAGTTAACTAACCAACTAATTAATTTATAAAATATTAATTCTAATTTTACAACTATTTTAAAAAATTACAAGAAAGAAAAGTACAGTCGGGCACGCCCGACAGTATAATACTCTCTGCATTTTATTTCCGATTATATGGTTATGTTAAGAAAATCGGTATTGGTATATTTGTCAATATTTGACAAAATTTCAAACATCAAGTTTCATCATACAATTTGACAAAATGGCTTCGATTTTGAGAATTTTAGATTTTGATTGCGAATAATTCTGCTAGTTGTCCAGAGTATAAAAAGGTATGACTTTTTAAGATATCGCTTCATTTGGCTGAGTTATGATCAGTCATATATGTTTATATGTATGTATTTACATACTTACACAAGTGCACAGCAGTGGTCGGCACGGCCAGCGTCCGCGGGCAGCGCTGCCGCTACAAAAGCAGCGTAAACGTTCGTTCAAATGTTTGAATGTTTCTGTCTCGCTTGCACACATACATTGGCATTGCGCTCAATTATAAACTTTGTTACGTGTTTAGCTCTCTTGTTTATTATCTGATTTATACGTAACTTTCAGGATAGTTTAATATATTTTGTCTTCAAACGAATGTGAAATAACAATACTGTACGATAAGAAAATATGCCTTAAAATCGGCATTGAAGTTTGAAAATTATTTTATTTCTTGTGGGAAAAGGGGGCGTGGCAGTCCAAAAATTTTAATGACAATGCAATTATGCCGCCTCTAGAAACCTGCATACCAAAATTGGTGTTCCTAAGAGACATAGTTATTGAGATATTCGCCTAAAACATCAATTTTTTACGAGGTGTGTCTAGTTTTTTGCTCATTGTGGGCGAACGGGGCGTGGCATTGAAAAAAAAAAAAGATTCTTGTATTGACTGACTTAATATCGAGTCGATACTGACTAAGTTCGAACTTGTAGCTGTTACCATCGCTGAGATATGTCATTATACGGACAGACAGAAGGGTAGCTGACAGTCGGCCTTTTCCGTTAGTCTTTTATCTGCTAGTTTTAGTATAGTTTAAGTCCAAGTTTATACTGCCGTGTTATAAAGCGTTAAATTACCTTTTGAATGCACTTAATCCACTTTGCTAACTTTATTGAAACTTTATTGACAAATCCTTTCAAGCCAAATTGAACGTTTTTATAGATTTTAAATTGAAAGTTCATTTAAAACCAAAATTGAATTACACTTTGTTCAATAACAAAAAAGTTGCATATATTTCTGAACTGACCACATGTTATACCGATTTACTTGTCTTTAAGTTATATACGAGTAGGGGGAGCTGTCTATGTGTGTGTGTGTGTGTGTGTGTGTGTGTCTGCTATATGTATAAAACAATTAAAGCTACATTCAGTTTTGGTTAGAGCGAGCACATCAAGTGGTTTCACAGTCACAGTCACAGACACCGCCACAACCACAGCCTGTGGCACAGCCAAGCAGCATGCACCTCCCAATACCCAGTAGCACAGCAGCACTCACACAGCAAAAGCAATCCTTTGAGAATCTTTTCTATCAAGGTATTTCTTCTTAATTTCTAAACGGAATAATAAATTCATAATAAATTAAAAGCTTAAATTTGTTGCATTTTTCTTAGATATTTACAGCAGCAGTTTACTATCCTTTACTTAAAGTGAATGCTATTTTAACTCACAATTTCTTAGAGAATTTTAAGTCATGGTTTATGTGAAATTTGCGCTGCGAGGCATAGAAAATTCAACATGATTTTACACAGGAAATTACATGAAGTATTCAAGGAAAAGTTTTTCGCATGCCGATTTCATCGATTCCGTTGTCAGTGATTGGCTCTTAAAATGTGTTCTTTAAATATTAAATATATTTTTAGTTAAATAGTTTATTTTTAAGTTTTTAAGAAAGCAATTGAAATTGTTTATATAATATTTTACCTATTTCGACATTTTTGTGTTAGATTAAGTTTAAGTCGTTGTCTTAGTTAGGAGTGAGTCTTAGTCTTAGTCTTAGTCTTAGTCTTAGTCTTAGTCTTAGTCTTAGCCTTAGTCTTAGTCTTAGTCATAGTCATAGTCATAGTCATAGTCATAGTTATAGTTATAGTTATAGTTATAGTTATAGTCATAGCTTAGTCTTAGTCTTAGTCTTAGTCTTAGTCTTAGTCTTAGCCTTAGTCTTAGTCTTAGTCTTAGTCTTAGTCCAAGTCTTAGTCTTAGTCCTAGTCTTAGTCTTAGTCTTAGTCTTAGCCTTAGTCTTAGTCTTAGTCTTAGTCTTAGTGTTAGTCTTAGTCTTAGTCTTAGTCTTAGTCTTAGTCTTAGTCTTAGTATTAGTCTTAGTCTTAGTCTTAGCCTTAGTCTTAGTCTTAGTCTTAGTCTTAGTCTTAGTCTTAGTCCTAGTCCTAGTCTTAGTCTTAGTCTTAGTCTTAGTCTTAGTCTTAGTCTTAGTCTTAGTCTTAGTCTTAGTCTTAGTCTTAGTCTTAGTATTAGTATTAGTCTTAGTCTTAGCCTTAGTCTTAGTCTTAGTCTTAGTCTTAGTCCAAGTCTTAGTCTTAGTCCTAGTCTTAGTCTTAGTCTTAGTCTAAGTCTTAGTCTTAGTCTTAGTCTTAGTCTTAGTCTTAGTCTTAGTCTTAGTCTTAGTCTTAGTCTTAGTCTTAGTCTTAGTCTTAGTATTAGTCTTAGTCTTAGTCTTAGCCTTAGTCTTAGTCTTAGTCTTAGTCTTAGTCCAAGTCTTAGTCTTAGTCCTAGTCCTAGTCTTAGTCTTAGCCTTAGTCTTAGTCTAAGTCTTAGTCTTAGTCTTAGTCTTAGTCTTAGTCTTAGTCTTAGTCTTAGTCTTAGTCTTAGTCTTAGTCTTAGTCTTAGTCTTAGTCTTAGTCTTAGTATTAGTCTTAGTCTTAGTCTTAGTCTTAGTCTTAGTATTAGTCTTAGTCTTAGTCCTAGTCCTAGTCTTAGTCATAGTCATAGTCATAGTCTTAGTCTTAGTCTTAGTCTTAGTCTTAGTCATAGTCTTAGTCTTAGTCTTAGTCTTAGTCTTAGTCTTAGTCTTAGTCTTAGTCTTAGTCTTAGTCTTAGTCTTAGTCTTAGTCTTAGTCTTAGTCTTAGTCTTAGTCTTAGTATTAGTCTTAGTCTTAGTCTTAGTCTTAGTCTTAGTCTTAGTCTTAGTCTTAGTATTAGTCTTAGTCTTAGTCTTAGCCTTAGTCTTAGTCTTAGCCTTAGTCTTAGTCTTAGTCTTAGTCCTAGTCCTAGTCTTAGTCTTAGCCTTAGTCTTAGTCTTAGTCTTAGTCTTAGTCTTAGTCTTAGTCTTAGTCTTAGTCTTAGTCTTAGTCTTAGTCTTAGTCTTAGTCTTAGTCTTAGTCTTAGTATTAGTCTTAGTCTTAGTCTTAGCCTTAGTCTTAGTCTTAGTCTTAGTCCAAGTCTTAGTCTTAGTCCTAGTCCTAGTCTTAGTCTTAGCCTTAGTCTTAGTCTAAGTCTTAGTCTTAGTCTTAGTCTTAGTCTTAGTCTTAGTCCTAGTCTTAGTCTTAGTCTTAGTCTTAGTCTTAGTCTAAGTCTTAGTCTTAGTCTTAGTCTTAGTCTTAGTCTTAGTCTTAATCTTAGTCTTAGTCTTAGTCTTAGTCCTAGTCTTAGTCATAGTCATAGTCTTAGTCTTAGTCTTAGTCTTAGTCTTAGTCTTAGTCTTAGTCCTAGTCTTAGTCTTAGTCTAAGTCTTAGTCTTAGTCTTAGTCTTAGTCTTAGTCTTAGTCTTAGTCTTAGTCTTAGTCTTAGTCTTAGTCTTAGTCTTAGTCTTAGTCTTAGTCTTAGTCTTAGTCTTAGTCTTAGTCTTAGTATTAGTCTTAGTCTTAGTCTTAGTCTTAGTCTTAGTCTTAGTCTTAGTCTTAGTCTTAGTCTTAGTCTTAGTATTAGTCTTAGTCTTAGTCTTAGCCTTAGTCTTAGTCTTAGTCTTAGTCCAAGTCTTAGTCTTAGTCCTAGTCCTAGTCTTAGTCTTAGCCTTAGTCTTAGTCTTAGTCTTAGTCTTAGTCTTAGTCTTAGTCTTAGTCTTAGTCTTAGTCTTAGTATTAGTCTTAGTCTTAGTCTTAGCCTTAGTCTTAGTCTTAGTCTTAGTCCAAGTCTTAGTCTTAGTCCTAGTCCTAGTCTTAGTCTTAGTCTTAGTCTTAGTCTTAGTCTTAGTCTTAGTCTTAGTCTTAGTCTTAGTCTTAGTCTTAGTATTAGTATTAGTCTTAGTCTTAGCCTTAGTCTTAGTCTTAGTCTTAGTCCAAGTCTTAGTCTTAGTCCTAGTCTTAGTCTTAGTCTTAGTCTAAGTCTTAGTCTTAGTCTTAGTCTTAGTCTTAGTCTTAGTCTTAGTCTTAGTCTTAGTCTTAGTCTTAGTCTTAGTCTTAGTCTTAGTCTTAGTCTTAGTCTTAGTCTTAGTCTTAGTCTTAGTCTTAGTCTTAGTCTTAGTCTTAGTCTTAGTCTTAGTCTTAGTCTTAGTCTTAGTCTTAGTCTTAGTCTTAGTCTTAGTCTTAGTCTCAATCTTAATCTTTGTCTTAGTATTAGTGTAAGTCTTACTTTTACTCGTATTTGTTTTCTTAGTTATAGTTTAAGTCTGAGTCTTTTCTTAGCCTTAATTCAAGTCTTAGTTGTCTTAGTCTTAGTTTGCATCTTAGCCTTAATTCAAGTCTTAGTTGTTGTCTTAATTATTTTAAAAGATGCTGCAAAAACACTCAGTAAATGCATAAAGGGATTGAACAATAAGCAAATCATTAAGATTCGCAAACTTTGTGCTTCCCAACTGCTGCTGATTTACACACACACATTAAGTACACACACACATACACACACACACACACACACACACACACACACACACACACACACACATACGCAGAAATAAACGAATGGAAAGTAGCTTGGCCATAAGTTCAGTGTTCATTGTTGACGCGCTGAGAACCTCCATTGCCATTTTAAACGCATTCACACACACACACACACACACACACACACACCCACACCCACACACACACACTAAAGGCCACACATTCATACACACTTCCTGTCTGTGGTCTGTGTGTTTTCTTTGCCATAGTTGAATTCGCTGTGGATGTGACTGTGGCTCTTGCCCTTTGGCTGCAGCAGGTGTGAAATGCACCGTGTCGCACAGTGGGCAAATTTAACATATTTTCAAAATAAACAAATAATAACATACAAATAAAAAGCAGAAAACAAGAAAGTCTTTCGTCCTTGTTCTTTATTTTTTTTTTTAAATTTGGCCACGAAAAAGTGTTGCCGCTCCACAGTGCGTGAATATCACGATGCACTGTCCGCAGTTTGGGTGTAAAATTTATATGTATGTTGGTGTATATGGGTGTGCTTGTGTGTGTGAGTATTGGGATGTTGAAGTACAATGGGAAAGTACTGTGTGCAACAGCCGTGTGGCACGATGTACCGTATAACTGTGCCTCTAGCTAGCTGAAGCTTATGACTTAATAAATACTTCGCAGTGTTCGCAATGTGGCTGGCAATTTAATAACGAAAGCAAACGGCGTGTAGAAATGAAGAAACAGAGAAACAAAGGGGAGAAATAACAGGAGAAATAACTGGAGAAAAGCAGGGAAAGCTGAAAAAGCTGGAAAAGCAGAAACCTAGAGATGAAGACAACACATTTGATTTACTCATACCGAGTAGTGCTGCTGCATGCCACACGCTGCATGCTGCATGCTGCATGCCACACATGCAAATCCAAACATCGTACATACTATATATACCATATATACTATATGTACTATATGTATGTATATACACAAAGCCTGGATAAATAACAAACATTTGAATACGAATTTGGTATTTTGAGCACTCAACTTGTGATTGAAGTACATTTTTGTAAAGCACACACAAATAAACACACACACACACACACATGAGCTGTAATCAAGTGATACTAAACCCATTAGTAGCTCATACTTTCCATAAATAAAACCTATCGACTTTCTTAAAGCCTTAAACTTTTATTAAGCTTAACCAAGCATTTAAGCAATAAAAATGAGTGACCCCGTACTCAATAAAGTGAGCGTTTTTCCATACAAATCACCAATTTTCGATCGAATTGTCCTATGGGAGCTATGGGCTATAGTTGCACGATCTGAACCAAACTTAGCTAGGATAGGTATAATGGTACCAGACACATTATGTGTGAATTTTGTCTCTCTAGCTCTATTCGTTTTCAAGTTAAGGTGATGGGAAAATGGTGGGGGCGTGGCAAACATTTAAATTAAACTTGAACTGCTCGCGTAGCAGACGGACTTTCATACCAACTTTGATGGCTCTAGCTTTTATAGTCTCTGAGATCAAGGCTTTCATACGTACGTACGGACAGATGGCGATTACTATCTCGACTCGGCTGTTGATGCTGATCAAGAATACTTATATATATATACTTATTGGGGTCGGCAAAGCCTTCTTCCTTCTAACTGTTACGCACATTTTGCCTTAAACCAACCTTAAAGACCCCCCTACTTTCTTTTAGAGTACGGGGTCTAAAAACTATACTAATAATATACTTAGTAATTCCAATTAAATAATTATTTTTTCAACAAATTAACTTTTAATTCATATACAATTTCTTTACAAAATTCTTAAACTTTATAGTACTTTAAAGTGGCCATGGAGGACAAAGCATAACAGATACGTTTAAGTTTAGAGCAACTCACATGCGTGTTTTAAAAACTAAAACAAAGAAATTAATGAAAGAAAAACAAAGTAAAGAAAGAAAGAAAGAAAGAAAAAAAAGTCTTGAAAAACACAAGGCGCAAGGTGGAAAGAGAAAGCGAACAAACACAAAGGGAAAACTTGAAAAGCGAGGTGGAAAATTGAAAAATTAAATAAAGACTTTAAAATATATATATATATATATATATATATATATATATATATATATATATATATATATATATATATATAAATGTTATGTCTCAATTAAGAGCTGACAATTCTTCGATTAGTAGACTAAAGAAAATCTCATAATTAACAATGTTGTTTTCCGAGTTTGTTTTTTCTATTATTTTTTATATAATTTTATTATTCATTAATTTGTATCTTTGCTTTCTTTTCATATACATTATTTGCGGGAAAAGGCGAACTGTCTTTTAAGTAGACCGAGGGGTATAAATGTTGTGCAATGCTGCTAAATATTTGTTCTATCAAATTCAATTAAAGTTGACATGGGTTCACAGCTGGCACGAAACAGACCCAGTCCCAGTACCAGTCTCAGTCCCATTTCAAGACCCTCACCCAGTCCCCCTTGCCAGAATGAGTGCCAACTTTAGACCTATGTATACTCAGAATACCAGACCCATTCTCACTCTAGGGATGTAAACCAGAAGCAAAACATCGAAATATCAAAACATCGCAACAAAAAAACTTAAATAAAATACATCGCTGTTTTTTTAAGTATTTAATTTAAGGTGTACTTATATGTTTATAGGTCCATTATCAAGTACTTAAAGCGTAAAATGAATAAAATATTTTTGAAATTAAAATATTTTTAAATTTTTAGTTGTAGCAAAATAGAATAACAGTTAAATTTATTAATTTAAAAAAACAAATGTTTTTTTTTTAACATTGAGTTAAAAGTATCGATAAACGCTGCATCGATGTTTACTCACATCTCTAAGCCGGAGTAATTCCCGGCCTCATTCGCAGATCTGTGCCTAGACCCATGCCTTAAAGCAGACCAGGCTGAGCCCTAGGCTAAGCTGACGTCCTGCTGGGGTGCGAAGAGGGTGTGTGTGTGTGTGTGTGTGTGTGTGTGTAAAGTCATCGGCTAGTTCAGGCTGTGTATGCTGCAGTCCCAATGACCGCCACGACCTGACTGAATCCAATTTTTGATTCAATTTCAACGACAAACACACACACACCCACACACCCACACACCCACACACCAACACACATAGATACACACACACTACACAGGCAGCAAAGCAAAGCAAACTCAAAGTAAGACTCGTTAAAGATGCTGCACAGTCGCCGTCCCGCCCCCATCTATAATGGGCGTTCCATGGCGGCTAAGGGGCGCGGCAGGTCGATGGTTCAGTTTTGCACTGATACGCACAGCAGGCCTTGTTGTAAATGTTGGTAACGCCCTCAACAGTCGACTCTCGGCCTTTTGGCCTCAACAGTAGTGGCAAAGGGATGGGGGTAGGGATGGGGATGGGGATGGGGTGGGGTCCTGGGGAAGACGGGAACAGGAACAGAAGCATCAACAGAGACAGCGTAATAAGACAGCACAAGAAGAGAACGGTTCCAATGGCCACGGGTTTTCTTCTTTTTTTCCTTTCTGGGGCAATTGCTGTACTGTGTTCCCTAAATTAAAACAGGCACACACTCAGAGAGAGACAGAGATAGAGAGAGAGCGAGAGGGAGATCAAGAGGGACATAAGGAGAAAGGGGCGTGGAGGAAAGATAGAGAGACAGAGAGGTAGTGCCTTTGGGGTCCGGAAGCACAAACACAAAATTTACAACTGGCTGGCGATGCTCCGTTTGTTTTCTATACCCTTGTAAAGGGTATGATAATATTGTCGCATAGTTTTTACCCAAGAGTAACTTTTAAGTATATATATTTTTGATCAGCAGCTGAGCCGAGTCAATTAAGTCATTTTCACGAGTAATCAGCAACTTAGCAACTCAGTTTGAATGAAATCAATTAAAGTCCTTCTATGCCCTACAAAGTTATATTACTTTCAATTTTACACTTTTCAAAACATCATAACTTGGTCACAACTGGAGCTATTTCCACCAAAATCATACACAATACTAATGGTGTCATTTACTGTACTAGGAATAGTTTATATTATATAGCTCCTATAGTTTAAATAGGTGAAAATCAGTGATTTGTATGATAAAATGTTGCGTTTATTGAGCTATCTTAAGCAAACACACACAATGTGTACATCATGAATTCGAATTTCGATCCAAGCAACTATATCATGTAAATATATAGGGCTCATCGGGTGAAATCAGTGATCTGAACAAAAAACTAGACATATATCTTATATATGGTAACGTTTGGTGTATTCTGGTGTGGATCGTAAACCTATGTATATCTTACTATGAATGACTTGTTGACTTGATCATGTGATGTCAAATGATTAATCCAACTAAGCTACAAGGTCTTTTTAAGTCGGTGTGTCCATCTATAGCTTTTTCTACAACTTTTATCTTTTCTTTTTCGTTGCCAAGCTGCTGCTGAAGTCCCATTTTGAGCCGGCAACAGACTGCCAGAGGGTGTAGGGAGTAGGGAGTAGGGAAGATGTGAAGTGTGGGAGGTGGGGAGACAGGGCGTCTGGCTGGTTGGCTAACAGAAGCGGACAACCGCTGCCCGGCGCCCTCTGCAAGTCGCTTTTCAAACTGAATTCCGTTCCGTGGCCGCTGCTCGAGTGTAAATTTGCTCGTTAAATTTGTTGGCACTCTCGACTAATTTGCACTTGCAACGGAAAGCAACGAAAAGGGAACAGCGGGGAGTGGTGCATGGGGAATGGGGGAGGGGTATGGGGAGCAGAGGGGTAGGAAATGAAGAAATGGGCACTATTGGACGAGATGGTCTGTTGCTGTGAATTGCCGGTTAAGTTTCTGCATTCTTGTGGTAATTGAAAAGACAACTGGCCAAAAGAAAATGACCAAGAAACGAATATGAAACTAGAACTAGAGGCTAAATAAAAACAAACTACTTCAACTCACTTGTCAAGCTCATTTCCTCTGGTAAATTACTACACAGATAGCTCTCTCTCTCTTTCTCTATATATATATATATATATATATATATATATATATATATATATACTGCTTCTACAAGGAATTGGTAGCTTTTCAAACTTTCAATTTTAAAACAAACAAGTTACTCTTGAATTTATTTTAACCTACATATATTAGATGTATACATATATAAGTTCTTGAACATTTTCATTTACATATTCACTCCGTTTCGACTGTTGGCTGATCAATGAGTTAGCGAGACAAGGAATTTTAAAATTTATATCTTTATACATATAAGATAAAAAAAAATTAATATATTTTTAGCTCTTTTGGAAAGGTTCCTGAAAGCTTAAAAATTATATGCATTATTTTAAGGTGACACAATAAAGTAAGAATAAACTAAAAATTGATGTATAAAATTATACGTATACTATAATTTATTATATATATAGTTTTAGGCTTAGTAATATTTTTTTCTTGCTATTCATAAATAGTAGAAGATTACGACAAAAAAATTTAATTTATAGAATAGAATTATTTATAGAATATATTTAAATATACATTTTAAAAATTTCTTATTCTTTAAAGGACATAAATCTTCACTAAAATCATTGATTAATTCATAACAAAAAAAATTGTTTGAGCTAGGTAAATAATTTGTTAAATAGAATTAAAAATATTGTTAAAAATCTTTAAGTCAACCCAAGAAAAATTTCTGTTCAATGAAACTACTTTTGCTATTAAAAATTATCTTTTTTTTTTTTTCAAGGACTTCATTTGGTGACTTTATACAAAAAAAAAAAGTTTTATATTTTACTTTATACCTAATTATGTTTCTTTACCCCACTTTGAATTTTGGTAAATAGTTCAGATATTTTTTAAATATTTCCATACATATTTAGGTCGAAATAAGCTTAAATACTCGAATGTTTCAGATCTAATCAAAACTGTGTCAAATTTGGTAGAAGAGGAAAGTGGCAGAAGAAGAACAACAACGCAGCTGAGCGCCACTCAGCTAGAGGGAGATGAAGAGCAAGAGAAATGAAAGAGGGAGAGAGAGAGATTTTGGCTCATTCGAATTCACCGCAAGCAAGCATCAACTGACGTTTCTTTTCCTCCTTTTTTCTGTTTTTTTTTTTTTTTTTTTTGTGGCTTGAAGCTAGAAGTGTGCCGATGAAATGAATAATTGTGGCACATTATGTTGCATTGTTATTCGTCATCGGCAAATCAGTTGCTAAATTAATCGTATTGAATTCATTGGCGGGCCACGAAGCCATCCATCCGGTGGTACGGCTCCATTTGCGATTCAGCTGGCCTGATTGATGGCCCTGGATATTTTTCGATAAATGCCAAATGAAGCATTGTTCCATAGCTAAACAACTTTTAGCTCAAACTGTGGGTGAAGAATTCTTTCCTTGTGAGTGTGTGTGTGTGTGTGTGTGTGAGTATGGGAGTTGGGGGGTGTGGCAGTGAGGGTGACAGAGGGGGAGTTACTGTGGTTGCGACTGTCGGTTGCTTGGGGAGCTCAGTGATTACAGCGCCCGGTGGCGCCTATTTGTGGACCAAGTCGCTGATTCTGGTGTCTGATGCCGACTCATTATTATGCAGCTCATGAGTCTCGTTAGTGGCAAAGTTATATGAGCATACATCAGCAAGCCGCACAAGTTTGCAACATGCGGCTGCTACTCTTGGTACTGCTACGACTACGGATCTGACTATGGCTCTGGCTACGGCACTTGGTACTGCTATTTCGGGGCCTGTTTCGGCGACTGGCAAGCGGAAAGTGTTAAGCACAACGAAATAGATGCTAGCAACTTTCCGAGATGGTCATACAAGAGAGTGATGACTTTCCTACCGACCCCTACCTGCCCCTACTTCCCTCACAAAGTGTTGTCATAGCACGCGCTTTGCTCACCACCACGCCCCTACGCCCTACTTCTGCGCTCTATCGAGCTCAAGGCGCGTGCGAGTAGCGGAAGTGGCCCCGACTTGACTTAGACCAATTTACCCATCTCCTGCACTAACTTCTCTCCCCCCTCGACCCCTTTACCATTCCTTCACTCTGGCTTGCGTAGAGCCGTGTCGCAAAGCTTTCCCAATTCGCCGCAAATTGTTGAGGCGAAGTTTGTTGCTCACGCACCGCCAACACGCTCAACGTTCGGCTTCGGTTTCAGTCTCAGCTTCGGCTACGGCTTCAGTTTCCTCATCGTGTTCGTTGTCGTTTTCATCGTTCGTCTGCAGTGGAATTTCTATGGGTTTTTGTTTTTAACAAATCGGCTATGCTTGCAACGTGACTACCTCCCATCTCCTCCTTCTCCCCCTTCTTCTTCACCCTTCCGCACCTCCCCTAACCGACTTATCCTTCGCCTCAGCCACGACAAAGCCGGTTTGTTAGCCGAAGCTTTGAGCATGTTAAAAGAAAGCGCAACTACACTAAGAAAAAAACGCCAGAAAGTTCTTAAAACAGTAGAAGAATTTATATAATTGCTATTTTGCTATAATGAAAGTTATAATTTTAAAATAACCTGAACTTGGACAGCACAAATTACTGTCCAGTAAAGAAAGCCGGATTGAAAAATAGAAATTTTTATGAGATTCTAAAGATGAAAGTTATGAAAGTTTCAAAATAACGACATTTTTCATGTGGTAAAAACTATTTGAAAGGATACGAAAATATTGAAAATATAATTCACAAAAAAATGTCTTAAAAGAAAGCTGAAATTATGAATAATAATAAAAAATAACAGTGACTGAATTAAGTTTTAAACTCACTTTTGATGACAAAATTTAAGTTGCTTTTTGTATTCGTCCTACATAAATAAGAATCCTATATAAATCCTATAAAAAGTTTGTCATCCTAAATAATTTTATTAGCAACAAGGAAAAGTATTAAGAATTTCAGATTTTATGTCGTTTGTTTGAAATTAAATAATATAAATAAACATTTTTAACTTATGAAAGTTTGCATGCCCCAATAAGTATGCTATAGTATTTTTGCCAGTGCACAGCACAACGAGGAGCACAGAAAAAGAGGCAACAACAGCAGCAAAAACAGCAACAACAACAATAACAAGAACAAGCAGAGCAGTAGCATTTGAACGAAGACTTGACTCAACAACACGATTAGCTTTAATTAGCTCCAAGTGGACAGACTGGCAAACTCGAACTGGACAAGGACAATGAACACATTGGCCCAAGGAATTCAAGTGAATGCCTCAAAGAGAGTAAGTCCCGACTCCCACAACCCCACTTACTCACCCCGCCCTCCCTAATGCCTTAGCCGAAAAAAAACCCATGCAATGATTTAGCCAAAATTCAATTATCCAAGTTTCTGTTGGGGAAGTAAAGTGAAAAAAAAAAAATGGAGGCTAACCATGCCCACTTTTGCCCATGAATTTGGCAGCTAATGGGACTGAAATGAGGTTCGAACTGCGAACTGCGAACTGCGAACTGCTAACTTCGCTCACTGCGAATGGGTATCCAAATGACTGATTTGTGGCAATGGCGCGAACAATTCAACGCTTGTAACACGTGCATACGAAAGCAAAAGAGAGAACAAGGCTTAGCTTTCGGGCTATTGAGAGACAGGCGGTGGAATCCTCTGGTACCCTTAGCTCAGTTCGGGATGGGGGGGTTGTTGCCATTACCCAATAGCTCTGCTTATAAACTTTTAATTGTTAGGATTCCTAGCGGAAACTAATTCACATTACTGAAACTCAGATGAATAATAAAAAAAACACAAAACAAAACTGTCATAAGTCGCACCAATGTACCAAGAAAAGAAGCGAGGCCTAAGCTGGTAATCGACACTCGCGTTCTTCACCCTTCCCGACCATAATCTTTATGTAAAAGGTTTGTAAAGATTCCCTAAACTAAAAGAAACTTCCCTCCTACTTCACTTCAAACACCATGTCTTCTAGAAACCAAAATAAGAAAGTTAGCAAGTCATGTTAAACATTATAATTAGATATATTTTTCGGCATCATATTTCATTTCTTAATGTAAACAAAAAAAATAGAAACAGAAGGTTCAGGCTTCATGCCGGTACTAATAAATGGGCCACTACTGTAAATTATTTCTTAACATGTATTTATATCTACTCGTATGTTGCGTGCAATTTGTAAATTTATATATTATTTATGTTTATGTTAATTCAGTTTTTAATCATAGTTGGGGGTGCTGGTGTATATGCTTGTGTGTATGTGCAAAAATAAGAAAAAACTAATCAATTGTTTATCAATTAAAGGGTTTGTGTTAACATTTCATTGTTTACTTTTATAGTGTGTCTATATTAATGTCCCTCAGTGTACGCAAGATAAGCATGAGCCTATCACGATATTCGTTTTGCATTATTTTGTCTTCTGCTTTATGCGTGCTTCTAGCAGCTGATCATGTCAAGGCCACAGGTTAGTTATTCTTGTTGTTGTTTGTTTTGTTTTTGCATGTGGTTTGACTTTCTTGATAATTGCTGATAACAAATTGACATGTGTTTAGGCAGTTGGATGATAAAATACAGGTTCATCAAACAAAACAAAAAGGTCTATGGAATGCTTGTATGTAGGTAGATTAAAGATACATACAAGGGGGTAATTGAAAGAAATTAATAATGTCTACATTTTTAAATATATATATAAACATATAAATATAATGTTTTGTATATAGTCATATTTATATCTTTATGTACATATGTATGTTAACTTTTATCTTTTTACGTTAAGATTTAAATAAAAATGTATTATTACTATTTTTTTTTTTTTTTTAAACGCAAAACGAACACATTGTGGCACTATATATGTATGTAAATATGTATGTCACAAAATCACTTACGTGAGTACTCCCGCGCTGGAAAGCTTTCCATCGTTGTAGGGTATAGGTGTTGTATGTATGTTTGTATGTATGTTTGTATGCATGTGTTTAAAGGTTTGTTAAAATTGTTACATATTTATATATATATGTGCAATGTGTTTATATTAAATTTTGTATGTCCAACAAGCAATGTATTACTAAAAGT